>CM032231.1:90935000-91242500 GCA_019009955.1 Riptortus pedestris | reverse complement strand
TATACATACTATCTAAACTAAGGTTTAGTTTATACATACTATCTAAACTAAGGTTTAGTTTATACATACTACCTAAACTAAGGTTTAGTTTATACATACTATCTAAACTAAGGTTTAGTTTATACATACTATCTAAACTAAGGTTTAGTTTATACATACTATCTAAACTAAGGTTTAGTTTATACATACTATCTAAACTAAGGTTTAGTTTATACATACTATCTAAACTAAGGTTTAGTTTATACATACTATCTAAACTAATGTTTAGTTTATACATACTATCTAAACTAAGGTTTAGTTTATACATACTATCTAAACTAAGGTTTAGTTTATACATACTATCTAAACTAAGGTTTAGATTATCATACTCACTAGAATGATAATGTAATTGTTTCACTAAATCGTCGGGTACTCAAAATTACACTTGAATCGACTATTCATTGAATCAATACCATTGGAGAATTGCTAGAATGTCACATAGAAGAAAATATACTTACAGACTGTATTGAAATAATATCATTTTCACTGCCCAGTAATATAAATGATTTAGTAGAGTAAGATATCCAGCCCATTTATACTTGAAGATTTAATTTATTTAAGGGCTGCTAGTCTACGTAAATAATAAAAAGATATATAATCCAAAATATTCATAAATTGAGAATTTATTTATTCAGAGTTTTATGAGAGCATTATGATTTTATGTTGTGTGTGTGTTTGTGTGCGTGCGTGTGCTTTATGTTTGTGTCTAAAGGAATGCGTCTCTATTTTCAATAAGTCTAACATCATATTGGCTTTGAAATTTATGTATTTCACGTGCTATTTGATTGTTTTATTCCACATTGCTATTTGATCCACTTTACAGCCTTCCTACAAGGAAATTCATAACTTTTATTGACAGAGATATTTAAGATTTGGTATTTTTCCCCATAGCTAACCTACGTCTTCTATGGGAGCTTATTTTATGAGTGCATGACAGAAAATATAATAAAACGTAATATGATATGTGAACTTTTCATCCTTCAGGGCTCTATTATTTATAAAATAGAGATAAATCGAGATCATTATCGCTTCCCTTTATCAGATGTCCCAGAAAATTCATAGAATAATTTACTATTTTAAACATTATTGCATATGTAATAAATTTGTTTAGTTTATTTCCAGATAATCAATGGTTTTTTGTTTTTTTTGACGTATCGTACCGATTGGAATCAGCTGATATGACCCTTCTCCTTTAGGAGTAGTCTATCTATGCCTGACTTAGCTAGTAGAAGAACATAACTCGAAATTTAGTAGTGATTTTAGCAATTTTTGGATAGTTCTCCTGGTGAGGCATTATCTGGTCTCGAAACCATTTGGTCAATAAAATAGTTGTATGGCTCAGTCGATTTAATATTTATCTTGACTTTCCGTGATGTCATCTTTTTAGGCATATGGTTTAATGGTGTGGGTAAACATGGCTGCGGCTGGATAATAGAACGTCAAAGCAAATAATAATGGCTAGGAAAATAGAACATAATTATGAACAACGTGAAATGACTTCAAAAGGGGCTAGACAACTACAGTGAACATATTCCGATGTACTTGGATTATGTGGCCCTCGGTAGAGATTACCTTTGTTATTTGCGGCGGTGAATATAGCACATAAGCAAACAACTTCATCAGCCGATTCTCAGTGAGTAGGGCCTTTGTGTTATTCAGCTACGGATTATGCTGCTATGAGGGTAACATCGCCTATTATACTGCTACAAGTGCAACAACACCCATTTTCACTGTAATACTAAACCGTATTTAATTAATTAAATATTTTGAATATATATTATCCAGTGGTCCATCTTTCTGTTTATATTTTGTGGCTCAGGTCAGCCATGTGAGTAAATGGATTGACCGTAATCTCACGTGGTAAACCTATAGTGGCGAGTTCGATTCCTGCCGGCCAATAGGAATTTATTTAGTGACGGAATTCATTAAATAGTCCCACCCTGGCTAGAAAAGGGTGGTAACCTGCAGAACCCCCGTCCCAATTAGCCTTAGTTGCAAAAAGTGAATTTTAATAAATAATTTATTTTTCAATTTCGATAACTTTTATTATTTTCTGAGTTATAGTATTACTGTGGATTCCAATAAAAAATTTTTTATTAAAAATTTCTTTTAGCCTGCATTAGAGTTATCATTCCTAGAAGATTGTCATTACTATAACTATGCATGAAGAATATCTTTTTGTCTAGATGTAAATTAAATTATTACAATAAAAACTAGTAAAATACACAGTTAATAATGTTGTAATAACAACATCCATGTAACTAATGAAACACATGAATATATAATTTATTTTATATAAAGTAAATATTTACTAACGATATTATTATTATTTATTAACGTCCAATTTTTCCAACTAAGGCTAATTGGGAAGGGTTATCTACAGGTTACCACCTTGTTCTAGCCAGGGTGGGATTTAGGATTTACTAACGATAGTATTAGTAGACTAATTATTAAAATCCGGTAGACTATTGAGGTTGTACTCATGAAAAGGTTTTTTGAAAACTTTGAAATGTCGATAATATGTCCGCCAAAATTTGGAAAGACTTTAACCGCCCCATTTGTATTCAGTAAATTTCCAAGAAAATAAGGATTTTTAAAATAATATTTAAAAGTTTCAGAGCATGGGAGGTGGCGGGGGGCGGAGAGGGGGGGGGGAGAGAGGAAATCGAAAATTCAAAATACATCAGATACGATGAATCGCATCAAAAAAATTAATATTAACAATCACGATGAAAAGTTAATTTTCAATAATTGTTATTTCATACATTTTTATGTATCTCTAATGTTAAACGAGATATTTCATTATTTTCGTATTTACTCGCCAGTTAACACTTCACCAATTCATTTTTCACTCATTCATCATTCATTTAATTTCAATTACTGTGAATTATGATCATCAGTCTGTTATTTACCAACTTGTGGGAAATCTGCTTAGATTACCCAGCCCTTGCGTGACGAAGTTTTTTTAAACTCAAAAACTATTATGTTTACGAGTTAATTGTTTTCATTTGTGTCCATTATTTTCAAAAATGGATCTTAGTTGTCAAGAATGGATTTTAGTAGTGAAATGTTGATCTCTCAAACATTTTTTTTGTTGTTGCACGCTTTATTTGACAGCCAAAAATCGACATTTTTTTTTCTGAAATGTGTCGAATTTTTGATGATCATGATCTAATGTATACGCCTTGTAATCGCAACCATTGTGCTTTATCGGAAGCTGCTCTTTTCATATTACTAAACTCACCAGAGTCCATAAGATGCTTGATGTCTTCAAAATAGGGCTTTCTAGGCCTTCCACTTCTTCTATACCCAAGAATCGTACCTTCAAATATATAAGTAATGAAGTCATCGTTTCTTATGATGTACCCAAGAAGTTTCACTCTCCTTTTTTCCATGGCCATGGCAAGACTTTTGCTCACACTTACCCCATTTAGAACTTCCATGTTGGATTTTTTTAGTCCAAATTGTTCTATTGATTCTACGCCAGATCCACATTTCCATTGATTCCAGCATGTATATTCCCTTTTGTAGATAGTACGCTCCCGTAAAGCAGCACACTCAAGAAGTAAAGTCTAAGCAAATTTTTCTTCGGTATCCTTGCTTATATTCTTATTAGTTAAAATGCTTCTTTTGCTCTGAAAGGCTTGTTTAGCATGTGCTATTCTTCTCTAGACTTCATCTTTATGTTGAGTGATGATGCTCCTAGGTAACAAAACTCCATCACTTTTTCAAGCACAATGTTCCCAATTCTAATATTCATATATCCTTGGTAATCTTTCTCCTCTGCTACCAAAACTGTTGTTACATGAGCATTTATTTGGAGTTAAACCTGATCTACAGCGTCTTTTAAGACTTACAGCATTCTATTCATCTCTACTTCAGACTTTGCCACCAGTGCAAATTCATCTGCAAATCGAATGCAATGAATGAATTTACCGTTAATCTGTATGTCTTCTATTTCTTATATTTTTATTATTACTTCTTCAATTAACATATTGAACAGATAAGATGACAGAGGGCATCCTTGTCTTACACCTTCCAAAATTCTACATTTCCTTCCACATTCATTAACCCTCCGTTAGGCGCGTGGCTACGGGTGTAGCCACGACAAAGTTTAAATGTTCGTAGCAAGGGCATACATGGGCTGGGAGCTTTTGGTGGACTAATACCTTCCTAGGCAGGATATGTCTATTAGTCAGTATGCAAATGACCTTGACCCTCCTTACAGCAGATCTTTAATTCCCAGTGTGTTACCGGTGTAGCCAACGCGCCCAACGGTGTTACAGCTTCGAGAATTGGCAATTTCAGTTTATCGTTTTGTTTTGTTGTTTTTTTCAAAGTTATCACAACAAATAAAGTTAAGATGGCTTTTTCCTAGAGCCAACACAGTTCTGTGAACCGCTCCAGTGGTCCAGATATTCTTTCTCAATGGTTGCGAGAAGTTTCATCGGGTGAGGAGTCTGAGGTGGAAGATCTACCAACAAATTTGAAGCAACGAGCTAAGGAACTCTTGAATTTGCCAGAAGAACATACCCAACCCATTATAATCCCTAAAGACACTATAATAAGATGCAATTTCTGTGAAGGACCGGCAAAGAAAAAGAAAACATCCAGAAACATGTGTGCAAAATGTAAAAAAATTATATGTAAATATCATACACGTATATGGCAAATTTGTCCTGACTGTTTATAATAGCGGCTGTATATGTATTTACTATATTTTGAACATAGTATTTTATTTTCCATTAATAAGTTTTAATAAAATAAAGTTCCATTACGTTTTTTCGCTTATAGAAAGTATATTAATGTGTTTTCATTAAAAAAAAAAAGAAACATGTTATTCACTTCAATAAAAACTGATTTCGATTTGTTCACCGTTATAATTGCTTAAAAATTGTATACATTAAATTGTTTTATAATAAAAATTAATTACATTTGATTTTTTTCTTATGTAAATCATTTTTAAGTAATGGCTACACCTGTAGCCAACGCGCCCAAGTGTGTCATTAACTAGGACGCGCCTGTCGGAGGGTTAATAATCATTTGTGCACTCTGATGAGTTTTGTAAAAATTTCAAATTAACCTTCTGTGTTTCCAATCTATTACTATCTAACGCATGGAGTCAAACATCAGTTTCGAGTTAACCGCATCAGAGGCTTGTTTTAGATAGTTTAATAATTATGTAAACGGGGTTCAATTTTAAAAGGAAATATGGACTAACAAAAAGGTTAAAATAAGTTAATGAAATTCTTAGTTTTCTCACTATTTCTCCCATTCGACCTTTACTGTCGCCCACAATAAAGTTCAAATATCAAGATTGTCACTCTCAGCCTTCTTGATTGATGCCTAAAGCCTTGTCAATTTAGCTTTCACTTAAGGCTGCCTTAATGGTTCTCAATTCCTGATTCAGCCCTTCAATAGAAACACTCAACCCAACCCCGGGTTCACCCTTCGAGAGTAATGGAAGCCATCTAATGAGTTCTATCGGGAAAGTAGCCCAATAGTTCTAAGAATATGCACATATGAACTTGAAATTATGTATACAAATATTACCTCTTGTGTACCTTACTCACACGTGAAAGTAATTTTACCTTTTTTTTCCCTAATAAATGGTAATACGAAATAAATTACATTTTTTGGGGGGAACATACTTCATAAAAAATTTTTTCTTATTCTGGACCCAATATTATTTATAAATTTGACGGCAAGGGTCTCCAAAAAAAAAAACATTTTTTTCGGTGCAAACTTTATTGAACCTGCCCTACATGTTTCGTGGCTTATTTGCCACCTCTTAATAAATATATCACAGATTTAAGCACCTACTAACACAACATATAGCAAAAGAATTATTAAGGGATGTGCTAAATTAACGTTATTAATATTTTTTTATTTTTTTTTTTAAAAAAAAGGATAGTCCCTGAAGAGGTGGCAAATACCCCACGAAACATGTAGGGAAGGTTCAATAATATTTGCACCGAAAAAAAAAATTATTGGAGACCCTTGCAATCAAATTTGAAGAATTCATAAAAATGCATGCGTGTTTGTAACTGCGTTTTCTTAGAAAACATCAACATTGTATTTAATTTTGTATTCAAAAGAAATAAAATATATTACGAAATTGGGCAGTTTTCTTAGATATATGGTAGTTATATGAGGTTATACGAGATGTATTGCCCATGAAAAATGAGCTTGAAAATTTATTAAAGTCGATGGCATTTCATTTTTACGACGACATGTAAGCCTTGAACAAATTTCGCTGGCCGTATAGGTGGCTGTATTTTTTTTTTAATTAACGGGCATTCGACAAATAGGTATGCCGAAGGAAAAGCAATAATACTTTTATAATTATATTTTCAATTGCTATCCTGGAAAGAAGAAAGATGAAATTGACGAATTTATATGAAAGAAATATATTTTTTGCCTTTGTTTGCTTTTATATTTGTTATGATAGAGTTCCAAATTTAATTACAATATGATGATTTACGGACTTAAAAAAAGAGTCATCGATTAATAAAAGGGTATTGTTTGTATACCTTTTAATATATCTATCATCATTGATATTAATTTAGAGAACATACAACCATATGGTTGTAGCACAAGTACAGACATTAATGAATAACTAGTACACCATGGTATTAATTAGCGAGTTTGCTTTTATGTATACTGATTAGTGAAGTCTTTTGCAATTATTTATCTCTACAAGCACAACCGAAAATGCTATCCTCTGTTCCATTGTTGTGTGTTCCGGTGAAGACCAAATGAGATGTTGCAGATAAACTCGCCTGGATTGGACACGCCATAGGTCAAACTACAAATATGCCATCTACATATATAAACCATAAGGATGGATGGGCCGTCTGAAAGGGTTTACGTTCAAAAACAACCATATATAACTCTGTTATTTGCCACAAGGCTGTCTCTGGTGAACCCTCGCCTGCTCCTGACCTCTGCTTATAATAAATACATTTGGGTAAATAGGAAACTTGTGTAAATAGAAAATAAGGAGATAAAAACCTTCTTATGACAAAACTACAAGATAGAAAGTTCTATCTATAGAAAGAAAAAAAAAACACTCCAGAGTAAAACATAATCGTATTAGCTTAAGAATAAAATACTTTTGAACCGACAACCTGAGTCACAAAATTTACAGTATAAGGATCAATAAGAAGGCCAAGTCCTCTACTGGTTTTTAATATTCATAGCATGGCACAAAAGCAAAATAAACAACAGTCATAAAACCAAACACAAAATAATGAGTAAAATAATGGAAAATCTTAAAACTAGTCAACAAATAAAACTAGAAAATCTAATAACTAGTCAACTACTAAAAAATTAAAGCCAAAACAGTAAAAAATCTACTAAAAAGTCAACTAATAAAAGAAGCAAACAACGATAAGCATATGTCAAAAACTATAAATAAAATTAAAACTATAAAAACCTACACAAATTACAGATGTATATGGGAAACATATCACAGTAGGGTGGGAACCTCTGAAAAAACCCCCAGAGGAACTGTAAGAGACCTCTAAAAAATAAACAAACCCCATACTAATGATAGAGAGGAGATTTGGCCTTCTTATTGATCCTTATACATTTGTTCCTCTACCATCCAGCATAACCCAGAGATAAAATTTACAGTGTCCACGTTTACAAGAAATCAGGTAGTTGCCACTGAGTGTGCTAAAAATGCTCTTAAAATTTTAAGTATATTTGAAAACTGAATAAATGTTAATGGAAGAGTTTTTATTTACAATAAATACTATAGAATAATTCTGGTCAATATTTTGTTTATTTTCTAGTATAGACAATCCAATTTTTGTCCTCTTCCAAGTCTAAGACTGATATTGATGTTTAAAAACTTTATTTTTTTTTGTGGCTGCAATTTGTCTGAAACAATAATGTGATGTAAGATGATTTGATTTATATTGATTGTCAACTTTGGTTGATGAAAAACATACTTTTTAAAACTATGTAAACTGATAAATACAAACAATTTTAGTATAGAATTTTTTTTTTGTGATAGGACCAATGAAAATACACAAACCTGACTCATGTATTTTAATTATAAGCAAAGAGTGATCATTATGGTTTAGTTATGGGTAAAACAGCAAGAATGTGAACTTACTTAAAATGTGTGTTACAATGAGTGACGTAAGGTTGATTTACCTGTAACATACAAAAATACAATATTAGATTTGACGAAACTGTAATAATACTGAATAATTGCACAAATTTGTAGGAGGATTTGTAGTAAACATAACAAAGTTCAAAATTACATATTATTTTATATTATGTTGCTGCTTTCAACCTCATTACTGAAATTAGTCCAAAAGCATTGTACACTTGATGCGTATTAAAAACTAATTTCTAAACTACTGCTGCTACACTCGTTGAAGACTTGTTATATCCAAAAAATGGATTGAGGAGTCAATTATTTACTCGGTTTAACTTCATAATTGCTGGAAATCAAGACAAATTTGACATGGCAACCACATGGCTCTCTAGTACCCTTACTAAATCATATAAACAAAACGTGTTGATGCACATTTTTTTTTTTTTATTTGAAAGTGATACATCATTCCATTCCGATGTATAAGATCAAAAATTTAGTGGAATATAATTTATGGGTGTTTTCAAAATAAATAGAACAGGTCCTATGAACCCTTTCGAATATCCAATAGGTACGGACAAAATTGAATTTTTTTTCCAATTTTTGTCTCTTCTAAACCCTTCTATTTTTGTCTCCTCCCACTAAATAGCACAGCAGAAATTTCATATTTCTAAGGCTAGCCATTTTTGAGTTACTTGATATAAGCTATTCCAAAACCTACCAAAGTCATAATCCAGATCCCATTTAAATCAGAATAATTGTCTGAGTGTATGTTCGTGGGTGTTCGATTTTAGCAGATTTCCCATCGATAGATAGATGTCCATCGATCCTACCCAGGAGATGACGAAAATGAGGTCCGTTCAAAATTATATATATATATATATATATATATATATATATATATATATATATATATATATATATTTGTCTGTTAACGCTCTAGCGGTCGCAATTTTTGTTTGATCGTTACTAAACTCGATATTTAACTGTTTTATGTAAAAAGACAGATCAAGTTCGTTAATGGCTGAAATCGGACCAGAGGGAGGGGGGTTTTTCGAAAATTCGAAATATCTCCGTTATTATGAATCGGATCGAAAAATTGTATATAACCAATCTTATTGAAAATTAAATTTACTATAAATATTGTTATATACGTTTATTCTTTATCTTGAATATTAACCGAGATATTCGCATTTTTTAGTTTTCAGCAAACCGCCACTTCTACTCATGTTACGTAAACAATACTCTGCTACATAATAAATCACATTATTGGAAGTTCAAATACCAAAAATTTTATTCAAGAGACCTTTATTATACGAGATACATGCAAATATGTCCTGGTGACTCCCCCCCCATCTTAAAGTTTTGGTCTACTAAAATTTTATTGATTGAGATAACAATTATTCTGACTCATTATTAATTACAGTACTAGATATAGTAAATAGTTCTCAATAAAATTAATGTGTTGTATTCTGATATATTTCAGTAATTGTTTTTCTTTCCGGTGTGAGGCGGGCCGACCCGTTTGTTTACATTTCTAACTTAACGCTTCCTGTCGGCAGGTTATTGAAATTTGATGAAACATTTCTTATTTCCGTTTGTATTTATTCACGGTGTTGTTGTGTTACCAGTATGTATATTTATCTATTACCAAACTTCAAGAGAGAAATCTGCTTAGTTTACGCAGCCCCTGCGTGACGGACTTTTTTATTCAATTGATAGTAACTGCAAACTCGATTTATTTCAATTACTATCTTCAATTGGGACTTAATGGCCTTAAACTTTGACCTCTTCTATCAACAGCTGTGGCATTCATTGTCTTGAAGATATATAGCCTCTGGCTTCTTAAGGTCTTCCATTCAGTCAGCTGTTGAAAGGTGAGAGCTGTTGAAACTGTCAGACGAAAGCAGAACAATGTCATTTCATACCAATGCTAGAGAGAGTCGTGAAAGTTTTGGGGGTTTCAGAAAGAAAGAACTGATCTTTGGGGCTTATTTTAGCAAATAATTCGATTCTTATTTGCGGAGTTTTTCTCTAGATCATTGGCTGAAATCTTGTTTATTTTTTTCGTGCATATTTGTAAAACTCGAATCACCAATGCACCAAAATATCTCATTAATAATGTAGTGAATTGGCCTCAGAACTACTTTCATTTAATGATCATCTAATCTGGTTTATTTATTGCATCTGATTTGAAAAGTTGTTGAACCTCCTGAATATTCGTGTTATCTGATTACACTAATATAACTCAGATACCTTTACTTACTTGTGGGTTGTCACCATAATTCATTGTGTTGAGTGGAATCGCGCAATGTTGTCTTAGGTTTGACAAAGTCCTATTATTTGGCTTTACATATCAAGCTTGGAAACATTACTCAACAAAGTTTCTGAGTAATATTGAAACACTTGAGTCGTAGTCAAAATATGCTATGCATAGTTGCTGATATCTTAGAGATAGAGAAACAAGCAGAAGGGACGCCTGATATTAGTTCGTTACTTTTAAATTATTTCACACCGACTTCCAAAATAGTCCAAAATCCAGAGCTCACAAATATAATAGTGAATATTTAATGGCGGGGGATTCCAGTTATAACTACGCTGTTGAATTTTCCCTCGCAAGTCAATCCAATTTTATGTCTGTAAATTGAAAAGCAGATTGGTTTTCTGGTCTTAACGTCCATTCTATTAAGGCTAATCCTAAAGAGATTATAACGAGGTTGATGAAGCCAGCCAGGACTGCAAACTATTTCAGAAACAAGCCTAGAAAATTGGTGATGCCGTTGGACTAGGAAATTGAGAGCGTTCAATCAAACATCAATTTTGTTTCCAGAGCTTAAATCAAAATTAAGGCTTCACTTGGGAATAAATTAAAAAGATTATTAATCATCATCGATATATGACTCCTTTGTGCTTTGCGTTAGGCCTCAATGTAGTGTTATGAATTTGGCATTCATAGGTTTCCCTGTTCTTATTCTATGAAATTACTACAATTAGGCAACACTGCTCTATCTTTTTAAATATTTTATATTCACTGTTATGTTACTTTTAATTATTTTAATTATTGAGGTATAGCTGGAAGTATATCTTTTCCCTCTGGAACAACAAAAAATCTGACGAGACACACTGAATTTTTTTTTAAGTTCTTGGCAGAGATGTTTCGCTACAGTCAATAAGATAACTCCAGGACGTATAGCTATTGAAAGCTTTTCCTCACTGTCGGCCACCATAATTATATCCTTTTTAACGAGCTGACTAAAATTTGTCACACCATCGAAATGGATGTGGCGTTTTAGCAGATTTCCCTTAAGGGTCGTTCTCATGAAGCGATTTTTGAATTTTTTTCTTCAAATGTCCATCGATCTAATTAGGAGATGACGAAAATGAGGCCCGTTCAAAACTGTATATATATATTTATATATATATATATATATATATATATATATATATATATATATATATATAGTGGTCGGTTACCGCTCTAGCGGTCACAATTTTTGTTTAATCGTTACCAAACTCGACATATACTCGTTTTATGTAAAAAGAAAGATCAAGTTCGTTAACGGCTGAAATCTGACGAGGGAGGGTTTAGAGGGGGGATTTTCGAAAATTCGAAATATCACAGTTACTATACGTTGTATCGAAAAATATGTATAGAATCAATCTTATAGCAAATTAAATGTACTAAAAATATAGTCATATACATTTATTCCCTATTTTGAATAGTAACTGAATTATTTGTATTTTTTAGTTTCCCGCTTTCAGCATACCCCCACTGCTACTCATGATACATAAACAATATTCGGTTTTGTAATATAACGCATCATTCGAAGTTTAAATAGCAAATATTTTTTTCAAGAGACATTTATTATACGAGATACACGCTAATATGTTCAGGTGACCCCCCCCCCTTCTTGAGAGATTGAGATTGAGATAAAAATTGTTCTGATTCATTGTAAATTATAGTACTATATATAGTAAATAGTTTTCAATTAAACTAATACGTTATATTCATATATATTACAGTAATTGTTTTTATTTCCGGCAAGAAGTTGGCAGAACTGTTCGTTTACATTACACATGCATTCCGTCGGGAGGTTTCTTGTTATGATTTGTATTTATTCAACTAATATTCACGGTGGTGTTGTGTTGCCAGTATCTAGATTTATCTTTATTAATCTTCACGAGGGAAATCTGCTTAATTTACGCATCCCCTGCGTGACGGACTTTTGCAATTATCCTGCTATTATAATTCTTTACTGTATTGAAATGCACACGATAAGTGGTCACGAGAAACATATTTTTTTTCAATTTTCAAAATTCATAATAGTTAAGATATTTGTCCATCCTAACTATCTTTGCAACTATAAGAAAAGTATCAATAAATTCTTTAAGCTTATATTAATAACAAATTAAATATTATTATAATAATATATAATAATGTATAACGTAGCAACAATTATTTCAGTTCCTTTATTTTTATTCTTTCCTGAGAATTTGTGCTATTACTATTCAATTATGTTTGCGATTTCTTCCACTTTTTTTGTGGTACTATCAGTTGTATGTTTTTTTTTTTTTTTTTTTTTTTTAAATGGCAAGTATATTTATTTCATTAAATTATAACATTAGGAGGTAAGGCTCCTCACTCACATACAGGCCTATTCTAGAGGATCATAAATAAAATTTCTAATTTTGATAACTTAGTTATACTAAGACAATACACTCGCCAGAGAGTATAAATTCCTTCTCCTTGCTTACGACTTGTTCTTTAGGTGTTATTTCCAGTGCACCATAATGGCAACCCCAGCCTTAGTGGGGAGTTCAATTCGAAAGGATATTTTCCTGAGCCTTAGGGGACCACTTAATCCCACTTATGGCGGGGTTCCGGCTGCTTCACTAATTAGCTCCATATTTCATCGACTTCTATCAGTCTGCCGCATTGCTGCCATAATCCTTCTGGATTACTGCAAAAGTACCTAGCATTACTGGAATTTTTTCTTACAATTTCTGGGGTAATTCGTTTCGTTAACCAATCGTCCATTTCCGATAGAGCCATTAACTTCTACACATTGTTATTGAGAATACTCTGTCCATTACTGCCAGCAGATCAACAAACATTTTACATTTTAAAGCCACTTAGCTGAGCAAGTGATGTTAAGGCAACGTATTATGAAACGGAAAACTCTTGTTAACATCTCAATATTCTGGTTATTCGATTCCTTGGTTTCCAGTTCCAGCGGCTTGTGCATCGATAAAAATTTAAAGAAAATTTTTGTGTTACTTCGAACTCCTTTCTCCGCCTTTGGAAAAAAATTGGGTTTTAATAATGTTTGTGCCAAACCATGGGTCGCCCAACGTAGACAGCGCCCAGCTTGGAAGTGTATATTACCCTAAGTCAGTGTTAACTACGGAGTAAATTGTACAAGCTATTCCATGCGAGTTGATATAAGTTAATTATTGCTAAAGATCACGTAATTTATCGTACAATAACCTAAATGTTAGCCATTTGAAGCAAAGCAGCCGGGCGACGCTCCAACTCCAACCACTCTAACCAGACACTGACATTTGAGCTTGATTCCTGAAAGTGTACTTTACACTTTTTAAAGATAAGGCCTTTTTATTGTTACTGATCAAGCCTCCACCATCTCGGGAGAAATGTTATTGTTGAAATAAAAATAGACTAAAATATAGAACTCCATAGAAATACCCGAAGTGGTATCAGGAGAGATATGGAGTGGGTATTGATACAGGAGTTTGGTCTTCAGAGTTTTGGAGGATTACGACTGCCTAGAACTTGGAATCTCATTAGCCACCGGCATCCGTTTTATCCGTCTCGAGGCAATGGCTGTACTTGTCTGAATGGAGAGGTTGCTGATCCCATAAGACGTTCTCATAATAATTGGGCAGGAATATGGATTAGATGACGAGGAATCGGCCCATTTTAAGGTAATATGATATGGGACGAATTTGCTCAGCGGTATGGCTTTCTGGTCATAACTATGTCGTATACCAAACTTTAAGAATAGTACTCCTAATTTTCACTCTTGGCACTTAAGTACAAGTTACACTCCCTCATTTTGTGATCTTCATTCTTGGAATGGGGCAATTTAATTTTCTAATTATCCGTCCCATCTTTATTAGCCTCAGGTGCACGCAGATAAGCTGAGATAGCTAGGCTTTGTTCCTGACCACTACCATAGCATTTTCATTAACAGATAGTTTATTTCCTCAAAGATAATCTCTAATTGCATATATTATTATTTATTAACGTCCACTTCTTTCAACTAAGGCTAATCGGGACGAGTTATCTATAAGTTGCCACACTTTTCTATCCAGGGTATACGAAAATACTTAACGATATAATAATACAAATTATTTGTACTTGATCAATTCGTGCAGATAGGCTTCATGTTTAATGACGAATCGGAACAGATTTTTCTCTGTCGACAATGACATTCTGCAATTCCATAGTTAATCCTTAATAAATAAAATTAGAGAAACAGCAAAACGAATGCTTTAGTCCACCTAAATCATTTATGTTATTTTATTTAGTTTTACTTTTTATGTAAGTTTTTTTTTTCTTTTTGATGAACTATTTTTATTTGTTGCTACTATATATAAATTTTGTTATCATAAAAAGTTTCAAATCACTTAAATGTTTTTATATACATGTTTTACCTATCATGAATATTAACCAAAATTGGATTTTTTTTAGTTTTCAGCCTTCAGTAAACCCCCACACTTGCTCATGTCATTTTAAGAATAAGCTGTTATTTCCGGAACCACTTTATTTAAAGCTTAACAACCAAGCATTGCTCTTATTATGCAAGATACATACAAATTCGTTGCATGATGACGTCATCAATTAAGATTTTACGTTAATGTTCCGAGATGCTTATTAGAACTATACTATACCCGCTATATAACTATTTCAGACAACACTAAAGATAATATTGTTATTGGCCGAAGTCGGACCTGGAATAGTGGGGGTTTAGAGGGGGGGGGGAGGTTCGAAAATTCAAAACAGAGTTGGATCGTAAAATGCTAAAGGACCAATCTTGTTAAACTATTGATGTTCAACAATTGTGGTGCTATTCATGTTTGCGTAACTTAAGTATTCAGCGAGTTATCCCTTTTACTCGTCTGTTTTTTACACAGTATTAGGGAATATGTTGTGACATGGGATCACAAGCGTGTTATACTAGCACATGTGAAATCTGCTTGGTTTATGCAGCCCCTGAGTGACGGACGTTTTTCTTCTATCTCCTCAAATTTGGTCACTAGACTATGAGATTGTTGATGAACTTCGCAGATGAACAGCAGTTGATTCCATTAAAATAAATAATGCTGACCTTATGCTTTTGTACCTTGTTTATCTCTGTATTTAAGATAGGCATTGGCATAAATAATTAATAATAATCGCGAAGAAAACTCAATAAAATTATAATTACTACTATTTCACTGACAAACTCACGAAACATGAAATCACGTAACTTCAACTTGAAAGAAGATGTTGATTCCCCTAGAGGGTTCCCCTCCCCAGCTCGGCCACCTATTCAGAATTCCCTTCAAGCCCTCCAATTAATAACAGATCTACGAGTAGACAGAGATTTACTGCGGCCGCGGATTCAAGCGAATTGGTTCAACACCAGCCCGATAACAAGCATCTCTAGAATCCCTTAGTTTGCATATTCAAATCAGGGGCGTTAGTGTGCGAAACGGCGGAGATCTAGCTGTACCATTCTCGTCGATATATCATTTCGTCACAAATACAACTTGAGGCGAACCTACGAATTTGACATGGATTCATTATAGTAATGCAGAATTACCAGAGATCCATTTCTGGCATAAATGCCAGTCGAAGCCAACAACTGCATATTTTATCGTTTACTTCAGGTGTCAATATATCGTCTTAAAAAATCCGTTGCGCAGGAGCTGCTTAAACTAAGCAGATTTCCCAAGTGCTGGTATAACACCCTTGTATCAGCTCACTACATATTCTCTATGCCTATATAAAAACCGATGAGAAGAAGTTGGCGGGGGGATGGAAATGATGCTGAATACCATGAAGTATGAACAACTTGTTAGGCGCTAGCGAACACCCAACATGACCACCAAAAGAAGCCTATTGGAAAATCGGCTAAATATTGTAGACCACCACATCAACGACACCGCTGGAGATGCACAACGACTGATAACTATAATGAATAACTGAATTATAAATAACCTTTATTCCACGTCCGATTTCAAACAATAATTACTATGATTATTAGTGTTAAATGAAACGGTTAAATATCCATTATGGTAAAGATCATGGACGGCCTTAATTTTCTAAAAGAGAACGCAAAACCTTAATTAACGACGATTCGAATCTGTCACAGAATTTCGAATGTCATTAATGTATCAGAATGGAATACCAAGGAATGGATCACTTTCTGAAATTAAATCAAGAAGGTAAGAAGCTTTCGTTGCACATCTAGTAGGAAGTCAGTTCAGCTTTTTAAGTCCCGTTTCTACATAGGTATGTATTTTCTAACATATAGTGTCGGAAAATTCTTCAGAAGCTTCTCAGGATTCCTTTTTATTATGTAGCAGTGTATTAAACAATGCCTACATATTTTTGCTGGAAGAAATCAGAACTACAATTAAATGAGATATCTCTCTAACACCTTTTAATGCTACAAATTGGAAGTTAGTGAATAAATACTGGCGTAGTATTAGACTCTTGATTAGCGTTTATATCGGAGGCACTATTATATCAACTCTGATAGAACCTTTCCTTCTGATAGTTGTGGAAAAAAAACAGAGTGGCTAGTAAGTGGTTGGTTAATAATTCTGAGTAAAACGGTTTTTTTCTCTTTTGCTACACTATCCAAAGAGTCGATACACGGTTATATAGTTGGCCCAGGGCTTTGGAAAGTAAATTGAGTATAAAATCACACCGTGGTGAATGAAATCACTGTTGCAAACGCTTGAAGGTTTAATGCGGATTACATTGGTTCATCCCAACTCTGTAAACAGTCCAAAGCTAACTGTCTGGCAGGGAGACGCTCACCCTTGACAACCCTCGACCAATTACTGAATTAATTTTCCCATGGTTGAGCATGGATTTGGCCAATGGGAACTCGTTGGCTAACACAGAAATATGTTAACAGTGTTCATATCTCGTGGAACAGGTACACATGACATCATCTTTCCAGAAAACATTATTTGGAAGACATGGACTATTTACTTCTACACTACTGATATGCACGACATAAGTACTCAGCACACACCCTCCTATGTAATGCCATTTCCAAGTTTAAAGATGATGATGCGACAGAGCTACGATGGCTTGAATACTGAATCAGCCAAGGTGTATTCACTCCAATATTGTAAGGAGTGTCTTGAATATGTAATTAACAAGCCCGCTGCTGAATGTTACGCAGTTGTAATCTGAGAATCGATTTTCCTTTTCTCCAATAATAGAAAACTTAGGTAACCTTAATCTAATTTAAATGGCAAAGGAGACGATCAGACTTACAATTGCTGAAAACTGAAACACCCGTGAGTAGTGGTTGGCGTGTACTGATGGCTGAATATGAAAAAGTCCGTCACAGGAGGGCTTCGTAAACTAGCATATTTCCCAGTAATCGGAATAACAATGTTCGTGATCACATCCCGCCATCTATTCATAATTTCTACCGTGGTAAGACGCCTAGGTAAACAGAAATTGAAATTTGAGCTGGGCAAAGGGATGTTTAGTAAGTCATTTACGCAAATTAAAATTCCGATGAGATGAACTTTAAGCCCAAAGTTGAAGTCTGAAATCAATAAATTACAAACAACTCGCATAATATTCCAGTTAATAAAAAAAGTCCGTCACACAGGAGCGTTAAATATATATATATATATATATATATATATATATATATACATCTGTTAACGCCCTAGTGGTCGCAGCTTTTGTATGATTGTCACCAACCTCGACATTTAAACGTTTTATGTAAAACTAATTTTTTTTCGTTTACTTATTTTCAGGTATTAGGTTTCGAACTAGATCAAGTTCGTTAATGGCTGAAATCCGACCAGTGGGAGGAGGGTATAGACGGGGGAATTTCGAAAATTCTTAATATCTCTGTTAGAAGTCGGATCGGAAAATTGTATACAACCAATCTTATTGCAAATATAATGTCCTATAAAGGTTACCACCATGCACTTTTTTTGACTATCTTGATTATTAGCCGAGATATTTGCATTTTTTAGTTTTCGGCCCTCAGTAAACCCCAACTCCAACTCATGTCATATTAACAACAAGCTGTTATATTATGAACCACTTTATGAAGCCTAAACACCAAATATTGTTCTTATTGAGCTATTTCGTTTTGAGGAAAATGGAAATACGTGAAGCACGTGGGATATCTGCCTGGTTAACGTAACTCCTGCGTGACGGACTTTCTTTATTAACTCGAATATTATGCGAGTTATTTGTATTTTATTGATTTCAGACTTCAATAAGCCCAAAGTTCATCTCACCGGATTTTTACTTTGCGTAACTGAGTTAGTAAACATCCCTTTGCCCTGCTTAAATTTCAATTTCTGTTTACTTAGGCGTCTTACTGTGTATGTAACACACACACATACACATACACACACACACACACACACACACACACACACACACACAAATATATATATATATATATATATATATATATATATATATATAAGTTACCCGGCTTCGCCCGGGTAATCATTTGAGGCTGAGTGATGATGGTATTTTTTTTTTTTGGGCTTTACTTTGTACAATATTTTTACATTTTCCAGTCTCAATGCTTAGGATTTACACCATAGTCCAGAGTGCTGGGGAGATGTTAATACATTATATTATTTTAAGGGACCAATTTTTTTCAGCCATGTCCTATTTAGGAATCAACGACATTTAAAAAGTTTTTTTCGAAAATCAAGTCAAATGCACAACATTAATTCAATCAATTTTACTTGAGGGAAATCTCATAAAACGCAAAAAATAAACCTGTATTGAATAACTTGAAAAGGGAGATTGAATTATAAATATTTTTTCAAGTATATAATACTCAAATATTTTACAGTACACCTCTAACCAACACTCGATTTCTTTGAATATCAGCAATTAAGAACGTTGCGTGAAACGGTTGAGTAGAATTCTGAAATATCTATCTAGTTATTACACGTCAGTAAAAAGATTAGAGTGTGATTAAAAAGTTGAAAATATAATCTCCTTATGATTAAATTCAATCCTTCAAAAAGTAAATAAATAAAATAATTGTACATAAAGAATGATAATTATTTATACTTTATAAGGGTCATTCTGTGTCTTCATTCCATTCCAATGCTATATAAATTACATTTATTTTCAAGATTCATTAAAAATTAATTTTACTTGATAGTAGTTCGTGATGGTTGGTTGGTCATTTCCAGGAGTAGAAATGCTTAATTCGCCTGATTGTTAGGCAGCCATAAGATGAATAATTTATACGAAATGCAATCCTGTTTCTGAGACTGTTGAATTGCAAATATAACTTCTTAATGAACTGGGTCAACGGTCGTATAACCTAACATGGTTCTTTCTGAATCTTGTATGGCCTTGTAGCTTGCATGTAATAACTATAAACTAAGGAAACTTTGGAACTTATTTAAAAAAATGTAAAAGTACTAAAGTAAATTTGATTTTTACGCGGCAAGCCGGTTTGATACATGCTGGATTCCAGATTTTTTGAAAATTTCCGTTAAGGGAAGTAAGCTTGTTGATTTCTTTCCCTGACCAACAATCCTATCCATAGAAATTACGAAAATGAAGTCCATACATACACTACACACACACACACACACACACGCACACAAAACAAAGGGTTAGTACCGCAAGTATATACATATGATACTCTGTTTGATGAAGCTGTCGTCACTAGGTGATATTCGAGCACAGCTAGCAAACGCTTTCGAAGTACCGTTTTCAAGATCATCAAGCGTTTTAGCAGATTTCCCTTAAGGGAAATCAGCTATTGAGGTTGTACTCATGACGCAATTTTCGAAATTTTTCTTCAAATGTCCATCGATCCTACCCAGGAGATGACGAAAATGAGGTCCGTTCAAAACTGTGTGTGTATATATATATATATATATATATATATATATATATATATATATATATATATATATATATATATATTATATATCTATATATATATATATATATGTCTGTTACCGCTCTAGCGGTCGCAATGTTTGTTTTATAATTACGAAACTTGATATATAATCGTTTTATACAAAAAAGAAAGATTAAGTTTGTTAATGGCTGAAATCGGACCAGGGGCAGGGGGGGTTTAGAGGGGGAGAATTTCGAAAATTCTTAATATCTCCGTTATTGTGCGTCTGATCGAAAAATTGTATAGAATCAATCTTATTGCAAATGTAATGTTCTATACATGTTGCTATGTACATTTTTTCATTATCTTGATTATTTTCTCAGAGATTTGCATTTTTTAGTTTTCGGTCATCTGTAACCTACTCCTACTCCTCCTCCTGGTCCTACTCATCTCATATTTTCAATATTCTATTATGTTATGAAGTACTTTATTTGAAGCTTAAATACCTTATATTGTTCTCATTGTACTTTTAAGTTTTGAGATAAAAGCAAATACGGCCAACGCTTTAACTCACATAGCTAACCACGTTAATTACAAGTCAATATATTAAGAAGCAACTAAATTCAAGTTTGAATGCCAAACGTCATCAGAGTTTAAGGTCTTGACTCAAAAATGTTTATTTCATCTATACCATACTCGAGATTTAAATGTTTCATTCAACACTCAAGACCATATTAGATATTAGCTGAAATTGGACCAGGAATTGAGGGGGTTGGAGGGAGGGGAATTTAAAAAATAAAAATATTCCCGCTATTATTGGTCGGATTGAGACAATTGTACGGGACCAATCTTGTTAAAATATGGATGCTCCACAATTGATCTATACTTTTTTTCTTTATTCCAATATTAATGGAGTTGTTCATACTTTCTTGTTTTCAGCCTCTTGCTTCTGTTGATCGAATTTTAAGAGATTGAGGTCGTACTCATGACGCTATTTTCGAAAAAATGTCTTCATATGTCCATCGATCCAACCCAGGAGATCACGAAAATGAGGTCCGTTCAAAATTACATGTATATTTGTCTGTTAACGCACTAGCGTTCGCAATATTTGTTTGATCGTTACCAAACTCGATATTTAGTCGTTCGTTAGAGTTCGTTAATGGCTGAAATTAGACCTACGGGAGGGGAGGGGGAGGGGGGGTTTACAGGGTAGCGTTTTCGAAAATTCAAAATATCTCCGGTACTAAAAGTCGGTTCGAAACCTTGTATGGGACAAATCTTATTAAAAATTAAATTTACAATAAATATTGTTGTATACATTTATTCTCTATCTTTGCATTTTTATTAAGTGTGTGTGGGTAACGGGCGAGATGAGATCGGCTAATTTCGGTTCTAATCGTGAGTTTCCGGCAAAAGCTATTTCGGCCCTCGTGAAATTTTCTCATTCTGAAACTTCACCTGGGAAATCAGCTTAGTTTACGCAGCCTCTCCGTGACGGACTTTTTATTTAGACATATAGACTATATGAGATAAGATCAGTATTGCGTTATATAAGCACGTAAGAAATCTGGATAGTTTAGAAAATTCCCTCGTCATAGATAAGTAAGTTAGTCATTTGAAAATTGCTTCGGGAATTCCTCATTAAAAGGTCATATTTGAAAGCTGATTTACAAAGATGGAAAACGCGCTAGAACTTCTAAGAAATCGATGTTACCTTTGAAGCGCATCCGAGAAAGGAAATTTCTCAGCTGAAGAACAGAATATGGTTCATTGAAAAGACACTGGAGAGGCTAATGGCTGAGGTTCTATAATGAAAAAGATCATTAGAGAAGGAGGTCTCTCTTTCTTCGCAGTCTCTCGCATTAGTGCGAAGTCTCAGAGCTTTATCTCGGCCAACTCGCAAGAGAACACTAGCTACAAAATGATTCTTCACAAATTCTCTTCAACTTGGCACGCTTAGCGTCAGTTATTTTTCTGCAAACTGGAATATAAGTGCTTCACTTCAGTATATTTTCCTTCATTGAATCACCTTCCTTTTATATGTGGAATGGGAAACATTAAACCGACAAAGCAAAATGAAATTATTCCTAGTTGGCAGACTTAAACTAAAACAATGCAGACAAATTAATTATTTCTCAAACGTTATACATGAATGATCTTATTTCACTAAATATATTTATTTATTTATATACATTGGAGTATTTGGTAAATTCAACTAAACATTTTAATGGTTTTTGGAGGCGAAATATCCTATTTGGAAGCATGGCTATGGAAAAAGGGAACTTCATAAGGGTTGATGATGTCTCTACTGCCCGAATTCGTGGAGACGTTCATCATAGGATGGAAATAAAATAAGGAAAACTAATTAACTTAACGTATGCCAGAGGGAAAACTCTTCAAAACAAGAAGTAAGCAATATGTAGTTAATTTTAAATATTATTATTATTTATTAACATCCACTTTTTGCAACTAAGTCTAATTGAGATGGGTTATCTACAAGTTACCACCCTTTTCTAGCCAGGGTGTGATTTAGGATGTTATTTAATGAATATCGTCACTAAATAATTGCATTTACCCAGACGAGAATCGAACTCGCCTCTCTAGTTTTACCATGTAAAATAAAGGTCAACGCTTTAACTCACATGGCTAACCTGAGCCATGATTAATTTTAAGATATACATTATGGGTTCGTTAGATTGTTGTCGAAAACAGGTCGACTGGGTACATCCAAATTAACTCTTTCCATTACCATCCTGTTTCCCTGGAAGAATTATCTTTGGGATTTTATAAATTGACATTTGATTGATAATATTTGAAAAGAATAGCCCCTGAAGAGATAGTATGTAAGCCATGAAATGAGTAGGGCAATTTTGAATAAAGTCTCCGGGGAAAAAGAAGAATTTTTATAGTGACACATGCCACTTAACTATGAAGAATATTGCGCCCAGAAAAATATGATTAACTAGTTTCTCCGATTTATCTCATCTCTTCGAGAATATATGAATACGAAATCTATAGCTATGGCTATAGTTATTGGCTACCTACGTTATTAGAGTGTTCAGTGCAAAAATACGTACAACTAGGTGAATAAACAAATCAATTTTCAGAATAATTTGTGGATTGTTTAAATTTAACACGGGAAATACATTAATAATTACATGAAGGTCCGAGTTCTTGTGGAATCCATAAGCAACAACAAATATGACGTAAGGAATTCTGAAAGAACTATTTCAAGTTGCTCCAAAACCGCAATGGGTCAGATCAGGGCCAATTCAGTTTTGTTAGCCGCTCATTGCAAAATTGGCAAAAAATCGTGAATAATTTAACCGATTTCACCATTGTATACATACCGTACTCGAAAACTATGTAATGAGTTCTGTACAATGTTTAAAATTAGCGAATAAAAACCCTGTTTTCATAACTCCTTGTACTTTTTGACTAACTTTGACGATATAGTTTGTAAATAATATATCTTTCGGGAAGTAGCGTTGCAACCACAAATGCACTGATTTGCCTAGTCCTGGGACCAAGATAACTTATTGCCCCAAGATGATAAAAACTCCATTTACATAGTTTATATGTATTATGGAAGAAAGTGTCCAACAACTTATGAACAGAATGTTCATTATCTATGAATCAATGTTTGATTTTTAAACTTTGTAGACATTAGTTTTTGATCAAGTAACATTGGTTAAAGCCGATTTTGAAGAAAATAAAAGTTATTCAAATTCCTTAACCACCATAATGAGATAAATAAAAATTATGCTAATTTTACGGTTTAGTAGAAAATTAATTGTATTATATGACATATGAATATTTCACCTGATGTTTAGGGACATATTGATATTCACGAAATTGCTTTTTGCCTTTCTGTACGACCCCAAGGTAGCAATATGCCGAAAAATGGCACATACTTCAGTAATAAATCAAAACTTTATTAACATTCACATAAGCCTAAAATGATATGCCAGAGATGTTGGATGTTGATTGTATACAAAGGATTAATAGAAAGTAATAAATTGCTTGGAAAATCCCTATAATAGGGGTACCGTCTAATTTTCCTGAATCTTTACTTGTGTTTATAGTTTAGAACTATGATTCCCAAAGTGGTCTATATCGACCCCCAGGGGTCTGTGACAACCTGCGAGGTGTCTACGTCAGAGAAAAAAAATTTTGGGGGTCCATGAAATGAAAATAGGGGTCTACGATAGTAGATCTCAACATACACTGATAGTACCTATTTACTTACATTATACTATCTTATAATATAAAGACATATACATTATTTATCAAAGTACCTATGAAGTAAAAAATGTATTATATATATTTATAAAATTGTGTAAGTTGTAGTATGTAGGCATTCGCTTTGTGGTCGCAATACATTTTGAACTTGTAAAAACCAGCATATAATGATATACCAGTATCATCTTGTTACAAGCATAAGTGCAGTCTCAGAGCTTCGCGAACTTGCACTGACTTGTTTAGTTCGTCACAAAATTTTATTTTGAGTAGTTTTAATTTAAATTCAATTAATAAATGTATAAAACTTAACATGTGTTTTTACTTTAAGTTTTTAACACTAAAATTCACTACAGTTAGAAATTTACAAAAAATCAATATCAGGCAAGTAGGGGGTCTACCCAAAACCGAGAAACATGGCAAGGGGTCTACGACACAAAAAAGTTTGGGTACCTTTAAACTTTGAAAGAATAGAAGATGGGGTGTGAGTTAGGAGACGTTTACACATACATTCAGAATTCTAAGTATGTATTATCAGACTATGGTTTGGGTAGGTGAAAAATAAATTAGAAGCAATTTATCACATTTATCCCGAATTTTATGAATGCCTTATCCTATTATTAGTTTGACTTGGCGCAGAAGGACTTGGCGATGAAGGGAAGGGGGGGGGGAGACTAGATCGATTTGGCCTTAGACTCCAAAGATTAGGAAAGAGCTTTAGAAAGGGTTTTTATTGAACATCTCCCATCTAATGAAAGTTTGGAAACTTTTTCTGGCATAGGGCTTCTTCTGCAGGAAACCATCTAGGACTTATATTCTTGTCAGCTTTAGATTTTCAGCAGCTCTTTGTCCTTCTAAGATTTCTTCATCTTCTTCTTTTATCGAGCAATATAGCAGTGTTTTATACGATTTTACTGTATCGGCAATGGACAATTAGACTTATTTTGGATTTAGTCCTATATTTTAGAGTTAATATTTGGATTATTGTCTACTATGGATTATTTTTTAATTAATCCGTATTGACATTGAGCCAGATATTGCGCAACTTATAAGTTCTTAAATCAAGTATTTGCACTATTACGTATAAGAACAAAAATATATTATAAAACGTTATTTTAGTCTGATATTTTTAAAATGAAAGTTGATATTAAGAGTGATAAAATATGGGGGGGGGCCTAGAAAGCGACTATATAAACAGTTTCACCAATCGCTTTAAAAATGAAAAAAAAATATGTGTAAGGTAAAGCTATGTCTCGCAGTATTTAAAAAAGGTAACTGCAAGAAAGAACTTCAAAGGAAAAAAAGTGATTTTAGGATGCTAAGATGCTTCTAAAAGTCACTTTGAGGAGTCCCGCTCATAGACATTTATTGACTTCATCACGAGAGAAAAAGATTCTTTAATAATGATTTTAGTCCTTTGCCGTCGTTTAGTTGCCGTAATTTTAACATTTGACTCAGTCTAGTTGTTTATGAATGTTTCAGTAATTTAATTTGTTTTATAAAAAAATGACATCAAATGTCATTGCCACTATAAGAGAAAGTATATTAATAATTACGTAGCTCAGTTCCAGCAATTTGATTTGTTAGAGTTAATAGCATTTGCTTTTAGCAGATTTCCCTCAAAGGAAATCAGCTACTGAGGTTGTACTCATTACGCGATTTTCCAAATTTTTCTTGGAATGTTCATCAATCCTACCTAGGAGATGACGAAAATGAGGTCCGTTCAAAACTGTATATAAATATATATACACACACATATTTGTCTGTTACCACTCTAGCGGTCGCAGTTATTGTTTAATCGTTACCAAACTTGATATTTAGTCGTTTTGTGTAAAAAGGCAGATCAAGTTCGTTAATGGCTGAAATCGGACCAGTGGGAGGGGTCGGTTTAAAGGGGATGATTGTTGAAAATTTGAAATATCTCCGTTACTATACGTCGGATCGAAAAATTTTATAAAATCAATCTCATTGAAAATTAAATTTACTATAAATATTGTTATATACATTTATTCTCTATCTTGAATATTAACGGAGATATTTGCATTTTTAATAAATTTCGGCGGGTAACGGACGAAAGTGAGTTTCCCGCCAAAAGCTAGTTCGGCCATTTTCGTAACTGTTTGGCTCTCGTGATATTCATCTATTGCAATACTTCACGTGGTAAATCTGCTTAGTTTACGCAGCCCCTGCGTGACGGACGTTTTTTTTAATTTTTTTTTTTTTTCGAATGTTTTTAATTAAACTCTAATTTTTCAAGTATTTGAAATAATATGAACAACAGTAATTGTCAGGTTGAAATATATGGTATAAAAGGAACGTAAATAAATTTAAAACATCACAATAATAGTACCTTTCAATACATAATATTTCCGAGGTGTCAACCAAAAGGGAATCATTTGATCCTACAACCAAAAGTTGTGCTTTATTGGTGAGAGTTTATTCGTTACTGACTAGACCACCACCGTGGAGGAGTTAGTGAATAATACATACCTAATCATAACTGATAACGTAATAATTAATAGTAATGAATAATTTAGTCACAAGCAATGTATTGATTAAATCTGAGATAATAGTTTCCAGCGCACTTTATTCAGAAAATAATATGCTTAAAACTGTTATATGAAGATTGAGCAATCTATCTCAGGATTAAAAGACAATAAAATGGGATTGGAATTCTAACACCTTTAATGGATGGAATTTTCATCTTCAGTCGAACTACTCCAATAATAATTCATGTAGAAAACATCTCTTTTCAAAAATGGCACAAAAAGAGCAAAAGCTCCGTAATTATGCTAATAAATAGCCTTAGAAAATGAACCATGGAAGTTATGAAATTTTGAAAGGGTTTATCTAGAACAAAAAAAATAAGAAATCAAAAAGTGTTTACTATGGCGGTTTAGAAATATTCTTGAGGGGTTTTCTTTAACATGCAGTTTGGGGAAGAAATTGAACTGGAAGGGAAGGACACTGGTAGTTTTCATCGTCCACCAATTCACCATCTTTTTAGAAATTTAATATTGAAATGATCGAATTTTATATGGAATAGTTAACCCTAGAATGGTAGTAAACCTAAAATTTACGTAATGATCTGGTTTGAACTGTTATCAAAGGGCTGTTAACGACCCCACCACCCTCACCCCTCAGCTATATGAGCCCTCCAACAGTTCGGCCTTCATCTCTTCCAAGTGCAGCTAAGTGAACCTTACCACTCATCCAATACTATTTTTTGAAATAAAAACGACACGTAATATTTACGTATCAATACTATTAACCGCAACTTTTTGCCACGTTAAATTTACGTATCGATACTAATAACCGGTTTTTATGCCATAACTTAGTTAATATTATTCTCAATTTATTTTTATATTCTAATTTATTTTCTCTTAATGTTTTTAATTTTTTTTAATATAAAAAGACAAAGAACTATAGAAAGAATATAAATAATAATAATTTCGGAAAAATGGAGAAAAAATATTCAACGGATGAAGAAATCAGAAATTTGTTGAAAGAACTCTCCGATGAGTCAGATGGGGAAAATGACAATTATGAAATAGATGGATATGGATACGACAGCGATGATGATCCGGAGTATTCTCCAAGTGATGAGGAGGTTGAGCCTTCGGAAATGATTGAAACACATAGTGGGATAGAGAGCTATGAGAGAGAAAATTTTAGAAAACATCAAGGCTATTGAAGAAAGAGAAGAAGAATCACAGAGGCAAAAACCTAAAACCTCTCAACCAAACAATATTGACAGATCAGTCACAATAAATGTAGAAGGTGGGGGGGTTGTGCTTGGTATGAATGGAGCACACGACCTCCGGAGGAACGTCTTTCAAACAAAGCCCCTGAAAGGAATGTCGTGCACATTATTAGATATTCAAGTAGATATAAGTTAAAGATAAGTGTATGTTTTAATAAAATAAAAAAAATAGTCACAAACATTGACAAATTTTGAATAATTTCACTAATTACCAGTTGCACACGTAAAGTTTTACGTATCAGTACCATTAAATGGGAAATAATATCAGTACCATTCTAGGGTTAAAGAAAGCTTTTTAGTAAAGTATTACCAATTATTGAAAATTAGATTCGAATCATTTCCATGCTATCCTCAATAAAAACTTACAAATTTATGACAAAAATTGTAAATTCACATGAACTCATATTGATAAAAGTCCGTCACGCAGGGGTTGCGTAAACTAAGCAGATTTCCCACGTGAAGTTTTACAGTAGAGAAATCTGCCCTATAACAACTGTACTAGTAAGGGATCTCTAAATCTATTCACGATGGACGAACAGTTACAGAAACGGCCGCCAGAGCTCTCGGCGGAAGGTCTCGAACATAGCCGACTCCTGCCGACCACACACAGAAAACAAATGCAAATATCTCGATTATTATTCAAGATACAGAATAAATGTATAGAACAATATTTATAGTAAATTTAATTTTCAATAAGATTTATTTCATACAATTTTTCGATCCGACGCATAATAACGGAAATATTTTGAATTTTAAAAAATCCTCCTCCTCTAACCCCTCCCCCTCCCACTGGAAAAAATAATGATATAAAAGCCATGATTCGCCCTTTGGCTTAATAATACAAGACAAAACAATCCGTCGTGCAGGCGATGCGTGAACTAGCCAATTTTCGAAGTACTGGTATAATAAACTATTCTCATATCAGGACATATTCCCTATTTCTATGTAAAAAAAAGTCAGTCACGGAGGGGCTGGGTAAACTAAGCAGATTTCGCATGTGAAGGTTTACAATAGAGAAATCTGCATACTGGCAACACAACACCACCGTGATTAAATACAAACGGTAATGAGAAGTCTTTCAGTTAATTAAAATAAATTCCCAACTAAAACGGCTTCTGAATTGTAGGAATAATTTATATTTTAATAATTCAAATTTTAGTAGTTCAAGAACTAAAGAAGGGGGGGGCGGATGAACAGAACGTATTTGCATAACTCTTAAAAAAGTAAAGAACGTAAGGTGAGGTTAGAAACGACAGGTAAGGCTAGAAGAAGTTTCCACCACCAAAATAAAAAACTTTTGTTATGCACATATTTGCCGAAACCCCAATAGGAAACGAAATATCACTATTTTTAATTTCAGGCCTCCCTTATAACCCCCACTCCTGCCCGTTCCTAGAAATGTTAGTATGGGATATTATAATGAAAGCGTCTTAATTCAAACTCGAAAATTTTTATTTAGTTCGGTAAAGTCTTTTGTGCCAAATAAAATTGTTGACTCCCGCTATTATTTTTAGCGGATAACGCCTTTATAATTCGGTATACGACGATAGTGTATATAACAAAAGTTACTCCAAATAACAAAATAAACAATTTTTGTTATGTGCATAATTGCCGAAACCTCAATAGGAAACGAAATATCACTATTTTGAATTTCAGGCCTCCCTTATAACCCCAACTCCTGCCCGTCCCTAGAAACGTTAGTATAGCATATTATAATGAAGGCGTTAGTACTAATTCACATACCGAGTTTGGTTTAATTCGGTTGAGTCTTTAGTGCCAAATAAAATTGTGGACTCCCGCTATAGATTTTAGCGTATAACTCATTTATGCTTCCGTATACGGCAAAAGTGCATATAACAAAGGTTAATCTAAATAACAAAATAAACAACTTTTGTTATGTGCATATTTGCTGAAAAAGCAATAGGAAACGAAATATCGCTATTTTTAATTTCAGGCCTCCCTTATAACCCCCACTACTGTTCGTCTGAGAGAATACTAATATAGCCTAAAGTCTAATTTGGGCTAGTAGTAATATACATACCAAGTTTCATAAAATTCGGTTCAGCCGTTTATGCGTGAAAAGGTAACAAACAAACAAACAAATAAACAAACAAACAGACACCAAAGAAAAAAAATGCAGTTATGGTGTCTATGACATGTGAAACGAAAAGTTATCGTGAAATTTCCCGAAAAAAATCAATGTACAGACAGAGGTTACAATTTTATATATATATACAATATATATATATATATATATATATATATATATATATATATATATATATATATATATAATTTTGAACGAACCTCATTTTCGACATCTCCTGGGTAGGATCGATGAACATTTGAAAAAAAATGTTTCGAAAATCGCGTCATGAGTACGACCTCAATAGCAAATTTCCCTTAAGGGGAATGTTCTGCATGATTGCAGAATGCTATCAGGTTTATCAAAAAAAAAAATAAATAAATAATTACTTCAAAGTGAAAAGAAAGAGAGTACAAATAAATGCTATTAATAATTATTAATCTGGAAGAATCTTGTGATTAAAAGTGTCCAAAACAGAGGTTCTACTACTTTCATTGAAATTTACTCCTTTACTGTGTAAATACCTATTAAGAGAAGTACACAAAAGGTTGGGGACAAAGAGAATAATTCAAGAAGCCGGTGGAAAGAGGTATGCATAAATCTAAAACTAGATGAAAAATCTTTGCGTTGCTCCCTCAATAATCAGGCAGCTTCTCATTATAGTTTGATATTTTATTTTATCATTTGTATTCATTATTTTTTTAAAAATAAAAATAAAATTGTCTGTGTAATCAAGTCAGTTCCTCCAGTTATTGAACTCAATCATGCTTATTTAGTGAAATTAATTTAATTATGCCTTACAGAAATATGGGATTCCATAAAATATTGTTTTGCATACAAATATTTACGTAAACCTTATTTGTGAAGTGGAATAAAAATAAACATTAAATAAAAATTAAGTCCGTCACGCAGGGGCTGCGTAAACTAAGCAGATTTCCCTCGTGATGTTTAACAATAGATAAATATACATACTGGTAACACAATATCACCGTCGACATTAAGTGAATAAATACAAATAATAAGAAACCTCCAGACGGGGAGCACCTGGAACGTAAACAAACTGGTGTGCCAAATTCTCACAGGAATGAAAAACAATTAGGGAAATATCTCAGAATATAACATATTAATTTTATTGAAAGCTATTTACTATATCTAGTACTGTAATTTATAATGAATCATAATAATTTTATCTCAATCAACCAAATTTTAGTAGTGCAAGAACTTAAGAAGGGGGGCGTGGTCACGATAATATATTTGCATTTATCTCGTATAATAAAGATTTCTTGAAAATAATTTATGGAATTTAAGCTTCTAATAATGTGGTTTATTATATAACAGAGTAGTGTGTATGTAAGATGAGTAGAAGTGGGGGTTTACTGAAGGCTGAAAACTGAAAAATGCAAATATCTCGGTTAATATTCAAGATAGGGAATAAATGCAAATAACAATATATATCTTACATTTCATTTTCAATTAGATAGGTTCTATGCAATATTATGATCCGACGTATAGAAAATATCTCCAAATTTTCTAATATCCCCCCTCTTAACCCCCCCCCCCCCCTCCCACTGGTCTAAATTTAGCCATTAACGAACTTGATCTGTCTTTTAGCATAAAACGTTTAAATATTATAAATTTATTAAATTTAAATTAAAAATAATTGCGACCACTAGAGCGTTAACAGACAAATATATATATATATAATTTTGAAGGGACCTCATTTTCGTAATCTGGGTTGGATCGATGGACATTTGAAGAAACTTTTCGAAAATCGCGTCGAAATTTTTTTTTTTTAATTTATTTAAAAAAAAAGACTCTACAGTAAAATGTCTAAGTATTACCAAGATGACAATACTTAACATGTACATATATATCACAATATATTGTTAGGAGTCGAAGAAATTAGTTCTTCATAAACCTGATTTGTCATATTCGCCACCAGCTAAAATAACAATGAGAAAATGTCTGTAAAACCATTTTTGGACGGTTTAAAATTGATTTCAACTTGGTTTTATCAGATATCCCTTAAGGGAAATCAGCTATTGACGTCGTACTCATGACGCGATTTTCGAAAAAATCTCTTAAAATGTCCATCGATCAGGAGATGACGAAAATGAGGTCCGTTCAAAATTATATATATATTTGTCTGTTAACGCTCTAGCGGTCGCAATTTTTGTTTGATCGTTACGAAACTCGATATTTAACCATTTTATATAAAAAGACAGATCAAGTTCGATAATGACTAAAATCGGACCAGTGGGAGGAGGAGGTTTAGAGGGGGGATTTTCGAAAATTCAAAATATCTCCGTTATTATGCATCGGATCGAAAAATTGTATAGAATCAATCTTATTGCAAATTAAATTTACTATAAATATTGTTGTACTCATTTATTCTCTATCTTGAATATTAACCGAGATATTTGCATTTTTATGAAGTCTGTGGTCGGGAATAGTTCGGATTAGGTCGGCCATTTCCGTCATTGCTCGGCTCAGGTGGAAGCTTCTTCTAACCTTACCTTACCTTCGTTACTTTGTGAAATTTATGCAAATACGTTCTGTTCATCCACCCCCCCCTCTTCTTTAGTTCTTGGACTACTAAAATTCGAGTTATTAAAATATAAATTATTCTTACTATTCAGAAGCATTTTCAGTTGGGAATTTATTAAAATTAACTGAAAGGTTTCTCATTACCGTTTGTATTTACACACGGTGGTGTTATGTTACCAGTATGCATATTTCTCTATTGTAAAACTTCACATGGGAAATCTGCTTAGTTTACGCAGTGACGGACTTTTCGATTCCAGAAATATTCATCGAGCAAGACAAATCTGTAGCCATTGTAACCCTCTCATGATCTCCTTGAATCTGACTTCTTTTCATTGATCGCTGACCAGTTAGCTGGAGTTGATAATGGGAAGCAGGCCTGCCACTCAGTTTTACCAACTGCTAACGAAGCAGAGTTGCCAACTTGAGCCCTGCCTAATTAGTTGCTATACTCTAATGGCGTTTACTTGAATGGGGTCTCGGTCCCAACTTGAAAATACGATTAGGCTTTAAAGGGCCAGAGAGACAATCCTACAGATTTCATCAGCCGCATCACTTATATTTGATATCAGTTGTTCCTCTTAGCCACTACAATGCATTTGACGATAACAGATTTCCTGTCAACTCTAACTTCGTTGGTCCTTTCAGATTTTAGTCGTATGTACACTCCTCCTTCGGGCAACACAATTCATATGATTGATGATCTATAGTACTTTTTAAAACCCTTTGGAGATAAAACAGCACACTCATATTAGTTATTACACATGAATTTTAGTAGATTTCCCTTAGGGGAAATCAGCTATTGAGGTTGTACTCATGACGGAATTTTCGAAATCTTTCTTCTAAAGTCCATCGATCCTACTTAGTAGAAGACGAAAATGAGGGCCGTCCAAAACTGTATATATTATCTATATATATATATATATATACACACACACACACACACACACACACACACACACACACACACACACACCCACACCCACACCGACACACACACACACACACGTATATCTATATATTTGTCTGTTACCGCTCTAACCGGGGTCGCAATTTTTAGTTTGATCGTTATCAAACTCGTTATTTAGTCTTTTTATGTAAAAAGAAAGATCAAGTTCGTTAACGGCTGAAATCGGACCAGTAGGATCGAAAAATTGTACAGAATCAATCGTATTGCAAATTCAATTTACTATAAATATTATTATATACATTTATTCTCTATCTTGAATATTAACCGAGATATTTGCATTTTTATTATACCTGAGCGGCTAACGGACGAAGTGGCTTTCCCGCCAAAAACTAGTTCCGCCGTTCCATTAACTTCTCAGCTCTCGTGAAATTTCTCTATTGTAAAACTTCACGTGGGAAATGTGCTTAGTTTACGCTGCCCCTGCGTGACGGACTTTCAATTATAATTAGGGGTTGATTGAAAACAACAATGTTTAACTATATCAATGATAATGTGGTCTTCTAAAATTGTAGATATACACGTTTATCTCTAATTACAATATACTATTAAGGGTGTTATGTGTATAGCTTATTTTATTTATTTATTTGGAGCTTCGCAGCTGTGGGATGTTGGTCAGGAAAAAAAAACAACTCTAAAATTAAAAAACGAAACGAAACAAAATTAATTTAAACGAACACAAAATAACATAACAGAAATGTAACACAAAAAACAGTAAAGCAACACGAAACAGAAATTGAACATGAAAAACAGAAATGGAACACAAAAACCAAATGGAAATAAAAAACTCAGAAGTAGAAAACAAAAACAAACTGAAATACAAAAAAAAAAAAACAGATAATAATAATAATAAGCTTTATTGGCATCCTTTTCCAGGATAAAAGCCTCTCCCTTAGGAGGTATAATAAGGAGTCCATCTGAATTGTCAAAGTTTTCTGGTCGTCCTTTTCCACCATTCTCGATTTCTCGCCACTCTCCACCAATTGTTGCCAACGACTGCAGTAAGCTCGTCCCTCCATCTAAGGCACTGTCTTCCTCTATTCCTGACCATGTCCCTTGGGATCCATTCTGTGCAGACCTTCGCCCATCGCTTGTCATTCATTCTAGCCAGATGACCTGCCCAGCCCCACTTCAATCGGTGTGCTTCAACTCTGAGGTTCTTCACCGGCACTCTTTTTAAAATATCCACATTCCTCTTCCTGTCCCTCTTTTTAACTCCTAGTACACTCCTGAGCATAGCCATCTGTGTCGAGTTCAGCTTGGAATCTGCTCTGGCTGTAAGCGCCCAGGTCTGGGCTCCGTAGAGTATGGAAGGATAAACACACATGCTCAGCACCTTGCTTTTCAACTTGTCACTGAGCGAGCCTTTGAAGATCTTCTTGAGTGACCAGTACTTAGACCATCCTATTTTGACTCTTCTCTGAAGCTCGTTTTCCATTCTTCCTTTAAAAGACACACAGTGTCCGAGGTAGATGTATTCCTTTACATACTCAAATTCCTTCCCTTCAATTACAACTGCTGGTTTTTCTGCGTTTGTCATAATACAGGTTTTTGGTGGTTAACTCTCAGGCCATATTTTGTGCTAACCTTCATAAGTTCTTTGAGCATTTTTAGTAGGTCTGCTATATTATCCGCAATCAGGCATAAGTCATCTGCGAAGCGGAGGATGTTAAGGAAGCTGCCGTTGATCACTTGGCCTAACGCTGTCCAGTTCATGGTCCCAGCTATGGTTGATGATCTCATGAAATATAACGATTGACAATTAGCCAATATTTCATAAAAAACATCTTAATAATATTCTAAACAAAATAAATATAAATATCATTGGAGCTTTACGATGCGAGATATAAGGGCATATCTTCCATGAGACGCCATCATAGAACAGTCTATGCTCTACAGGTACCAACAATTAATTGAACGATTCCGTTAAACCGTAAACCGTTTCATGTACAGCAATTGATTCTGTTAATTGATAACTGGAATCAGGCCATGACGAGTGCTGCTCAAGAAGGAATAAAAAAAAAATCATGTTTACCTCTTTTGTAATGGATCAGACCTGAAAATGTTAAATAAATAAAATTATTGGAAATGTAATGTAGGTGTTACTAACAACTCGTGACTACTTAAGTTCTACACAAATTCGTGTGAACTTTTTCTATTCAGCATTCAATTAAAAGCATACTAAAGCGATTTACACAGAAAAAAAAATACCAAGAATTTCCTGTCCAAAGAAAATTTCAACTGGTGTTAACAAAAGCCAATTATAATAGAATACATAAGGAATGGAATTTGAGATGACACATAGTAATTTTTGCTTGATTGTTTAATAACAATTTTTGAATCTTCAGTATAAAATCAACCTCCCGCCAATTAGCAAATAAATCTATCCCAATTGTAATACAACATTTTCCCTCTCCTGTTTCTATCCCATTACCCTACTAAGAAGGTAACCCACTGAAAACGCTTAATACATTTATCGGTGCCAAATATTACAAAAGCGTGGCAGGACCGAATCATTGTGTGGTTGCTCTCATTCAACTCAATGTGTCATAACGTAATTTTCGAAAAAAAAAAAATCCTTTTGCTCCTCAATCATACCCTGGAGATGACAAAAACCTCCGTTCCTAAAAATACATATGCGCATATGAGAGTGTGTGTATTTATATTTGTATGCATATGTGTGCGTATGTTATTGTCTGTTACCGCTCTACCGGTCGGAATTTTTCTTTGATTGTTACTGAATTCTATATATAAGCGTTTCATGTAATACTAAAGTTCAAGATAGTTAACAACTAAAGTCAGAGAAACGGGTTGGGCCAAAACCTCACAATATCTCCGCTATTAAGAGTTGCATCAGAAAGTTGTGTATAATCAGTCTTATTGAAAATGAAATTTTATCTTAAATATAAAACTAGATACTTTTACGATGAAGTTCTTCAGTTTTAGCAGATTTCCCTTAAGGGTAGTACTCATGACGCGATTTTCGAAAAAAACTTCTTCAAATGTCCATCGATCCTACCCAGGAGATGACGAAAGTGAGGTCCGTTCAAAATTATATATATATATATATATATATCTATATATATATGTGAATATTGCCTGTTAACGCTAGCGGTCGCAATTTTTGTTTGATCGTTACTAAACTCTATATTAAATCGTTTTATGTAAAAAGAAAGATCAAGTTCGTTAATGGCTGAAATCGGACAAGTGGTAGGGGGGGTTTAGAGTTTTTGAAAATTCGAAATATCTCCGTTTTTATGCGAAACATTTGTATAGAACCAATCTTATTGCAAATTAAATGCACTATAAATATTGATTTATACATTTATTCACTATCTTGAATATTAACCGAGATATTTGCATTTTCAGTTCACCCATCAGAAAACCGCCACTTCTACTCATGTTACTTAAACAATACTCTTCTACATAATAAATCACATTATTCTAAGTTTAAATACCAAAAATTGTATTCAAGAGACCTTTTGTTATTCGAGATACATGCAAATATGTCCTGGAGGCTCCCCCCGCGTCTTAAGGTTTTGGACTACTAAAATTTGATTGATTGAGATAACAATTATTCTGACTCATTATTATTTACAGTACTAGATATAGTAAATAGTACTCAATAAAATTAATATTTTATATTCAGATATATTTCAGTAATTGTTTTTATTTCCGGTGTGAGGCGGGCAGACCCGTCGTTTGTTTACATTTCTAACCTAACGCTTCCTGTCGGCAGGTTATTGAAATTGTATGAAACATTTCTTATTGCCGTTTGTATTTATTCACGGTGGTGTTGCGTTACCAGCATGTAGATTTCTCTATTGTAAAAGTTCACGTGGGAAATCTGCTTAGTTTACGCTTCCCCTGCGTGGCGAACTTTTCCATTCTGGCAGAGGGATTTTTTTTTTTTTTTTTTTTTTTTTTGGGGGGGGGACATATATGCCAATAAGCTTGCTTACATATTTTTTAACTGAGTGGCAAGGAGAGCCCCACCGTAGTAACCCCCCCCTCCCCCGGGAACTGGCACCCTTGGGAAGGGAGGAGAACTGTCTTGCGTGAATGAGGGGAACATCCTTGCATATGGAGAGGGGGCGGCAAACTAGCTTCTGACAGAACTCCCTTGTTCCAACTACAATGTGCAGCCTAAAGATCTACAACAAATAAACAAAATACTAAAAATGCAATTGAAATTATTTTCGCTAGACAATAATCTTTGTAAATAATGAATATTTTAGTAATCATACTACAAAGAGAAACGTCTTATATTCCGTGTAAAAGAACACTTTTGAAAAATGTCTCACTTTTTCTCTGTTAAGACCCTTCTTCGCCCTCCCACCCCTCCTAAATGAATTGGATATGTAAATCTTTGGCCTGGGGCCCACGCCGCTTCTAAGACCTTCCGACCTTCTTTAAATTCAGAATAAATTTGTCCTCCATTTGGGGAACACTAATAGGTTCTTATCAGTGGTTCTGCCAACGGGGCATCTGATGCCCCTGTTCCTGACTTAATGAAGGAAAGGGGATACATTTGCCCAGAAGACCACATTCAGAATTATAAGGAGGAGAGATAGAATTCAAAGCGGAGGTACAAGATGTAAAGGGTACTAGTTCCTTCAATAGCTACATTCCCCCAGCAATTATTCTTTGTATGACTTCCTGTTTTGGCTTTTAAATTTTACTTCTATCTCCCTCCAAAAACAAACGATCCAAGTTTCCCTCTATTTTCGTTCACAGCATCTCTTGAAGCCTAATTGAGTTCCCTCTACAATGATTCTTAGTATTCTATAGGATGCTTAACATTTTTATTCCAATTAAAACTTTGAAAAGTATTTATTCCAGGGGATGTCATTTTATTGGGAAGAGAGTTCTAGTTTGTCAACTGGATAAAAAGTTTTTAGAATAGAATTCATTCTAGACTAGTTATCAAACTAGTTTTCCTGCATTTCAATAGTGCCCAGATTTCATAATTTTACAAGTAATTCAACCTTGACATATACTAAAGCTCTTTATCTTCAACTTCAAGAAAACGTTTTTATTTAATACAGTATTATATTGAAAGGAGTACAGCGCTAGTAGAAAATTCATAATTTTTTTTATATTAGATTAGAATATTTCCCTTCCGGCTGCCTGAAACATTTACTCTGTGATACAGGTGAAAACGAAACATTTAGGTATTTTATACAACATTTATTCTGGTCTCTTCTTAGGAAAATAGCAATTTTTCGGTGAATTTGTCTCGCAGACCACTCAGAGGCCGATTGATACAGGAAGAGCACTGATGATGACGACTGAGAGCTAGCTTTGCTTCAAATTTCTCTCTCTCTCTCTCTCTCTCTCTCTCTCTCTCTATATATATATATATATATATATATATTAATAATTATTATCTCAAATTATTATTTTATCGTTACCAAACTCAACATATAAGCATTTCATGCAAAACTAAAGATCAAGTTCGTTAACGGCTAAAATCGGACCATGGGGAGGGGGGTTTAGAGGGGAGAATTTTAAAAATTCAAAATATTGCCATTAATATAAGTTGGACCAAAATTGTTTAGAACAAATATTGCTGCAAATTAAATGTACTATAAATATTGTAAGCATACACATATGCGTTTATTCTCTATTCTGAATATTTACCTCCATATTTGCATTTTTCAGTTTATGCTTTCAGCAAACCCCTACTTCTTTTCATGCTACATAAACAATAATCTTTTATAAAATAAACCACATTATAAGAACAATAAAAATTATTTTTTTCAAGAGACCTTCTTTATTATAATTAAGTACAAATATGTTCTGCAGACCCCCCCCCCGTCTTAAATTCTTGGACTACTAAAATTTGAGTCACTGAGGCAAAAATTATTCTGATTCATTATAAATTACAGTACTGGATACAGTAAATAGTTTTCAATAAAATTAAAATACTGTATCATATATATTTCAGCAATTGTTTTTCTATCTATCTATTAAGTTCTGAGAAGTTCGCTGACCAATTCAGACCCATTCTAGTGAGAGGTTATTAATTTTGACTCAAAGATTTCTCATTCACTTTATATTCAGGGTGGTGTTAAGTATTACCAATATGTAGATTTATCTATGGCAAAACGTTACCAGAGAAATGGGCTTCGTTTAAGCAGCTTCTTCGTGTTGGACTTTTTATCAACCATAAATGTGTATACAGATGTATATAAACCCCAGCAGCCAGGAGATTCAATTGTCAATATGTAGAAGTTGAATACAATATATATATATATATATATATATATATATATATATATATATATATATACTTATTTATTTATTTATTATTACTCTTATTCTGGATCCAATATTATTTATATATTCTTCAAATTTGATGGCAAGGGTCTCAAATAGAAAACATTTTTTTCCGGTGCAAACTTCATTGAACCTGCCCTACATATTTCGTGGATTATTTGCCACCTCTTCAGGGGCTATCCCTTTTAAAAAATTATTAATAAAATTAATTTATCACTTCCCTTAATAATTTTTTTTGGTATATATAGTATTAGTAGGTGCCTACATCTACGATATATTTATAAAATCCAATTATAAATTGCTACTTAAATTTCTGAAGTACTGGTTTATTTTTTACATTACGTTGCGACTGTCCTCACAGATGAGGTAGATGATACTGACAGGTAAATAGCAATTTATAATTATATTTAATTAATATATCATAGATGTAGCCACCTAATAATACAATATATAGAAAAAGAAATATTAAGGGATGCGATAAATTAATTTTATTAATATTTTGTTTAAAAGGGATAGCCCCTGAAGAGGTGGCCGATAAGCCACGAAACCTGTAGGGCAGGATCAATAACGTTTGCACAGGAAAAAATGTTTTTTTTTATGTGAGACCATTGCCATCAAATTTGAGGAATTTATTTATTAGTATAATTAATTAGTACTGTAGATAAGAAGAAAGTAGAGTGCCTGTGAAGTGTGATGCAGTTTGGATATATTTCCGTTATGAAAAATGATAAGACTGCATTCGGAGGTCTGGCAAAATTTGATAAGAGGAGCCCGGTGGTAGAATTCGCCATGAATATGAGGAGTATTGGATGCCTTCTACATAGGAATGATGAGGAAGGAGTGCGAATGTAGCGGAAGTGGATTGGTTTCCGATAGCCTGCCTCCACTTACCGGAAAGATGCCTTATTCCGCCCTGTCTCCTAGCAGTCTCTTCCACAGCCAGTCCATAGCTTCCTTATCAGCCTATACAACAACCCTTTCTGAAGGTTTTGGGGAAAAAATTCCGCTACGCAAGGGCTGAGTAAACTAAGCAGATTTCCCCAGGCGAAGGTTTGCAATAGATTAATCTACATACTCGTAACACTAACGTGAATGTTAAGTGAATAACGAGAAACGGTAATGAGAAATCATTCAGTCAATTAATTTTCTCTGCAACGGAAAGCTTCTGAATTGTAAAGAAACAGGCCAGACAAACTCGGAACGCTGAATAGATTGATAAAACCATTAATAAATTATATCTACATATTAATTTTATTGAACACTATTTACTATATCTATTACTGGAATTTGTAATGAATCAGAATAATTTTTATCTCAATCACTCAAATTTTAGTTGTCCAAAAACAATAAAAAAATGTGGGGGGGATTAACAGAACGTTTTTGCATATATCTCACAAAGTAAAAGTTCAATGAAAACAATATTTGGTATTTAACCTTGTAATACAGTGGTTCATGATACGACAGCTTATTATTAATATGACATAAGCATGAGAATAATATTCATGATACTGAAAATATGTATAGAACAATATTTACGGTTCATTCAATATATAATATAACTTATAATTATGGAAAAATTAATGATGATTTATTGATCGAGTTTGGTTAAGTTCGGTTCAATCGTTAGTGCCCAATAAAATTGTTGGCTCCCACTTTAATTTTTTAGTGTATATTTCGTTTATACTTTTTAATACGACAAAAGTCACTCTAAATAACAAAACAAACCAATTTTATCTTGTGTATATTTGCCGAATAGCCTATAGAAACCAAAATATCGCTATTTTTAATTTCAGGCCTCCCATAAAACCCCCACATCTGCTCCATGTGCCGGGCTGATTAGTGAATCTAAACCATTCTAGGCGTCACTCAAACGCATACGAAAAAAATCATTCAAATCGGTCTAGCCGTTCAGGAGGACTTCAATGACATACACACGTACATAAGAATAAATATATAAAATTGGTTTATTTTTCAGAATGATTACTTATTATTCTTCATGAAGTGGTTTGTAGCTACTTTACTCAGAGAATCAATTACATATTTATGTAGTGCAAACTCGATATTCGTGAAAACTTAAAACACTGTGTCGTTATTTACGAAATGTAAAATAATCATTGGACGAGCTAAATGAATTTCGCAAAATCTAGGTATCCACTTTCCACGGCATTAATCACAAAAGGGTTGCGTAACGAATTTACATAGTTACAATGGAGCATCCCTGAGTGGCCACGGACTATTACTCTTGTAAACAGTTATGCTTAATAAACGAGAATAGTCTGTTTTACTAGACGGGGCGATATACGATACGCAGCCGAGGCATACTATATACATGTATACGCACTCACAGGAATATATTACTGAGTATATATGAGGCCCCTCCCCCCACTACAGCCTATCTCCCAGAAAGGTTATACGTCGTTTTCCCCTCCCTTTCCTGATTTATCTTGGAATTCATTTGGATGAGTGAATGGAATACTTTACTGGCCTCTGTCAGCTCCGATGATATAAGCATAATCTATGCGCTGCTCGGGCTTGTCAACTCCCTCAATAGCTCCACTCTGAAGGGGGGGGGAAATAAAAATATTAAATAATAAAAAAAGTCCGTCACGCAGGGGCTGCGTAAACTAAGCTGATTTCCCTCGTGACGTTTAGTAATAGATAAATCTGCATACTGCTAACAAAACACCACCCTGAGCATTAAGTGAATGAATATAAACGGAAATAAGAAACGTTTCAGTCAATTTCAATAACTTGCCGACAGGACCCGTTTGAAATGTAAACAAACTGATATGTCAACCTCGCACCGGAAAAAAAAACAATTAAGGAAATATATCAGAATATAACATATTAATTTTATTGAAAACTATTACTCTAGTACTGTAATTAATAATTAGTCAGAATAATTGTTATCTCAATCAATCAAATTTTAGAAATCCAAGACATTAAGAGGGGCGGGAGTCACTGGGACATATTTGCATGTATCTCGTATAATGAAGGTCTCTTGAATACAATATTTGATATTTAAGCTTCGAATAATGTGGCTTATTATATAATAGATTCATGTATCTTAGAGTGGGGGCTTGCTGAAGGCTGAAAATTGACAAATGTACAAGATAGAAAATAAATGTATATAACATTATTTATAGTAAACTTAATTTGCAATAAGATTAAATCTATACAATTTTACGATCCGACGTATAGTAACACCCCCTCCCTTGATTCCTCTTCTTTTTTTTCTAACTTGATATTTCTTTTTGCATAAAACGACTAAATATCGAGTTTGGTAAAGATTAAACAATAATATTATTATATATAAATATTAATATATATAAAATTGTAACCTCTGTCTGTACATTGATTTTTTTCGCGAAATTTCACGATAACTTTTCGTTTCACATGTCATAGACAAAATAACTACATTTTGTTTCTTTCGTGTCTGTTTGTTTGTTTGTTACCTTTTCACGCATAAACGGCTGAACCGAATTTTACGAAACTTGGTATGTATATTACTACTAGCCCAACTCAGACTTTAGGCTATTTTAATATTCTCTAAGACGAACAGGAGTGGGGGTTATAAAGGAGGCCTGAAATTAAAAATAGCGATATTTCGTTTCCTATTGCTTTTTTAGCAAATATACACATAACAAAAAATGTTTATTTTGTAATTTAGAGTAACATTTGTTATATGCACTTTTGCCGTATACGGAAGTATAAATGAGTTATACGCTAAAAACTATAGCGGGAGTCAACAATTTTATTTGGCACAAAAGACTCAACCGAACTAAACCAAACTCGCTATGTGAATTAATACTAACGATTTCCTTATAATAAGCCATACTAACATTTCTAGGGACGGGCAGGAGTGGGGGTTATAAGGGAGGCCTGAAATTAAAAATAGCGATATTTCGTTTTCTATTGCTTTTTCAGCAAATATGCAAATAACAGAGGTTATTTAATATGTTATTTAGAGTAACTTTTGTTATATGCACTTTTGCCGTATACGGAAGCTTAAATGAGTTATACGCTAAAAATTATAGCGGGAGACAACAATTTTAATTGGCACAAAAGACTCAACCGAACTAAATAAAACACTCAGTATGTGTATTAGCACTAATGCCTTCCTTATAATAAGCCATACTAACATTTCTAGGGACGGGCAGGAGTGGGTGTTATAAGGGAGGCCTGAAATTAATTATAATGATTTCCTATTGGGGTTTCGGCAAATATGCACATAACAAAAGTTGTTTATTTTGTTATTTAGAGAAATTTGCTCAACACTTCTTTTCAATATGAACTACCAGGTACCTCAGCTGAAAAAAATAATTCAAATGTATGTCAGTATTTTCTCCTTAATAATTCAAATCTATGCATAATGCATAGGAAACGGGAAATATGACAAAATGCAGGACAGTGAAGTCTTACATAAAAAAATAATTTTATTATTAACAAATGCCAACAACGGGTATTAACCCTAAACACTGGAACGGGTAAATGTCAAAATATTGTTCCAAAGTAAAGCCTTGCCAAAAATATACCATCACCGTTCAATCTCAAATGATTTCTTGAGTGAGGCCGGATATATATATACAGTTTTGAACGGAACTCATTTTCGTAATTTCCCAGGTATCATAGATGTACCTTTGAAGAAAAGTTTCAAAAATCTCGTCATGAGTATGACCTCAATAGCTGATTTCCCTTAAGAGAAATCTGCTACAACTATAGAAATTAGTAAAACAAAAAGTCAATAAATTAATATTGGTTTCTATATTAACGGATGAATTAACTCCACTACTATGATTATGAACACTATTGTTACGTTTATTACAAATAAAAAGTCTGTCACGCAGGGGCTGCGTAAACTAAACAGATGTCCCACGTGGTATTACAATAGTGAAATTTCAAGAGAGCCGAACAGTTACGGAAACGGCCGAACTAGCTTTTGGTTGAAACTCACGACTAGACCCGAAGTTAGCCGTTCTCATCTCTTCCATTATCCACACACACTTAATACAAATGCTAATATGTCGGTTAATATTCAAGATAGAGAATAAATGTATGTAACAATATTTATAGTAAATTTAATTTGAAATAAGATTGGTTCTATACACTTTTTCGATTCGACGTATAGTAACGGAAATATTTAGAATTTTCAATATTCCTCCCATTAAATTCCCCTTCCCACAGGTCCGGTTTCAGCCATTAACGAACGAATCTTTAATTTTACATAAAACGTATGAATATCGAGTTTGGTAACGATCAAGCAAAAATTTCGTTAACACACACAGACACACACACACACACACACACACACACACACACACACATATATATATATATATAAAATTTTGAACGTTTAAATATAGAGTTTGGTGTAGTCCAGACAAACATTGCGACAGTTAGAGATTTTACAGACAAATATATATGGAGTTTTGAACGGACCTCATTTTCATCATCCCCTGGGTAGGATCCATAGACATTTGAGGAAATTTTCCTCCGTCATGACTACGACCTCATCAAGTGTTCTGACGGAGAAAAGCTTTTTTTTTAGCTATGTCTGAAACTGCTTGTAGCAATAATTCGTAGGCTACTCCCGGGCTATGGCGGTAAGAGTTTTGTAAATTATCTGTTTATAACTGACATGTTCTTTTATTACGCTATTGTAAATTTAATTTAAACTGGTCTCAAGGTGAGAAGTATGCTCATTACAAGTACCTATTTGTGGCTCGAAATTCTGAATTCACGAGGCGAAATGTGATGTTTCATTAGACGGAGAGATGAGAGCAGGGAAATACTCATCTGCGAATTCTTGTAAGGGATGAAGTTGGAGCGGTATGCCCGAGGAGATAAGTCAGGGGAATTGGGGGAAGGTCTCTGAGCTCATTTGTGGGTCTCGGTAGCCGTCGGGGCAGCGCACTTGAGGGACCAGCTAATCAAATAAATGCCCCCGTATCGCGCCTCCGGAGACCTACCTGTTGGCGGTCTGGGATATGCCTCTTGACCGCATCCCCTTGCTCTTGAGAATTAGCACTGCGACTTGGTGTAGCGAATAATATTGCTGGGGCTCTCATGGAGGTTCCCCATCAAATGGGCAATGTCTAGAATGCTTCAATTATGAATATCGCGCATTAAAATATCGGTCCACCCAGTTTTAGTGCTTGGCGCCAAACAGTCAGCATGATTGACTCATAATAATAACGGAGATTTCTCCAGAAAATGCAGTATGGTTGAGGAACCAATTGATCAGGATCAAGAATAAGGCTTTGTCATCAACTAGTGTTTTAATTTATAAAGAGTACACTTTCAGAGTCAGCACTCCATCATCAGTGCATGATTAGAGCAGTGTAGACTGGACCATAACTCACGTGTAGCATAAATGAAAACACTAGCGGTAGACAAGGCATTTTTATTGATCCTGATCATTAACGACGATAGCCTCCCGATCTGATTTCAGTCATTAACGAACTTATTATTTATTTATTCCTACAGTAATAGCATTCCACGAATGGGGCGATTGAGCTACGTGTCCGTTAAATTTGTTTATTTATTTAATGAAGCTACGTAGCATAGGCGATGTTGCTGTAAAATAAAGCTTAAAAAACAAAACAAAACTCAAATGAAAACAAAACAATACCAAAAATAACAAAATTAAACAAAACAGAAATGGAACATAGAACAAAAAAGGAACACAAAACATAAAAGGAACATAGAACACAAAAGGAACACAAAACATAAAATGAACATAGAACACAAAACATAAAAGGAACATAGAACACAAAAGGAACACAAAACATAAAAGGAACATAGAACACAAAAGGGACACAAAACATAAAAGGAACATAGAACACAAAACAGAAAAGGACCATAGAACACAAAAGGAACACAAAACATAAAATGAACATTGAACACAAAAGGAAAACAATACATAAAAGGAACATAGAACACAAAAGGAACACAAAACATAAAAGGACCATAGAACACAAAATAGAAAAGGACCATAGAACACAAAAGGACCACACAACATAATAGGACCATAGAACACAAAAGGAACACAAAACATAAAACGAACATAGAACACAAAACATAAAAGGACCATACAACACAAAAGGAGCACAAAACATAAAAGGACCATAGAACACAAAAGGAACACAAAACATAAAAGGACCATAGAACACAAAAGGAACACAAAACATAAAAGGAACATAGAACACAAAAGGAACACAAAACATAAAAGGAACATAGAACACAAAACATAAAAGGACCATAGAACACAAAAGGAACACAAAACATAAAAGGAACATAGAACACAAAAGGAACACAAAACATAAAAGGACCATAGAACACAAAAGGAACACAAAACATAAAAGGAACATAGAACACAAAAGGAACACAAAACATAAAAGGAACATAGAACACAAAAGGAACACAAAACATAAAAGGAACATAGAACGCCAAACATAAAAGGAACATAGAGCACAAAATGAACACAAAACATAAAAGGTAAATTTGTATCATCACGTTATCCTATTTACACAAGTATATTCATTTCTGCAATTTTTTCCAGATATTAAGATCTTTATGGAGGGTGTATGGAACTATTTATATGATGCTCGAATATGGAGCACCTACTATAATGCTCAGGAACTAGGAGTGAAGTCTGGTTGCGTCAGATGTTCGAAGGTTTTGCTGTTCTCCGCACTTCTATTGCGTATGTCCATATTAGTTTAAGTAGTAACTCGTATATTGTTAGTTTGTATTCGGTAGAGATGTGAGATCTTCTATTTAGCAGTCAGTAAAGTTTTCCGAATCGTCAGTGAAGTTCCTGTCTTTTAATTATTTTGTGGGATTTCCAAGTAAGACTTGGTGTCAAAATGATGTCCAAGGTAGCGTACACAATCGGCTGGTGCTGAGTAAAAGAATATTGCTGAAATGTACAGGAGGACAAGAACTTAGGCAGAAAGTGATATGGTGAGGTTTGCTGCCATTTATTTTTATGTGCCAATCATTGCACCATTTTTCAATCTTGGTTAAGTGAATTTGGAGATTCTTCGACGCAGTAATAGGATAGGGATCCGATGAAAGGATTGTTGTGTCATCTGCATAGGTAGCTAGGTGAGTTGTTGGTGATACAGAGATGTCAAATGTGTATATGAGAGACAGTATTGGTCCTAGACCACTACCCTGGGGAACTCCTGCATCTACAAGTCTGAGTATTCATTTCCTTGACCGACTCGAAAAAATCTGAAAGGTAGGATCTGAGTATAAGGTATAATTTCCTGGGAAGAAGTAGCTTGAGCTTGTACAGTAAGCCGTCATGCCAAACCTTGTCAAAGGCTTGCGCTTTACCAAGAAAGGCCGACGTGCAATGCTCTTTCGCTCGATAGATGCTATAGAAAATATTAGAAAATATTATAAATAGCTAAAAATAACAAATAACTGCCATTCCACTAACCAGAATTAACCCAGATGTATAAAGAATAAAAAAAAACCGGAGCTCTAGTAGAAAAAAAATATTAATACATGAGGGCCCCAATATTCATTTTCAATCGACTTAAGTTTCAGGACCGCTAGTGAAATTATATTTTGCAAAATTAATTTCTGAGCTCACCGGTCAATCTGAAGGAGTAATAGACCAAAATTAATGTTCTAGGTTTACTCTAATAAGAAAATATTTATACAAATGCATCGGAGGCAATTGTTACAAAGGTACTTGAAGTACAAACTTAATGTTCTACATAGCTAAATTAAGAGGAGAAATATATCTTATCTTTATCTCTTATAATATATATCCTATATTATGTTCAGCTTTATCAAAAAACAATGAAAAATGCCACAGTATTGTAATTGGTAATATTAGTGTTTTTTTTCTTGTTTTTTTTTTTTAACACTTCTGGTATCCACTTCAGTCAATACTGGCGAATGATTCCACTGGACTGAATCTATTTACATACTGCTGTTATATTTCACCAGGTACTGTACATTGTCATTGGCATTGGAACATTTAATGCCATCGACTTCCAGGTTTAAAATATCCAAATTAGAGGTTAGAGGAGCAACAAAAGATAAGAGAAATATTAAACAAGCGAAATGAGAGGATTTAATATTTTAGCTAATTTTGAAAAAGCTTGTTTGATATTAGATTTTTTTTTTCTGGAGCAATTTGGTTAAGTGAGGAGCAGCTCTCCTCCATGAGTGTCTCTTGAGGTTCTAGAGCAGAGAAGGATCGTCAGGTGGCTGCTTCAAACAATGCTTCGGGCCCTTTTGTTTCATTCTTTCCAAGTAGACATTGTTAGAGGGGAAAAAGAAAATTTTATTTGTTAAGTAGTCACCCTTTTTTACGGCAAAGTGCCTCAACTATTTATTTTTCACTGTTCATTTAATTTAGAAATTTCGTTTGTCAAGAATTAAATTAAATTGTACCTTAGACGGGTTTTGATTGGTAACTGGCAATGGAGACAGGTTTATTCAGCGACAAATATTGATCCCTTAAGAAAATTGCTCAAATAAAACTAGTTGTAATTACACGCTAATCGAAAAGTCACAACACTAGTGCTCTATGGTAGCGAACTCTTTAACTAATGCTTTCCCTTGTTCAGGATCACACCTGCACCTATTTGTACCCACAGCAACAAAGAAAAATAAATTTTACTAAATACTAAAAAACTGTAAGTATAATAAACAAGTTTGTAACTATAAATAATAATAAAATGATATTTAGATCTAATATGAAGAATTCAGTTTACCTCATTTCTACAGATTTTAAGAATTTCACAAAAGAAACTTATTGTTCGAAATGTTTTAATAAAAAGATCAATTCAACACACTCGCGGGGTTTGCGTGTGTGTCAATGTATGGAGGGTCGATTATTTATTGAGGAGTCTCAATTTGTTTACCTGAGCGGGTTTTTGACATTAAGTTTAAGTAGGACACCTGTTCATTTCCCGAAGCCCACTCACACCCTGAAGAAGAATTGAGAAGCTACTTGACTTAAAAGGTTTTCTTTGATCTGTACCAAAACAGCAGCCACGGCCTAAGGAATGATTCAAAATCCTTCGCTCATCACCATGGGATCGTAATGAACAGTCGAGTCGAAGATTTGATAGCCCATTTAAACTATGTTGCGATCTGGCTGAGGCGACAGGCAGTGGAAGCTGCAAGAGATGATAAATCCCACAATCTAACAAGAATTTAGGAAAGGTTCACCAACAATCGACTCTAGTCAAAATTTCAATATATATAAATTTATTTATAATTAAATCTTCATGAATAATAAATATAAAATGAAGAGGCACCTTTAAATAGTATAATGGGAGACACTTATCTCTAAGAAGTAGTCTAGCGAAAAGAACCGCCGATCAAAATATGCTCAACAATTTTATTTGACGGGAAATTATTATCGAAATTCATCCGTATTATTAATTAGTATATCGACGTTAAGAGCTGTGAAAGTTATTATAAAAATCCATCGGCGTTATCTACTAAAACCCTAGAGCACATGGCGACTTAACTCCAACTTGGATATAACTGTTATTTGAAGGTAAAAACTATGTTGTAACTAATATACTATGAGGTTGCAAATATGTACTTATTATACAATATCTGCTCCTAACTTATTCACCGATACGAATACTGGAGGTGGTGGAAGAAATACTGTTTTATCATCTCCTTCAAATTTTCTTGAAGTCGTGGATTAACAATAGTGTTTTTTTTTTTTTTTTTTCGTCCATAGTCTTATATACTCTCCCAACGATGTCCTTATTATAAAGGAAGCTATATCGGAGAATCAATATGCTTTCAACATTCTTGAATTAGATTTGATTCAACCAACCGAATAAAAGAATAACAATCTTAAGAGAAGTTGTGAGTTACTAGATTTGACTTGAAACACATGTGACGATCATTCTTTTGACTTGTGAGCTATTAGATCACTGTTGAAATTACATGTCTGAGAGTTGTATGTTGGCTGGGAATGAGATTGCTTCAAGGACTAATAGAGAAAGATCAAATATCCAATTAACGTACTAGGAATTTCGCGAAGGGGGGGGGGTAGAATGGAAGAGAACAGACAAGGAAGATGGATGCTGACAGATGCCCAGATGCTGGCGTGGATTTATATATCGCCCAACCCAGGAAGAACCCGAACCATAGATTTTCCTCTTGTTTTTCCAACCTAGTTTTCACTTTACCCATCTCCTCCCATGTCTTTTATATTATATTAATACATATTTCTTATAGATTATTTTCTGGAATAGAACTCAAAATATATACACTCATAAATGAAAAAAAAAAATGTATTGTGGGATGGAATTCACTCCCTTGTCCCTTTCAAAGTTTGAATAACGGCTCAGACTAATTTCTTTACTAATGTGTAACTTATTAATCCTGGAAATATTGACAAGTTTCTAGAAACGTTAGACTAGAAACCATATTTTCGGGGTGTTTAGAAATACACAAAGCGAAAAGTATTGTTTTTTTTAAAAAAAGTAATAGATTCCTTGTCAGCTCTAAAGCCGAAGTTAGTGGATTTTACTCGGGGTAAACTGATTTCTAAACTGCTCAAAAATGAATAGGGATATTGGTAGGTTGGTAGGTGTTGTGGTATTTATGGGGCCTAGCATTTTTTTTTTAAATTATAAATATCATTAATATTTATTAGAAATTATTGTCTTTTCCCCCATAGAAAAGTTATTTAATTAAGGTCGATTTAATTAAAATTAATAGGATAAGAAAAAAATAACCAATATCCCTATTCATTTTTTAGCAGTATATAATGATGTTTTTATGTTGATCATAAAACATTTTTGTATACAGGCTGACATGTTCCACTCTTTCAACTTGTCAGAGCTCTTAGGACATTTCTCTTTAGGAAAATCAGTTATTCAGGTAGTTTTCATGTCCCGATTTTGGAAAAATATCTTCAATAGTTAAACCCTAGAAAATGAAGTGAAATGATGTGTATTCTAGACTATATATCATATAAATATATATATTTATTTATTTATTCTTCTTATTCTGGACCCAATTTTTTTTTTATATATTCTTCATATTTTATGGCAAGGCTCACCAATAAAATATATTTTTTTTGGTGCAAACTTTATTGAAACTGTTTATTGAGGTATTTAATTTCTGTTTAAAAAAAAATAAAATAAATACAAAATAGAAAAAGGGAAGTAAACAAAAAAAAAAAAAAATGAACTACCTTTAATAAGCAGTTTCAATAAAGTTTGAACCGAAATAAATGTTATTAATTGGAGAACCCTTGGCCATAAAATATGAAGAATATATATATATATATATATATATATATATATATATGTGTGCGTGTTTTTGTGTGTGTGTATGTCCTATCACATACCACATACGTCTAGCCTTTTAATACGATATCGTCATTTCAAATTGGAAAATGACGATGGTTTTTATCTCAGTTACTACTGAACTAATTAACTGAAAAATTGAAAACCTAATTACAAAGAATAGGTATGTGTTAATTTTTCACATAAATTAGTGGAATAGATAATTTATTGTAACGATAGTGTTCTTGCTGTGTTGTTGAAAGGCCATTTCTTCTTTAATGTGTTTTGCTTTCCTTCGGTCTATTTCCATTGCTGTCATGTTGCTTGCTTGAATTATTGTGACCAGGCAAAGGCTGGAGTTCATCTTTGTTTTATTTTCTGAATTTCCATTACAGTATTACATTAGATTTCCTTACGACTCCTATAAAATATTATACAATTTCTGGCCAAAAAGGTCGGACATATTTTCCTTCTCTGGGGAAGAGAGAGCTGATAAATATTTGCTTATATATTGCCATTTCGGGCCCAAATTCATCTTTTTGCCCTTTTTCTTTCTGCCCTCATTTGCAAGAACAGGGAAGAAAGAATGAACACGGCTTCAAATGGTAATCTTCCCAACGCCCTATATCCTCCTGATCCTTTTATTTCTTTATTCTTTTTCGTTTTCTTAGTAATTCGACTTGATCTGTGGGTGAGGCTAAAACTTTCCACAAAATCCACTCATTTAACTTATTAGATGACTGATTTAATCATCTTTATTTCTTTACTTTATTCTCGGTAGTTCGAGTTTTATGTGTGAAGCTCTTCATTTAGGTCCCTTTGTCAAGTAGTCCGTCCATCTTGGCGTATGAGCTCTTGTACATTATCAAAGAGTTGGTTATTCATCTTATCGACTCAACATATGGAAATATTGTTAAGGTTTTTTTGGAAGTTGGGATCATATTAAATAAGTGTGGGTTTCTTCTGCTAATAAATCATAATAGAGCTTGGAAATAGCACCCTAGCAGCTAACCCTGTTCATTCACAAATAAATGCGGGTTCTCCTAGGACTTTTCGGATTTAAATAAATCTCCCAAATATTGCACATTTATGCTAAGCCGGGCTCGGTGAGCTAGGCTAAGCTATGGCCCAATTTAGCTATTCAAAATTTAATATATCTTAATAATTGGAGACCGCTGGTATGGGGAAACGCAAAGGTACAGCGGAAGCAAAGGTGAGAAAAAAAATTAAAAAAATAAATCACAAATAAATCTTTTGCATTCTCTCCTGATACCATTTGTGTTAGCAGATTTCCCTTAAGGGAAATCAGCTATTTAGGTTGTACTCATGACGCAGTTTTAGAAAATTGTCTTCATATATCAATCAATCCTACCCAGGAGATGACGAAAATGAGGTCCGTTCAAAATTTTATAATATATATATGTCTGTTTACGCTCTAGCGGTCGCAATTTTTGTTTAATCGTTACCAAACTCCATATTTAAACATTTTATGTAAAAAATAAAGATCAAGTTCATTAGCAGCTGAAATCGAGGGGGAGGGTTTAGAGGGGAGAAGTTTCGAAAATTCGAAATATCTCCGTTACTGTACGTCGGATCGAAATGTTTTATATTGAATCTTCAATCTTATTGAAAATTAAAAGGTCTATAAATGTTGTTATGCATATGTTTTCATTATCTTTAATATTAACCGAGACATTTGCGTTTTTTAGTTTTCGGCCTTTAGTAATCCCCGACTACTACTCATGTCATATCAACAATAAACTGTTATATTATGAAGCACTTTATTTGAAGCGTAAATAACAAATATTCTCCTCATTGAACTTTTACGTCATGAGATAAATGCAAATACGGGACGCAAGTGGGAGATCTGCTTAGTTAACACAGCCCCTGCGTGACGGACTTTTTTATAATTGTCCTGGACCATTAGACATCTTCGATCTCCTCATCATGAAAGGTGATAAGTGTTGTCGCATACCCGAGCTCTGGAAATGGCCCATTAGGTGACATCTGGAAGAGGGGAGAGCCAACACTGCCGTTTGAGACGTGACATACTGTTCCTCAGGGATTGAAGTAGTGATGTGAAGTCCGAATAAGAAGCCAGCGGTCAGCTAACAATTAGCGAAACTCTGCAGAATGGATCTAGTCGAGTGAATTAACGAGAATACCAAAGAAATTAAGATACCTATTGAATGTACAAAATCCTAGCAGTTACTGCTTGAAGTGCGTTTTCCTATTTCATAGTTCGGCAAGATTCAGATACGTCCGTCACACAGGGGCTGCGTAAAATAAGCAGATTTCCCAATTGAAGTTTTTGAATAGGGAAATTTCACGAGAGCCTAACAGTTACTGAAACGGCCGAACTAGCTACCCGGGGAAGCTACAACTACAACCGAAGTTAGCCGATCTCATCATGTCCGTTACGCTCAATAGAATGCAAATATCTCGGTTAATATTCAAGATAGAGAATGAATGTATATAACAATATTTATAGTAAATTTGATTTGCAATAAGATTGGCTATATACAATTTTTCGATCCGACGTATAGTAACGGAGATATTTCGAAATTTCGAAACCCCCCCTCTAAACCACCCCTTCCACTGGTCAAATTTCAGCCGTCAACGAACTCGATCTTTATTTTTACATAAAATGTTTAAATATCCAGTTTGGCAACGATCAAGCAAAAATTACGTATTTTTTCATTTTCATTTCATTGCATTTTCGTCCCCTCCTTGGTAGGATCGATGTACATTTGAAGAACATTTTTGAAAATCGCGTCATGAGCACGACCTCAATAGCTGATTTCCATTAAGGGAAATCTGCTAACTGATGAGTCTGTTGGGTATGTTCAGAACTATGCAAACCCCCATTTTTAGCAGATTTCCCTTAAGGGAAATCAGCTATTGAGGTCGTACTCATGACGCGGTTTTGGAAAAATTTCTTCAAATGCCCATCGATCCCAGGAGATGACGAGAATGAGGTCCGTTCAAAATTATATATATATATATATATATATATATATATATATATATATATATATATATATATATATATATATATATATATATATGTTTCTTAACGCTCTAGTGGTTGCAATTTTCGTTTGATCGCTACCAAACTGTATATTTAAACGTTTTATGCAAAAAGGCAGATCAAATTCGTTAATGGTTGAAATCGGACCAGTGGGAGGGGTGGTTTAAAAGGGGGTGGGGGCGTTTTTGAAAATTCGAAATATATCCGTTACCATATGTCGGATCTAAAATTGTATAGACCCTTTCTTATTGAAAATTAAATTTACTATAAATATTGTTCTAGATATTTATTCCCTATCTTGAATATTATCCGAGATATTTGCATTTTTATTAAATGTGGGCCGATAATGGATGAGAGAGTTTCCCGCCAAAAGTTAGTTCAGGCGTTTCGGTAACTGTTCGGGTCTCGTATGGAGATTTCTCTATTGTATAACTTCACGTGAGAAATCTGCTTAGTTTACGCAGCTTGACGGACTTTTAAATTGGAAATACGTGTATAGGGAGCGTCACGTTCGTTTTTTCCCCCTTAATTCTGTAATTGTTTTGTTTTGAGGAAAATTCCATATGCCCCTCTTTGTGATGTGACAGATGGTCGTTTAATTATTCCAAAGACATTCCGATAATTATGTGCCAAAGGAAACATTAATTTAGCTAACAACTGGAGCAGCTGAGAAAGTGGCGACTACTTGAGCTCTCGCTTGTGAGCTGTTGCTTAATGCCCGTCGTTTCAGCTGCTAGTACAATTATAAGGCCCCTTTGAGGAGCTGTGACGTGCCGAGAGTGGCTGACTACAGTAAACAAAGCAATGAATTAATTCCTCGCGACTCCGCTTTTGACTAATACTATAATTAGGTCGGAGCCTTCAACTCGATCTCTCGAGCCGAGGTCAATTGGCTAATTTGTAATCATGTTTGCCGGAAGTGGCAGTCCAATTCTCATAATAATAAAGACGAGCTGACGCCAGTGACACAGATGACAGAATAACATAAATAAATCTCAGCTTAGTATTATTGTATAGACTCCTTGACAATCCATAGTTTTGTTGAGAAGAGTGATCTCTCATTTATAATTTACATATACCTCAATTATCTATTAAACATTTTGACTCGAAGATTATCGAGTTCACACTCTGCAAAGGCCCTTTCTCAAAAACTTAGAGTTATTCCCCTCTCACCTGAATAGTTCACCTGAATCTGTAGCATACGACTTCATATGGGAGCTGCGGCCATGCTCTGCACAGCAGCACATGCATTCTCTGTATTGATCACTTATCTGGGTTAATATTGCTAAAGAGTAAGCATAGTTCTTCCGTGATCTAGTCCAGGGGACGATTAAGGCTTTTATTTATTCTGTCCTTCACTAATTTCCTATTGCCAACGTTGGGATAAATCCTACAACTCCATATTGTTCAAGTGTAACCTGAATTCTACTTGTCACGTAAGGAGGTATTTTTAGATTGCTCTGCACCACCACTTTTGATTGAAAGCGACTAAAAATGACGGAAAATTCTACTTGTCAGATTCTCCTTTTGAGTACCTCAGTCACTATGCATCTATATTCTGCATACATTTTTATTCAGGATTACATTAACTTCCAGTATAAGAAAAATTGAGAAGAGGTACAGATATGGGATCATCAGTCTTGCTGAGTTTACATAAAGCCTGTATGGTAGATTTTTTAGCAGCTTTCTCTTATGGGGAAACCTTGGTGAGTTGCACCAATATTATTGCTATTATAATTTCCTGTAAATGTCCTTCTATATCATTGTAATTATCTATTAACGCTCACTTTTTCCTATTATGGACGGATTATTTGCAGGTTATCCTGGGTAAAAGAGAGATGTTCTAGCCAGGATGGGACTAAGGATTTTATTTAATGAGTTCGTCACTAAATAGATTTCTGCTGCCCAGGCGGGAATGAAATTCGCCACTGTACATTTTCCATGTGAGATTAAGTCACATGGTAACTTGATATCTGGATAAATCCAATGCTTTAACTGACTTCTATATGTGTTTTCGCTGTCTTGATAATTAAACGTGATATTTGCATTGTTTAAGTTGTCAGCCTTCACTGAAACCCCTCACTAGCTTCATATTAAGAATAAACTATGACATCATGAATCTCTTTATTCTAAACTTTTTGACTTTTAGTATATTTAAATCAGCTATTGAGGTTGTACTCAATACGCGATTTTTGAAACATTTCCTCAAAAAGGAGATGTTGAAAATGAGGTCCGTTCAAAACTATCTCTCTCTCTCTCTCTCTCTCTCTCTCTCTCTCTATATATATATATATATATATATATATATATATATATATATATATATATATATATATATATATATATATACGTCTGTTAACTCTCTAACTGTCACAATTGTCTGGTCTATACCAAACTCTATGTTTAAATGTCTCATGTAAAAACGAAGATCAAGTTCGTTAACGGCTACAATCGGACCAGTGGGAGGGAGAATTTAAGATGGGGGAATTTCGAAAATTCGAAATATCTCCGATTTTATGCGTCGGATCTAAAATGTGTATAGAATCAATCTTATTGAAAATGTAACGTTATAAAAATGTTGTTATGTTCACTTTTTCATTATCTTGATTACTAGCCGAGATATTTGCAAGTTTTTAGTTTTTGGCCTTCAGGAAACTCCCACTCCTTAAGTCCTAACAACAATAAGCTCTTTTATTATGAATCACATTATTTGAAGCCTAAATACCAAAATTTGTTCTCATTGAATAATGAGTATAATAATAATGAATATAATTTTTGATGTAAACGTTAGTTCGGACGTTTTAGCAGATTTCCCTTAAGGGAAATCAGCTATTGAGGTTGTACTCATGACGGAATTTTCGAAATTTTTCTTCAAATGTCCATAGATCCTACCAAGTAGATGACGAAAATGAAGTCCATTCAAAACTGTGTGTATATATATATATATATATATATATATATATATAAATATATATATATATTTGTCTGTTACCGCTCTAGCGGTGGCAATTTTTGTTTGATCGTTACCAAACTCGGAATTTAATCGTTTTATGTAAAAAGGAAGATTAAGTTCGTTAATGGCTGAAATCGGACCAGTGGGAGGGGGGGTTTAGATGGGAGGATTTTCGAAAAATCGAAATATCTCCGTTATTATGCGTCAAATCAAAAAATTTTATAGAATGAATCTTATTTCAAATGTAATGTACTATAAATATTGTTCTATACATTTATTCTGCATCTTTAATATTAACCAAGATATTTGCATTTGTATTCTGCGTGTGGTCGGCTATGTTCGGCCTTTCCGTCGAGAGCTCTGGAGGGCGTTTCTGTAACTATTTGTCCCTCGTGAATAGGTTTAGAGGTTACTTACTACTACAGCTGTTATTAGGCAGATTTCTCTATTGTAAAACTTCACGTGGGAAATTTGCTTAGTTTACGCAGCCCCTGCGAGACGGACTTTTTTTATATTTCGAAAGCATGTAATTCAGTTTTTACTATTATTATAGTAATAGAATTTCCCAGATATAAATTTTGATAACACCTGGTTGACATTTGATAGTAATGAGCTGATAACGGTTATCTCTTCCTTGAGGAGCACCCTAGGACCCAGATACTCCGGGATAGCTGACAGAGTGGATCGAAATCTGACCCTGGCTGGAGGCTTCCCTGTTCGGACCATTAAAGCAGGTAAGGGATGCCTACTGCGAAATTCATGGCCTCTTCGCTCCTTCCCAATTCCCTTCTTGTAGCTATTCCTCTTCCCAGTGTGTAGTTTTATCGCTCAGAGGCTAAAAAGGAACACTTCCTTCAGATGTTGTTTTGAAGGCAAGTGCTCTGTAGAGGATTTAGAAGGTGAATTTTTAACGTGTTGAGTGTAAAAAAAAAAAAAGGACACGGTTAACTTTCAAGATTGCGACATTGATAAAATGACTCGCCCGAGCATTGTAGATTGCATTATTATATATAAGGAAGTATTCAACGTATCTACTTACATTCATTATGTTGGACTAGAGTGAAAAAAAAATTCCGTCACGCAGGGGCTGCGTAAACTAAGCAGAATTCCAACGTGAATATTTACAATAGAGAAATTTCACGAGAGCCGAGAGTTAAGGAAACGACCAAACTAGCTTTTGGTGGGTAGCCCACTTAGCCGCCCAGTTTTAATAAAAATGCAAATATCTCGGTTAATATTCAAGATAGAGAATAAATGTATATAACAATATTTATAGTACATTTAATTTGAAATAAGATTGATACTGTACTATTTTTCGATCCGACGTACGGTAACGGAGATATTTCGAAAATCCTTCCCTCTAAACCCCTTCTCCCACTGGTCCAATTTCAGCCGTTAACGAACTTGATCTTTCTTTTTACATAAAACGACTAAATATCGAGTTTGGTAACGATCAAACAAAAATTGCGACCGCTAGAGCGGTAACAGACAAATATATATATATATATATATATATATATATATATATATATATATATATATATATATATATATATATATATACAGTTTTGAACGGACCTCATTTTCGTCATCTACTAGGTAGGATTGATGGACATTTGAAGAAAAATTTCGAAAATTCCGTCAGAAGTACAACCCAATAGCTGATTTCTCTAAAGGGAAATCTGCTAAAAGTCCATCAAGCAGGGGCTGCTTAACACTGCAGTTGTCGTGCCCCTCGTATTGAAGTATGAAGGTTAGTATTAATTAAGCCTGTACTAATATTTGTATAAAAGTTATAATCGATACATTATATGAAGAATACACATGATTTATGATATAAAATATGAAAATATATATTTCACACATTATCTTGGCTTACACAATATAAAATTGATATATACATATGTTACACATTGGTTTGATTATTATTATTATTATTTATTAACGTCCACTTTTTGCAACTCAGGCTAATTGGGACGGGTTATCTACAGGTTACCACCCTTTTCTCGCCAGGGTGGGATTTTATGATGTTCTTTAACCCTAGAATGGTAGTGATATTATTTCCCGCTTAATGGTATTGATACGTAAATTTTACGTGTAGAACTGATAATTGGTGAAATTATTCAAAATTTGTTAATGTTTGGGACTATATTTTATTTTATTAAAAGATACACTTTTCTTTAACATATATCTAAGTTAATATCTAATAATGTGCACGGCAATCCTTTCAGGCGCTTTGTTCGAAACACGTTCCGGAGGTTGTGTGCTCCATTCATATCCATTCTTACCAAGGACTACCCCACCTTCTACATTGTTTGTAACTGATCTGTCAATATTGTGTGGTTGAGAGGTTTTAGGTTTTTTTTCCCTCTGTATTTCTTCTCTTTCTACGATTGCCTTGATGTTTTCTAAAATTTGCTGACTCTCATCGCTATCTAGCCCACTCTATGTTGCAATCATTTCCGAAGGCTCAACCTCCTCATCACTTGGAGAATACTCCGGATCATCATCGGATTATCAATATCCATCTATTTCATAATTGTCATTTTCCCCATCTGACCCATCGGAGAGTTCTTTCAACAAATTTCTTCGACCATTGAATATTTTTTTCTCCATTTTTCAGAGACTATAAACAAATAATTATTATTTATATTCTCTCTATACATCTTTGTCTTTTTTATATTAAAAAATAAAAGTTAAAAACATTAAAAGAAAATAAATTAGAATATAAAAATAAATTGGAAGAAAATAAATTGAGAATAATATTAACTAAGTTATGGCATAAAAACCGGTTATTAGTAGCGATACGTAAATTTTACGTGCCAAAAAGTTGCGGTTAATAGTATTGATACGTAAATATTACGTGTCGTTTTTATTTCAAAAAATAGTATTGAACGAGAGGGAAGGTTCACTTAGCTGCATTTGGCGGAGGTGAAGGCCGAACTGTCTGGAGGGCACATAGCTGAGGGGTGGGGGTGGTGGGGTCGTTAACGGCCCTTTGATAACAGTTCAAACCAGATCATACGTAATTTTTACGCACACTACCATTCTAGGGTTAATGAATTTCGTCACTAAATAATTTCCTTTGCCCAGGCAAGAATCGAACTCGCCACTCTAGGTTTGCCATGTGAGATAAAGGTCAACGCCTTAACTCGCATGGCTTACCTGAGCCCCTTGGTTTGATTATAATGTGTTATAATGGAAGGTTTTTTTCTTTTCTCCTGTTCCCGCATTTATTTCTCCATCAAAATGCATACTTGATATAGCCAATAAATTTCTAATTTTAAACTTATTTTTGGTACACAAGAAACCAAGGTGCACAACTTCCTATAAACGAAGATGCTTGAATTTATTTTCCTATTTTTTATACCTTTAAGCTCCCTGTAAATATGCCACTGCACTGCGTACAAAGGTAGTCGCGCGGGATCTCACAGATGCCTCAAGGTCATGGAAGGTAGCTAGGGTAGGGGCTAGCAGGTTCTATCCTCTACTCAGCAGTTCAAAAAGTCTCTCCAACTAATCTCTCAGATGACACGCGACTACTGCAGTGTTAAACAAAGCAAATTTCCCATTTGAAGTATTACAATATATAAACCTACATCTTGGTACAAATAACACCACCGTGAATATTAAGTGAATAAATACAAACGGTAATGAGAAATCTTTCAGTCAACTGTAATAACCTTCCAATGGAAAGCTTCTGAATTGTAAACAAACTGTAAGAAACATTCTTCACTGAAAAAAAAAAACAATAACTGATATTTATCAGCATATAACGTATCAATTTTATTGAAAACTATTTACAATACCTAGTGCTTTAACATATAATGAATCAGAATAATTTGTATCTCAATCACTCAGAACTTTTAGAAGTCCAAGAACAAAAGAAGAGGGGGCATCAACAGAACGTAGTTGCATACCCGTATATCTCACAAAGTAGAAGTTCAATGAAAACAATATTTTGTATTTAAACTTGGAATGAAGTGGTTCATGATATAAAAGTTTATTATTAATAGGAGACGAGTAGGAGTGGGTAATTCCTCAAAACTGGAAAATACAAATATCTCGGTTAATATTCAAAATTTAATTTTCATTAGGTTTTTTCGGTAATTATTCGTTCCGATGCATAGTAACAGAAATTCAGAATTTTCGAAAATCTCCCCTCTATGGGGGGCTACGTTTCACCAATTAACGAACTTAATCTTTCTTATTTCATGAAACGATAAAATATCAAGTTTGGTAACGATCAAACGAAAATCGCCACCACTAGAGAGTTATATATATATATATATATATATATATGTAATTTTGTACGGTCCTGATTTTCTTCATCTCCTGGGTAAAATCGATGGACATTTGAAGAAATGTTTTGAAAATCGCATCATGAGTACGACGTCAATAGCTGATTTCTCTTAAAAGTCTGAGAAATTTGCTAAAACTCAGTTACTCAGTGTTTATCAATTTATTTACATGAAAAGGTCTACGAGAGGTGTCAACAAAAAACTTAAGATTATATTTTAATTAAAATCGTAAATCCTTTTTTCAAGTTTAGTTTAACATTTTTATTTGCATGGGGGCTCAGATTAGCCATGTGAGTTAAAATTCGATTCCCGCCTGGGTAATAGGAATTAATTTAGTGGCAAACTAACAAAAACAGGAGGGTGGTAACCTGTAGATAATGGACGTTCCAAAATATTTTTTTTTATTAGTTTTTGTTTTCTTATTATTTGTTATATATTTTCGTTGTGTTTTTCAAATAATGTATTTTATCGTGTTTTATTATAAGTATAATTATTTTTATGTATTTTTGTTTCGGCTGAAGAAGACTTTTAACTGCTGTTTAAAATTACAGGAATAAACATACTTACTCTTCCCCAAAGGTGTTTGTTGTAGGCATATCTAGCCTAGTCTCAAGAATTCATCCAACCATTAGACTATTTACGGCTAAGTATTGTCTTATATTAATATTTTGTTCATCTTAAGTTTCAAGCCTTCTTTTAAACATATGCTATTTATTACGTGAGAAATATAGTATATAATGAGACAATAATGAGTCTGCGAGCCATTCTAACACCTGGGAAATCTGCTTATTTGACTCGGCCACAGCGTGAAGGACAAAACTAAGTTAGTTGAATATTTGAAGATATTAAGTATGTAAACCTTATAAAATAGTAGAGTTGGTTGAGATAACAGGAAGGCAGCGTGTTGACTCAGACTAGTTCCTGATGGAGAAGTTTGGGCGAGGAAGGAAAGGACTTTGGATAATCTGGTTATAGCACTTCCTGGGCTCCAGCTCACTGCTTCAATAGTGCTTCCAAACTCTCCAGGATTCTCCAGACCTTGAAAAACCTGGAAGAGAGAGTGCTTAGAACACCCCCAACCGTGCCCCTTTCTCGATAATACTTGAAAAACTATTGAATAAAATCAAGTGTTGAGTTATTAAAAAAAGCTCACCTTGGAGAGAGGGGGTGGGCTGAAATGAAATATTATATTATAACAAGAAAATATGTATGACCAGATGAAATAAATGATAAAAAAAACATCTGGAAGCACAAACAAAATAAAATATGGACAAAGTAAACACATTTAAACGAAAGTGAAATATTAGTAAACATTTGTTTTAGCTCTGCACCACTTGCACCGAGAAAAACGGCGTTGAAGGGTGAGAAAACGAAAAAAGCAAAGGAAAAGATCCAAACGGGAATTTGGAATATCACCAATCTCCTATTAATAGGTAAGTACTGAAACATTTCCACTCGTTTTGTCTAAGGGAGACGGATTCCCACCGAGCAGGAGAACTGGTGGCGGTCAACAACTGCAATAAGATGGACAGAAGACATTAATACCACTAGACATTATCCTTTACCACTAGAATCTGTTTGTTTGTTTCGTACCCTTTTAGGGCAAAAATAACTAACTAGGTATCCTCATCCATACCGCCATTTTAACAACATAAACGAGGATACCAAAAAAAATCTTGTAAGTTTTTTTGTATAAATTCGTAATTTTCATAAAATTAAACAATTTATCTTGCTCTTTGGGGTCATATCCAAGGGCCACTTCTATATAATTGGAAATATTGCATTCGTTTCGAATATCTGTATACTTATGACATTCCATTAATATGTGGTAGATAGTCAAGTCTGTGTTACACTTCCCACAAATCGTTGGTTGATCTTTTGTCATAAGATAACCATGCGTAAATCTTGTGTGCCCTATTCGGAGTCTTCCTAATACGACTTGATCTCTTCTGTTGTCTCTTGTCGAATATTTCCATGGACGGATAGAGGTTTTAATAGTTTTTAGTTTATTCTTCTGGATTTCGCTCCACATGTGTTGCCAGTTATTATCGATTTCTTCTTTGAGTGGTTGATAGAGTTCTGCAGATGTAATTGTTGTTGGGGCAATGGAGTCGAGTTGGTCTCTGGCTGCTAAATCTGCTTTTTCATTTCCATCTATTCCCACGTGGCTTAGAATCCACATGTAGTAGACGATCCTTTTTAACTCTCGGAGCATTTGTATATGATTATGTATTTTTCGTACTATTGGGTTGTTTGTAAATACATGTTTAATACTCAATAGGGCAATCAACGAGTCGGTGCATAATTTCAGCTAGCAATATCAAGGGAACGGATTCCCATAGACCTGGAGAGAAGTTACCTAGGATACAACTCAACACAAAATATCGAGACGCATGGACGCTGAAACAATGGCGATAAGCCAGCTCATGCCCGTGCAACAGCTCCTCGTGGAATGAGTAATTCAACTATCGGCCAGAAGAGCGCGAAAAGTTCAAAGGTGTTTCCTAGATCGCAAAATTGGCACCGAATTAGTTTACATCCATCATAGGACACTTAACAAGGAATCTATTTGAATGCTTCTTAAAAAAAAAGATTATCCTGTCTCTGGATATAACTAAAAATAAATTCTTTAATTAGTAAAAAATAGCAAACAAAATGATTACATGGAAATCAACTCTACTGATGAAGTATGGACAGATTAATATTTCTAAAAGTATTTTAAGCATTACGGTAAGGAAAGTTAGTTGAAATGTAACAACAAAATATGGTGTTTAACAAGCTATTCTATATTTTAATCATTGTCAAAGCTCTTTTAAGAAATTCTTGGAATTAATATATTTATAATTTTCCTCTCTGACCCCAGCTCCATTAAAGGACGGACGATTTTAAATGAACTATTATTTTGCAATTTAATACATTTAGTAATTTCAACAAGAGAAATAGAAATAATGTTTCCCAGAAATATTCTATTCTGCTGGGTAAAGAGATGAAGGATTATTACGATTGTATTTTTTTTAAGTCAGAATAATAAAATAAAAAATATACAAAAAAAAATGATAAAAAAAACTAAATACTTTGAAAGTAGGACAAATCAGAAATATATAAAAATAACAATTGGGACATCTTCTTCCTTCAATATATATATATATATATATATATATATATATATATATATAAATCTCACTCTCTCTATCGTTAAAAGTTAAATAAAAATGGGAAAAAAAATTAAAGCACTGCTTTACAGCAAAGGTATAGTTTATTAAGTCTTGGCCAATATGGAACACGAAACGATGAAACGATCGATCCTATTTTCCAAAGCGCCCATTCAACAAGATTTTATTTAAACTCAGATTTCAAGAGAAGAAGGAGTGACAGTTAAATGAAGTCCTTTCAGATGAACAGCCACAGCCCTCTTGATGAAATTGGACAAGGGACTCCAAGGAAGGAGTAAAATATTTAGCGGGAAACCAAACCACCTAATCAATTCAGGGCAGGGATCTGCTCTCCCTCAGCTCACAAAGCAATGAAATATTCTACGAGGGGTAGTTTACTGGACAAGCCTCACACTGAATTTCAATGTAATTTTGTTGCTGGCTGTCCCGCCGTCTTTCCTCCCTATCTGCCAAGATTAAGTGAAATTCTAGCTTTTCCTAGAGGGAAAAACTCTCATTTCTTCCCCAGATTCATGAACTGGGCGAAGCTGGACTAGCTAAAATCTCTCATTCTATATTAGAATTCTCATCCCCTCTTGCTGTTAGAAATGCCATTGTAAGCTGGGATTATTTCTTTTACAATATTGAGACGCATAAAAAACAATTATTACAGCTTCGTGACTACTGCTGTTCAAAACCTGACATGTTTTTAAAATAGCTTTGATATGTCACTGAGGATGGAGTACCAGGTACGAGAGTTTATTCGTAACCTCAATTGGATCATTTCGATCCACGTAGTTGTGAAGTGGAGGACAACTGTGGCAATTATTGATGTGCACATCGTTACTGCAACAGGACCATTGGCGGATATCTTTCAGAGGAAGGAAGAGAAATACGACAGGTTGGAGTTGAAGAGGGCGGTTGCCCAGCTCTACGAGGTTGAGCCAGGTATGGTCAGAGTACTCCCAGTGACCCTGGGGATTTAGGCATAAGCAGTACTGCAGGATCAGCATCCTGGTGTTTCGTGGTTCCTGGACAGTCTGGGGCGTATTTGCAGTGAGGAATGGACAATTGGGTGGAAGACAAGGCATTAGCTGAGGCAGGTGGAGGAAATCCACTTGGCGAATGTTTTCCACGGCTAGGAAGTATGGTGGGAACCTTTATATTTTAGTTGTGTGTTATTTTAATTATGTATTATGTTTTTTTAAAGTTTTTTTGGCATGTAGATGGGCAGAACTCCTTCTCAGGTTGCTTGCTCCTTTATTAATAATGTCCCATTGGACAATATTGGGGTTAGGGAGCGCCAGTTCATGTATGTACTCGTAGTTGTTTGCACCTCAAAATATCAATTGTTTAGGGGACTTATTATGTACAGTATGTATTTATTAGCAGATTTCCCTTAAGGGAAATCAGCTATTGAGGTCGTACTCATGACGCGAGTTTCGAAAAATTTCTTCAAATGTCCATCGATCCTACCCAGGAGATGACGAAAATGAGGTCCGTTCAAAATTATATATATATATATCTATATATATATATATATATATATATATATATATATATATATTTGTCTGTTAACGCTCTAGCGGTCGCAATTTTTGTTTGATCGTTACCAAACTCGGAATTTAATCGTTTTATGTAAAAAGGAAGATCAAGTTCGTTAATGGCTAAAATCGAACCAGTGGGAGGGGGGGTTTAGAGGGGGGGGATTTTCGAAAATTCGAAATATCTCCGTTACCATACGTTGGATCAAAAAAGTGTATAGAACCAATCTTATTGCAAATTACATTTACTATAAATATTGTTCTATACATTTATTCTGTATCTTTAGTATTAACCGAGATATTTGGATTTGTATTGTGAGTGTTGTTGGCTATGTTTGGGAGTTTCCGCCGAGCGCACTAGCGCTAGTGTGGCTATTTCACTAACTATTCGTCCTCGTGAGAATAGGTTATTACTAGGCAGATTTCTCTATTGTAAAACTTCACGTGGGAAATCTGCTTAGTTTACGCAGCCCCTGCGTGACGGACTTTTTTTATATTTGTATTGAAACCCAAATAAATAGTTAAATGTGAGTGGCACCCAGAATTGTGATGATCGTCTCCTACCTTAAATTATGGGATAGTAAATGCTCATGGTCGTGAGACAGGCTAGAGAGGGGTGCGAGGAACTGAACAACGGGTGAACATCGTAAAGAATAAAAGAACGTTCACAACTGAAAACAAAATAATATGGATAACATGTTCTCTCTTTCTTTATGGGTTTCTTAATTGTTAATTATTAATTTCATTATTGTTTAAATAGAATATAATATGGCGTATTAATGTTTAGCCATAGAAATTTAACAAAATGTTTGTATTGAGATGGGGTAATTCATTTAGAAATGAATATTACCTTCTCACTATTTGGGTTTATGGAAGTGCTGGTATTAATGTGGTTATATGCTGATAAAACAAAACTAAGTCTATTGAAATAGTTACTACATAGTACATATAATATAATGAAAATATATAAATTAAAATTACATATTGAATGCTGATGATTTGTTGACTTATTGTGCCTGGCTTCCTTATGTGTGGTTTTTCCTTCTGATAGTTGTTCATTCCCCTTTCTCTCCTTATTTCTTCCATATTCTCCTCTCTCCATCCATATCTTCTCTCCTGCCACCCGCCTTGGCTTGTATGCTAGTTAATTAGCCATGCTTTTGAGGCATATTAACAAAGAAAAAATACTTGATGAGTATGCTCTCTCAAGAAAGGTAGACTCACTACTGGTGTCTGAAGTGCTCGTTTACCTTTTACATTACGTTGCGACTGTTCTCACTTAGGAGAGTTTCCGGAAGTAGGTTAAGAGTGGGCAGTTGCAATAAAGTTTGCAGAGAAATAAATGTTTTTTATTGGAGACCCTTGCCATAAAATTTGAAGAAAATATAGTGATCCATGTAGAGTAATTTAATTTATATTTTTTAATACAACTAACATACTAAATTTACACTTAAAACTAAACAATAAAATGTTATTATAATGTTTGCATTTCGGATACAATTGTTTCTATAATCTATATGTGTGATACTGGTCTTTGACCAGGTTTTTCATAAAATAGTTTGCATTAGGAATGTAATGATTAGTTTAACTTAAACGATAAATAATATTATTAATCCTTCCGTAAATTTGTAATCCTCGCTGATAATAATTCCTTATTAAATATCCTACAGCTCTGTATTGGGTCATTGACGATGTTTACCATAGAAATGTTATGCTTAGTTTAGCTTAATCACTAATTAATGTGATTAATCCATCTCTAATGCTCGCAATGTTGCTGATTATAATCGGAATTATATAAATTATAACACATCTATAAATTATATCAGTCAGAGTACTTAGTCATTTTTGGGTTTATCATTGAAATGTTACTCTTAGTTTAAATTTTTCCACCCAAAAACTAATTTAGCGTTCTGAAGAGAACAAATTTCGCAGGTAATATTTTGTTTTTATAAGCGGATTTCCCGAAGGGAAATCAGCTATTGAGGTCATACACATTACGTGATTTTTTCGAAATGTTTCTTCAAATGTCCATCGATCCTACCCAGGAGATGACGAAAATGAGGCCCGTTCAAATATTTGTCTGTTACCGCTCTAGCGGTCGCAATTATTGTTTAATCGTTATCAAAATCGATATTTAGTCGTTTTATGTAAAAAGAAAGATCATGCTGAAATCGGACCAGTGTAAGTTTGAAAATATAAGTGTCACAGATGCTCAAAGCGAAAATCGCATAGGTAGAAGTGAGGGTTTACACAAACTGAGTACTGAAACATACAAATATCTCACTTAAGGTTTGAGATGCACAAAAACGTGTAAAGGAAATTTCAATAAAAACGATAATATTCATTTTTAAAATTAGGATTTTTTTGTTGTTTTTCTCCCTTCTAACCACCTTCTCAATTTTACGCGGTGATATGTTAATCGCAACGGACTTTCTGATTCTTACGCTAATCAAGTGGACCATATGGGTGAGCAGCGTTTTTTTATTATGTAAGGATATCCAACAATGAAGTCCTGGAAAATTTAGTGTTTCTCAGAAACCTTCACAAAGTGAAATAACAATGCAGTTGCATTTGCAACTTGAGTTTACAATTCTCAACATTTCGTATACCTCTACTCTTGTTACATGGATAATGGCGTAAGCCTAAAAATCAACAAGAATATTGGCTTAACCAGACAACTGGTTAATCCAATTATCAAATGATCCCCTCTGAAATGTCCCGAAATTCCTCAGAATCCGTTAAATAGTGAATACGTGACTGACTTAAAGCCAAACATTTCCTGAATTATTTCGCTAATCAAATAATTAACTTTCAAATTTTTACAGGTAGAATATATAGAGAAACTGTACAGGTCTGACACAATTATATTTTTCAATACTCGAGAAGCTATAGAAACAAACAACTCACTAAGGCGTTGAGTAACGTTTAAGTAAGAACACTAAGAGATCTCGCTTATCCAAAAAGGTATGTCATCAGATTTTTGAAGTTTTTTTTTAGACAAAACATGTGTACAATGTAGGACACGAAATTTTAGAAGATGTGAAAGAGTATATGTAAATGTTAAGGAAATCATTTACTGCTAAAAATATAACATAAACCCTATTTACGCAATATCCCAAAGTAACTCAATTAAGGTAAATTTAATCTTAGTTGCAACTAATTTAGACTTAAGTGGAAGGGTAAAATTATCCTGTCAAGAAAACACTTCCTCATTGGTTAGCTTTCAAGGGGCTCTGGACCTATGTTTGTTTTCCGGTTACTCGTGTTCCTTCAGGAAATACCAACTATTGCAGTTGTATTCTTCCCAAACTCCCTGTTTGTGACTTGATTTATAATTTATTTTTTCTGAATATTAACAAATCTGAATGACATCCTGAGTTGACGTAAAGGCTCTTATCAATGACAAAAATAATTCTCTATTTGATAAGAATAAAACTAATTTATGTTTTATTGGATATTTCATTACCTGGTATCTTTAAGTTCATTTTAATAATCTTCCAGAGTTAATCCATCTAACTGAAAAAAATCGAGAATAACGTTTATATATATTTATAAACGTGTGTGTGTGTGTGTGTGTGTGTGTGTGTTAAAACCAAACAAAAGCTTAATTTACTGTACTTCGTTTCACGCTTGTTGCAAGTTTGAAAAGGAAAATGAAATTACTTTTCATGAATCAAACGGCATAATTTAATTTTAATTAGCAAACCGTCATTTTCTGCGATTAAAATACTTTATTTAGTTCGTACCTAGTAATAATACAATAAGTATATTGGTGTAAACCATTTGTAAGTTGTAAAACCCCAAGCCTTTCTACTTATGGAGAAGGAAAACTTTTATTAATAAGCCAATGTATTTACAGAGTCGTTGATAAAAAAAACAGGCATTAATTTGCGTACACATGAATTCTTTATCATACTTCATATAAATTTTATTCATAGTAATTTATTATTTATTTCCAATAAGATACTGTTCCTTCAGAAATAAGTGCTTCTCTTTTATAATTAATAAAAGCCAAGAATTATGAAATGGAAGGAAACTGGTCGCTAGTGGAAGGTTTTATGTAAAGGTCGTTTTACATCTGAGGAAGCTCCTCACTTTCTGAGGAACCTTATCTGAGGCCATTCCTAATTTATTATCCCAATTCATTAGGCCCTTTCTTGGCTAAGTACTGTCTAGATTAAACCTTTTATCCCATTCATTAATTTTTCGTCTCCTCTAAACTAATGCAATGTAAGAATTCAATTTAAATCCAACAATAGTCCCCAGCATTCTTAAATAGAATATCATTACAATTATTCAACGCCAACCTTTGTCTTGATAATTATGAAAATAAGTTTTTTCGTGAAAACTAATCCTTATTGCTCAGTGGGACAAAACGTTATGTTATTTATTAACGTCCGCTTTGTGCTACTACGGCTATTTCTAGCAGATTCCTAAGGGAAATCAGCTATTGAGGTCGTGCTCATGACGCGAGTTTCGAAAAATGTCTTCAAATGTCCATCGATCCTACCCAGGAGATGACGAAAATGAGGTCCGTTCAAAATTACATATATATAAATATATATATATATATATATATATATAAATATATATATTTGTCTGTTAACGCTCTAGCGGTCGTAATTTTTGTTTGATCGTTACCAAACTCGGAAATTAATTGTTTTATGTAAAAAGGAAGATCAAGTTCATTAATGGCTGAAATCGGACCAGTGGGAAGGGGGTATTAGAGGGGGGATTCATGAAAATTCGAAATATCTCCGTTATTATGCGTCGGATCGAAAAGATGTATAGAATCAATCGTATTGCAAATTAAATTTACTATAACTATTGTTCTATACATTTATTCTGTATCTTGAATATTAACTGAGATATTTGCATTTGTATTCTGTGTGTGGTCGGCAGGAGTCGGCTATGTTCGGTAGTTTCCGCCGAGAGCTCTGGTGGCCGTTTCCATAACTGTTCGTCCCTCGTGAATAAGTTCTTATTGGGAAGATTTATCTACTTTAAAACTTCACGTGGGAAATCTGCTTAGTTTACGCAGCCCCTGCATGACGGACTTTTGGTTATCTAAAGGTTGCCACCATTTTCTAGTTCAGAATGGACTAAGGATATTATTTAGTGAGTCACTAAATAAATTCCTATTGGACAGCCTGAAATCGAACTCACCACTCTGGGTTTACCATGCTTATTAACAAAAAGAAAATATTCCAAGAACAAGGCCAAAGAAAATTCTGTTCCCCAACAAATTTAATCGATGAAAAAGTGGCAATTAACGTTGATGGAAGAACGTCTATTCTTATAACATTTGTGTATGTCCCTACTTTATACTTTATTTTACTTAAAATTAAAAAAAAAATATGCATAGGCAGCTACGATTATAACCTTTAGAAAGGTGGTGCTTCAAAGATATTAATTGACCAAAATAAATACACACACACACACACACACACATATATATATATATATATATATATATATATATATATATATATATATATATATGATAGAACAGCTTTGTTAGAATAGTTCACAAAGGAGTTGGGAAAACTTTTACTACGTGTCACGGTGATAGACTGGCCCGTTATTATAATTGTATTATTCTGTATATTATTGTTGTATTATAATTGTTATAATACTCGGAGCCATTTTACATTGAATATTCGAAATTAAAAAATAAGAATCATATAAAAGGGTTTACAATTATTTACTGTGCAAATTGGATTTATAAAGACTAGGCTCCATCATCAGTGTCTGTCGTGCAGCTTGAAGAGAAGCGACTCTCCTGCTGTTTTGCCGTTTTTTGGGGATTAATTTGTTCCTGTACCGCCGAGCATCTCAAGAGAAATAAACGAAAAAAAATTCCCTTTTCGAAAGTGATAAAAACATCTTATTTTATAACCACCCTTAAAACTCGTCAACGTCAGGTATAGGTAGAAATACCGTAGTAGGTTAACCGTTATTTTCATTGCATCACAGAACTTTACTGTAACTGCAATTCAGTCGCATTAACCCTTAACTGGCCAAGGTGTCTTTAAAGACACCGTTCATATTTAACTCTCCCAGAGAGCAATAGCTTCTATTCTTACCCCTTTTGGGCCACATTCCACACCCCTGTAACCTCCCAAGCATGAGCATATGTGACAAAAGTCCATTTATTGTAATTGGAGCTAATTACTAACAATATACTGAAGAAGATCATCATTGTTTACCACCCTACTTCACACTAGTTGCCAGCGAAGTTTCTAATTCATTAAAATATACGCTATTCGATTTAAATACGTATATGATCCAAAATGGGTGAAATAGTTGTAAAGGATTGTATTTAAATTCCTATGTGTTTCATTTTCCATTCTGGAAAGAAATAGAGTTATAGCATGGATTTTAATGATGGTGTACTTAAGTTCACCCTGGCCAAATATCAACAAATTTGCCCAAGGGGCATGATTTTATATTATTTCTTACTTTTATCATTTTAATTAACAGATACATATAAAAGGCGAGATGAAAAGATTTTTCTCTTTGCCACCAAAATTAGTACCATCATCATAGTATTATTTAGTATCACTTCTGATGAAGAAGAAAGTGTCAATGAAGGAGAAAATGCAGACGGATGCCCCAAAATGGATGAAGGAAATTTTCAAATTGAAATGAATGAAGTATTGGAACATTTCAATATTGAGGGTGAAAGAGGGAAGAGGATGTTATGAAGAATAGCATGATTAAATGGTATGACAACAAAGTGTTGACCTTAGTGACATGTTCGTTGCACTTTATAGAACAGGTTACTGCTCCCACAAGTATTACATGAACATTTTCAGGTAATAATTGGATTTTGTGTTTAATAACGCCTTGCTATTTTACAAAAAGTACACCCTAAAAAAATTGACTTTAAAACAATTTTGAATACACATTGCAGAGGATATTCTGCTGGACTGGCGAGCTAAAAGTGCTAGTGGAACCAGGACCACCAATAGCTCTCATAGCCTATGCAGTAAGATTTGATGGGATGCACCATTGGTAAGTATTCACTACAAAAGGAAAGTACTGTCACCAAAATCAAAGGGTTGTTTTATGCTGAAAATGGAATGTGAGACTTTGTAACACCCGTGAAAGGCCCTGTTTTCTTGAATGAATGGAAGGTTTAATGATATTTTTGACGGAATTATATTTTGTTTACAATGTACTGTACTTTTTATTTACAACACATTTCCTTTTAGAAACAATGTCAGTTTATTAACATAACTTACAGACACCACCATTGATTTACGGTGATTGGCCAGAGTGTACTTAAAGACACCGCTAAGGATTTAGGGTAACTGGCCACAGTGCACATAAATACACCATGTAATATTTTTGTTCATAAACAAAAATTAAGTAAAACCTTATATATTCTATTTATTAGGAACGCAAAAAATTAGTTTTTAAGAAATTTTTCATTTCAAGTCATTTTTTGAGTTCCTGGCCAATTAAGGGTTAATGCCCCTGAAGAAAAACATTGAATTTGGACCACATGAAAAAAAAAATATAGTTATTTTTTTTTAAATACAAGGATTGGGATAACAAAAGCTGTACAATTTCTTTATTTTCCACAAATCACACGAAATTATTATTGTTATTTTTTTTTGTTAAGCTTGAAGCAAGGTATGGAGGAATATGAACAAGCATTTCATGAGTTCAAAAACATCTAGTTTACCGTCACAATATAATTGTTGCATCATCCTACCATTCAGAGATGAGAATGTGATAAAATTCTTTTCAGGTATTTTGGTAAGAAATAAATTCGGAAGTAAAAATGAAATAATAATGTTGAAATAAAAATGTTTTTTTTTCCGTAGAAATTTGTTTGTTATTATTTACGTCCACTTTATGCTACTAGGCTAATCGGGAGGGGTTATCTGCTGGTTACCACCCTTTTATAGCCAGGGTGTGCCCAAGGAGTGTATTTAATGAGTCCGTCACTAAATAAATTTCTACTGCCAAGGGCGAAATCGAACGCGAGGTTAAGACCAACGCCTTAACTCACCCAGCCAACCTGAGCCTAGAAATTTATTAAGGTTATTCCAAGAAAAACCTCACTCCCTTCAATGTTAACACAACATAGCGAAGCGTTATGCTCATAAGCAAGTTCATAAATTTAATCAAAGTACTAGAGATTTAAAAATGATTAATATTTGTTCTTTACGTCTTTTCCTCTCTAATTCCAATTTTAAGAATATATTAACGATCGAAACTTTTGACGCCAAGTACACCTCCACACTTTCCCGAGGTAGTAATGTAATAAATATTCTACTTTGACAATATTCATATCCTTGATTCATATACAAATTATAAACTATAAGAAGAGTTACATCTGTATTATATTAGCCGCTTTATTTGCTTTAGAAATCTAATATTAAAGCGGGAAAAGATTGAGGAGGAGGAACAACCCAAATAATAAATATAGGTCCAAAGTTTGAGCCGAGAAAGGACATTTTGGCACCCGAGAAAAAAAAAAAAAAAATCAAGTGTAAAAAAAATGAATGCACAGCATTGAGGTAAATCCAGTTCCAGTTGGACGGGAGTAAAAAAAGAATGACCTAGTGTTTTTCCTTGCTCCATTCCACTTTCCCTAACAAGACTCAGGATAGGAAAAGGGTCTCAGAAATAACAAGATGTATGTCTCACGAACAACGGCTTTTCAGGCCCTCGGGGTCCATTTTTTTTGCAGTGAGGGTCCTGTACTTCAATGAACTTTGCCATTATTGCCATTTGCTATTATGTTCGTTTTCTCCCGTTTGATATTGTAGTGGTAGTTCTCTAACTGCCACGAAAATAACCATATGGGAAGAGTCTGCAAAAAATACGGGTTGGATTATGGTTTTCATTATACAGTGAATACATCATTTCAAGACACAGTAACCATCCTACAACATTTATCATGGGTACCCATAAATGAGAAAACGAACTACTTCACGACATCAATATAATCATAAATATTGATATTGATTATATTTATGATTATCAATATCATCATAAATAGGGGCTCAGGCAAGCCATATGAGTTAAAGCGTTGGCTTTAATAGAGTGGTGAGTTCGATTCCTGCCTGGACAATAGGAATTTGTTCAGTGACTGACTCACTAAATAAAATCCTTAGTCCCACCATGCCTTGAAAAGGGCGGTAACCTGTAGATAACCCGTCCCAATTAGCAATAGTTTCAAAAAGTAGACGTTAATAAACAAAATATAATATAATTATAAATATCTGGTAAACAATATAAATAGGAAACCTGTACAAACAAGTTGGAAATTGTTTGTGCATTTTTATCCATTATATACTCATTTTTGAACATCACGGTATCCCCAGACGCTGAAGACTAACCTTATTATTGCACCTGAGTAAATGTAAAGAATATTTCAAGCTGAAGAAATAAAAATAGTACATTTTTACATATGTATCTCAGATATGTAATTTATATTACTTTATTGATATTACGAGTACTAGCAGTTCATCATTAGTAGCAGCTTTACTGGCATTACAGGTATTCAGAAAGCTTACGTTTTACCGGCATAGCTTGTTTTCCGATTATAAAATGAAAAAAAAAAAATGGGAATAATTGCCAAGATCGAAGTTCAGAATGAAAGCCGTACTAATGGAAGGCTATCTTGATATCTTAGAAAGGCTGTTGATGATGGATTTTATATAAACATAATTTACATTTAATAGTTATTAGCAATTCAAATTTGCAAGAAAACGGATGTTATAATAGGAGGGAATACTAATAAAGATGATGCCTAAGTTACTCTATTCTCATGTCCTTACATTCTTGCCCTAGAGTGGCGAGTTCAATTCCCACTTGGGTAAAGGAAGTTAAGGAAATAAAACCCTGGATAGAAAAGGATTGAAACCCGTCCCAATTAGGCTTAGTTCTAAGATGTGGACGTTAATAAATAATTTAATTTCTACATTGCTGACTTATTTCGTGCAGCTGAAAAAGGTTGACAAATGCTATAGAAAGCGCTCCTTTTTCAGCTTGTAATAAGGCTTTATTACAAATGAAATTTCTTTTTCTTTTTTTAGCAGATTTCCCTTAAGGGAAATCAGCTATTGAGGTTGTACTCATGACGGAATTATCGAAATTTTTGTTCAAATGTCCATCGATCCTACCTAGTAGATGAGGTCCGTTCTAACCTGTATATATCTATCATCTATCTATATATTTTCTTACCCCTCTAGCGGTCGCAATTTTTGTTTGGCCGTTACCAAACTCGATATTTAGTCGTTTTATGTAAAAAGAAAGATCAAGTTCGTTAACGGCGGAACTCGGACCAGTGGGAGGGGGGGTTTAGAGAAGAGGATTTTTGTAAATTCGAAATATCTCCGTTACTTTGCGTCGGATTGAAAAAATGTACAGAATCAATCTTATTGAAAATTAAATTTACTATAAATGTTGTTATATACATTTCTTCTCTATCTTGAATACTAACTGAGATATTTGCATTTTTATGAAAACTGGGCGGCTAACGGACGGGTGACTTTCCCGCCAAAAGCTAGTTTGGCCGTTTTCTTAACTGCTCAACTCTCGTGAAATTTTTCTATTGTAAAACTTCGCTTTGGAAATCTGCTTAGTTTAGGCAGCCCCTGCGTGACGGAATTTTTTCCATTGTGAGAAGTAATGAGATTCTGATGAAACTAAAGCCAACGCTGATTTCAAAAATGAAACACCTCTGTCACCGACTATTGAATCATTTATAAAAAATCTGAATAAGAGGAACTTAATATTGTGAACACATACCTGGCGTCCATGTAATATAGATGGAAGGCATAGTTAGTTGATTCCTGAACTTTAACTTGGTGAAACAAGCCAACAAACTATGTTAGGAACAGTTAAACCTTCAATAGAGCTTAAAATGTTGAGAAAAGTTTTAATCCTTACTTACCTTACGCTAAACAAGTTTGTCTCCGTCATATGCACGCGAATAAATTAAACTGCCACCAAACTCCTGAGCCTAACCGAAACTTTTAAGATGTATTTCTTAATAAATTGTTTAGCTTTTATAATGTTATCACAACCCAAGGAAAGTTTTTAAGCAGGTAGGATGAACTTAAGACACTGTTCTACCATCCTACCTACGGGTTATGACTTACTTTACTGTGTAACATCTAATTTCGATTTGCCAGAAATTGAAAGCATAAATGAAATAATTTAAACATTTCTAATGTTCACTGTTTAATGCTATAAGTGGTCATTCATTCTATAAGTAAACCATGGGGTTACTTTCTCCTCAAAGCCAACCCCAGCCGGCTTTCCGATCTTTGATCCCTCTTCTTTTCACTCAGCTCTTGAGTTCTCAAAACGTAGAAGTTCCAATATAAAGTCGTGCATCTAGGAAGCGTTTTACAGTTACTTGAACCCATAACATCTGCTTTAACCGAGTATTACCTAACCAATCCAGAAATGAACATGAACATACTTCCTACAAGATTCCTTTCCAAACTGTTATAAGGACTAATTTTATCATCTCTGCAATAACTAATCAGAGTAGTAATAAGTTACTTTATTATCAGTCTTCTTTTAGTAGCATTCGTTACACAATATTGAGCCTGTATTGTGTTTATTTCTTATGTGTTCATCGCATATAATTCGAAGACTTCATTATCGTCTAAACTACGCCATTATTTAAAATGAATTGTGCTAATACTCTTGCTGCATGTTGGGTTTTCCCCGATCTGATTACTTTTTGGACATTTTCATTATGCTGGTTAGGATATACGGTAAAAGTTTATCTGCGGTTTCAAGTCTGTCAGATGGGGATTGGTGGTGAATGCTATTAATTAGTATTGGTGTACGGGATTGGTGATTAATTTATTAATTCATATTGCCTGGAATGGATATAGGATATTTCTCGTTGCATTTAAATGACTAATTTTGCGTTACAAGCAAAGCCTTCTCCTAGAAGATTCCACACTCAAAACTTCTTAACGATCAGATTTTCATTGCTCAAATAGTTTTTTTTTTCTTTTCAACTTGCCATCAGTGAGATTTATTACCTACATGAACTACTAGTTTATATGCAAATTCAAAAAATCTGTTTTTCTGTAATGAATCCAAGAACATTGCGTTAGTAATCTATACTCCGAAATAGCGTTCTACCACTTTGAGAGGATAGTTAATATAGGGAACTGCAGTATATTCGTTTAAGTGTCATATGAATAATTTATGTAAATATATATATATATATATATATATTGTTATTTTAACGTCCACCTTTTGCTACTAAGGCTAATTGGGACGGGCTACCTACAGATTACCACCATTTTCTTGCCAGGGTGGAATTAAGGATTTTATGTAATGTTTTGGCCACTAAATACATTCCTACTCCCAGGCGGGAATTGAAGTCGCCACTCTAGGTTTAGGCTTTAATTCACATGGTTTATATATATTCAAAGTGATTTCGGTGATCATCGTGATAAATGTATCTATTTATTTATTATTGTTGGCTGCTATAAGAAACTGAGAGACGGCAATCATAATAGAATTCACAGTCACAGGGTTAAATCATAGATAGCAATACTTGAATGAATTCCTCTGTCATTCCTAGAGACCGGGCATACCTATTCACGGTCTAGACAGTACTACATACTAAATTAATAAACCACACTCTGATAGTAAGCTATGATTTTCTCGCCTGCGGGGATTGAATCTTTACATGTTTTGACCATCATTACACTTCCATGTCCCTTGAATGAACCAGCACTTCGAAGGCAGTAATGAATGAGGTGTCTTTGTCTAATGGTTCCACTGACTAATGATATGAATTTATTAATGTAAGTGTAATTGAGTTATTACTTAGCCACAGCCAAAACTCAATATGTGTACTTCATTATTATTAAAAATAATCCAGGAATATTGTCTCAAAGTGAAAGTTAGTAAGTGAAAAAACCTAAATATATCTGCTGTTTATCTAGCTATTTCCTACTATTGTTGTTCTGTACAATGTTTTTGACTTCAATAACAATAATAGAAGGATTTGTAGAATTTTAGAATTCAGAATAATGTAGGATTGTCGGTGAGTTAGATTAACAGACACCGTTCGAGTGGCATTCTTGTGATAATACACTATTTTGAGATGATGTTTACCTTTAGCCGTCATTTTTTTCCCTATAAAAATATTTTCCCAAACAAATGTTAAATTACATTCTTAACAATTACGGGCCTTAATAAATTAAATTATTTATTAACGTCCACTTTTTGCAACTAAGGCTAATTGGGACGGGTTATCTACAGATTACCTCCCTTTTCTAGCCAGGGTGGGACTAAGATTTTATTTAATGAATTCCGTCACTAAATAAATTCCTATTGCCCAGGCGGGAGTTGAACTCGCCACTCTAGGTTTACCATGTGAGATTAAAGTCAACGATTTAACTCACATGGCTAACCTGAGCCCCAGGCCAAAATAAAGAAATATAAATAATAGTTCAACATATGGGAATACAAGTCAATAATTAATTAATTATTTATTAACTCCCACTTTTTGCAACTAAGGCTAATTGGGACGGGTTAACTACAGGTCACCATCCTTTTTAGCCAGGGTTGGACTAAGGATTTTATTTAGTGAATTCCGTCACTAAATAAATCCCATTGCCCAGGCGGGAATCGAACTCGCCACTCGAGGTTTACCATGTGATATTAAGGTCAGCAGTTTAACTCACATGGCTAACCTGAGCCCCACAACAAGCCAGTAAGATAAGTATTAGTACATAAAATTGATTTTAAAGAGAAATTGCTTTATTTTTGGTATTTGTGACAGGATCGGCGATAGAAAAAAATAGGAGAGACCCATCATAGGCAAAGCTGAAGGAAGGACCACGAGTGGACCGGATCTCTGAAAAGAGGGACTACCGAAGAATAGGAAGGAAAACGAAATTGGACCCTTGACCACCTAGGCACAAATAACCCTCGCGAGTTCGGTGGCTAATAACAATAAAAATAAATAAATAAAACACTTGTTATACGAATGTAAGTACTTTAGTGTTTAAGAGTTAAAATTTGCTTAACTTACTTTGGCCTTTGAGTGACAATTTTTGTAGACTGCTCATTGCTGTTTTTGTGAGAGCCTCTTGTTAGCGCTGCCGCAAACAACAATTTTTCTTTTCCTTGACAGTACATAAAAGTCGATTTTTGATTTCCACTGGTATAAATCGAGGCTGTGATGACAGTAAAATTCACCGCCACCCGAGCAAATCTTCCATAGAGCTAGTCAACGATGAAGGTGAGTTAGAACAAGAGGTATTAAAACCGTCCGAACTGGGACGATGCCCTGGAAGAATACAGTCCTGTAGGACAATGGAATTGGTACGAACTTTCTCGTTTTGTAGGTCACAGCTTGAATCCAAGATAGGGGATGAAAAGGAGCCGGACACAAAGCTCAGACTCACCGACAGACCCAAATATTTCTAATATCCAACCAACCCCTCACTCTCACTCGCTCTCTCTCTCCACTATCCCTCACCCTTTCACTCTCTCTTCTCAATTTCTACTCATTCACTCTCTCTCTTTTCCTTCAGCTTCAAAATTAAAGCTCAACAATAGTCTGTCATCTCCGGTGGCTTTAGCATTCGGAACAATACCCAAGGTTCACCTAGCTAATTTTTTATCGGGTCACTGATTCCAATGGCGTCCCAGAGAATTAAATTAGTTTCAAAAAACTTAATAAGAATTGTTAAAAACATTTTGCCTACATTTCTAAACCACGGCATTGTTAATAGAAAACGTTACTAAGAAGATCTATGTCGTTTCTTAGCACTGTGTTAAGGTTTGGAGTGTGTGACTTTGCTGTAAAACACTGAATTCCTACTGAAAGGAAGGGAAGCTTTTTTAAGGCAATAATAAGAAAGCATTAAACTGAAATAAAAGTATTAAAGAGATAATTTCCTCACCTTGGTTATACCTAAGTATTTACTCTTCTTGTGGAATGATGGGGGTGAATAATACAAGTCACTATTTGAGTTCTACAAAGAATCAAGTATATATTGAATAAGTAACATATAATAAACTTTATAGTAAGGAAGCTAATTTTATCCAACTTAAACCTTAAACGAATGCTAATTTAGGGACTAACCTTATATCTAATTGACACAAACATTAACATTTATTGATATAGATGTTGAGAGAACAAAGGAAATTTAACTTTATAAAATACGACTGTACAACCTAGGTAGACCACAATGGTTAGCCCATTGTTTGTTTCGTAACCTTAGCGGCAAGTCAATAATAAATGTATTTTCACAAAATAATGATTCGACCGGTCCCATATTGTGAGTACTCATTTAATTATCTACGGAGATAATGCTAGAGCATTATAATAAAAAATAGGTACCTTCGGGAAACATATACTTTCCATGGAGTGGATTTTTCTTCCTGTGTTGTTTTGTGTTCCCAGTGAGATTCTGTCTTCTAGCTGATGGAAACTGGTTGCGATGCCTTTTATCTCCGATGCGGTGATCCTTATTTGACACTAGCGTTGCGGGGGATGAAAATTATTCCCCTTTTTGCGGAGCCCACTACCACAGCACGTGCACTTAACATGAAGTCAGAATCAACAATGGCGCTCAGTTACAAAAACGAGCTCTCCTTTCTAACAGCTAGCGCTGCAGTTTCTGCTCCTGGCCACCGCCTACGTGATCTCCATTGTGCGGCGGGTTATTGATGCAAGTATGCGCGGGATTTTCAATCCAAAGACGACTGAACAACTACACTAGAGTCTCCTGGTTCATACTCCAGGACTCCACCCTAGATATTATTTGGGCGATCACAGAGATCGTTCGGAGCTGCATGCGGCAATTAAGAATCTGATTCAAAAAGGAAGGAGTACCACGGCATCATCTTGGGTTAGTAATGCTGCCAAAATATTGCTAGAACAGCGTCGAGCAGACCAGTTGAACTCCCACAGACTCGTGTGGATTCTAGTTCATTCTTGTATTAGTTTTCCAAGAATTGTCTTTATAAAATCTAAACCCGGGACCTAACAACTTATTTGACCGAGAACGAAATTTGTCTAAAATGTCCACTTTGCAATGGTATTTTAAAAAAATAGTCAGTCACGCAGGGTCTGCATTAACTAATCAGAATTCCCAAATGCTGGTATGACACACTAGTGAGTGATCTCATCTCACTGCCTATTCTGACTGAAAACAAGAAAATAGGAATTATTCGATTAATATTTGAGTTACGGAAACATGCGTAGAGCATCAATAGTTTAGCAACACTACTTCTATAGTCTTTTACGACCCAACTCATAATTACGGATATATTTTGTATTTTCAAATTCCCCCCTCTAAATCCCCCCCTACTCCTGATCCGATTTCAGCCAATAAAAAAATATGATTTTCTGTGTTGACGGAATCTGTTAAACATATAGTGTGGTATAGATGAGATAAACATTTTCGATACAAGAACTTAAAATCTCAATTGATGACATCACGCAAGGAATTTGGATGCATCTCGCATAATAAAGATCTCTTGAAAAGAATATTTGGTATTTGAGCTTGGAACAAAGAGTTTCATCTTCAACAGCTTATGTCATGAGTAAGATTGGGGAGTTTACTGAAGGGTCTAATCTAAAAAATAAAAGTATTTCAGCTTGCAATCAGAAAGCCCCAATAAAACCTTTCTGCCCAACTTATAATAACGTAAATATTTCAAATTTACCCATCTAACACCCACTGATCCGATTTTGGTCATTAAAGAACTTGATCTTATTTTTACGTAAAAAGATTAAATGTCGAGTTTGATAACGAACTAAGAAATATTAAGACCGTTAGGGCGTTAACAGACAAATAATATTTATATATCATTTTTAACGGACATCATTTTCGTCAGCTCTTAGATAGAATGGAAGTACGTTTGTGGATTTTTTTTAAATCGATTCATTAAGGGTAATCTGCTAAGATACTGGTACCTAAGGAAAGGGAAAAATATAGATAACTTGTTAGGAGATATTCAATTTTTTTTTTCGCTCTCCCAAACACTGAAGCATAACACTACGATTATAATGCCTAAAATTAATGTATACCTACTGGTACTTAATTCAAGAAACCAGTACAATGTCGATGAGTTTGCTCTGTAAGGACGATTGAGAAGTCTGAAAAGCACCAAGGATGAGATAATGGTTGTGACATTTCAGTGATTCGAAATGCTCCCAGAGAAACTTGCAATATTCGTAAAAAAAAAAATCATGTTTTAGCAGATTTCCCTTAAGGGAAATCAGCTATTGAGGTTGTACTCATGACGGAATTTTCAATTTTTTTCTTCAAATGTCCATCAATCCTACCTAGGAGATGACGAAAATGAGGTCCGTTCAAAACTGTATATATATGTATATATGTATATTAATCTATCTATGTATTTGTCTGTTACCGCTCTACCGGTCGCAATTTTTGTTTAATCGTTACCAAACTCGATTTTTAGTTCCACGGCAGTGTTCGTATTATGTAAAAAGAAAGTTCGTTAACGGCTGAAATCACGCCAGGAGGAGGGGAGGTTTAGAGAAGGAGAATTTTGAAAATTCGAAATATCTCCGTTACTATAAGTCGGATCGAAAAAGTGCATAGAATAAATCGTATTGAAAATTAAATACACTATAAATAATGTTATATACGTTTATTCTCTATCTTGAATATTAACCGAGATATTTGCATTTTTCAATTTTCAGCCTTCAGTAAACCCCCACTTCTACTAGTGTTACATAAACAATGCTCTGTTATATAATAAAAGATATTAATTGAAGCCTAAATACCAAATATTGTTTTCATTGAACTTTTACTTTGTGAGATATATGCAAATACGTTCTGTTGACCCCCTCCCCCTTCTTTTGTTTTTGGATTACTAAAATTTGAGTGATTGAGATAAAACTGATTCTGAGTTAATAAAGATTACACCACTAGCTTTAGTAAATTGTTTTCAATAAAATCAATATGTTATATTCAGATATATTTCATTAACCCACATAAGGCTGAATATTTTATTTTTGTTTTTCAACAAAATTTTTTGATATTCAGTCTAATCATAGCCTACTTAAAAAGGGAAAAAAGAATTTTTTTCAGCATCATCATCAACATTGAAGAAATGACCCATCCTTCTGGAAGGACATTAGCCTAATATACGCATTAAGAAAAGACCGGTGCTTTAAAGAACTTTATTGACTAAAATATTTTATATACATAGTTAAATAATTTATTTTGTATTATATGATTTAAAACAAGCAACATGCAAAGCTACATCGCACTTCAAGCACAAGGTTGTTGTTTTTTTATGGCAAAAACGACAATGTAATTGCTTTTTTTTCCCAGAAGTGTCAGGTGGTAAGTCTCCAACAAGATGATCAACCCTGTCATATCTGTGAAAAAAATATATGCACATTGTAAACTAATGTTACAACATAAATATATTTTATTGAGATTTATTTTTCCTATCTTGAATCAATTTTGGAACTTCCTGAAGGTCGTCCTCTCACTGACGTGATACGTTTGTTAGATTCCAAGATGGATGTGGCAATTCTTCTACGGAATGTTAGATTATCCAGTTTTCCACCATCTTTCCTATACAATTGCCAAGCATTTTGGGAAGCCACATCTACTAGATGAGCAATAATGGGGAAGTACCATTTCTTACCCCTAATTGATACTCGGTACAGAGATATATTTTGATCTGCTCTATCAATTCCTCCCATATGAATGTTATAATTATGTATAAGTCGAGGTTGCTGAATCGTGAATTTTTTTCTTTTGCTGCTGAGAATATCTCTGAACTTGTCGAAGTGGATTTACACTGTCAAAATTAGTGGCCACGCTTACAACGTTATTGTCATTCCATGTTGCTATCATTCCTCATTGCACTCTGAGATATCTCAATAATAATAAATAGAAAGTTAACCGAGTGAATGTTTATTTGAATCAAAAATACTAAAAAATCACTTTAATTTTAACAACCAAATTATAACATTTAGATAGAGTAAAAAAATTAGTACGTAAAAAAAAAAAATCTCAAATTGAATTTATATGAATAAGGCTAACGTACTTAGGATAAGTACGTAAGTATAAGGACGGCATTCAAACAGGTGTCAGAATGTAAACATTGTTGAAGAAAACTTCAATTAAATAGGTCTCGTTTATGAAATACACCTTTCGGAATAATCATGTTGAGTTTAAAACAAATTCGTGAGAAAATAAGGAAATTTTACTTACCCTTCGACAAGAAACTCCGTCTTAGCACTCATTTTTCAAATTACCACTTTTCAAACAGACATATATCACTCAAAAATAGCAGTAAACAAATGAAACCTCTATTATTATCAAAAGGAAGTATCCTTTTATCAGAAAACTAGCTGCCACCTAATGGAGAACGTCTGTACTATTATTTTCTTTTGATTTTTGCGACTAACTTTTAAATCCTTAGAGAAGGACAATAGCCGTAACTGGGTTAATTGTTTGTCTTTCCGGTCCATCTATGCAGCGCTACGAGGTTGGCTTGCCTGTTTGCAATTCAGCCTTGTATTGTACATTTACTGAGCATTCACGGTTGTGTTCCCTGTTTATCTATTGTAAACCTTCGCGTGGGAAATCTGCTTAGTTTACGCAGCCCCTGCGTGACGGACTTTTAATCAATTATAAACTAGTAGAGTCCAATATCACAAGTGGAATATCTATATTGTCAATGTTCTAAGCAAATGCCACAAATAAGATTTATTAATACGAGCTATCTTCCTAGTAGCATTTACAACCCAAATTGTACTATGTCATGTCAAATTGACGGATGGCTTCCACGAATTCTTGTTAATACATATTGGCGGAACATAGGAATTATAATTACGAACAACACTAATTCTGAGAGATGGATATGGTCAAATAGTAAATCTAGTGGTGTACGCACACCATTCTGGGGAGTATTAGAAATTAATTTAACTGGAAGTGTAGGTATAGTATTATTTGTGGAATCGATTCACTCGATAACCGCAAACCGATATTCCATGATCAAGCTCTGTTATAAAATGTTTAACGAACAACAGTTATTTAAACTAGATAAGTACAGAAAACGTGTGGTTTTCGTTTAAACTAAGCGATGTTCGACTAAATACAAGATTGTTTATTCAAGGGATTAGAGGCACAAGATTTAAGAATACAATTTTTAATTTTGTTCATCATAATATAAACTAATTTCATTACCGCCAGAGATTTTAATATTGGTTAGCGAATTTCCCCTTAAGAGATAAGTTATTGAGTTTGTACTTCTGGCGTGATTTTAAAAACACATCTCCAAATGTCTAGAGATCCTAAACGAGTAGTTGACAAAAATTACTTGCTTTAACAAAGTTCATCTTTCTAAATGTAAACAAATATAAATATTTGTAAGCACTCCATAATCTCAATTTCAGCATATGTCGGCTATCATTCTGTTGGGGCGGGGTAGCCATTAGTCCCGGGTTTCAGCACCAAAATTTAAAGGCGGGGAGCCTTTTAAAGGCAATAATAAGAGAGCATTAGACTGAAATAAAAGTATTAAAGAGATAATTTCCTCATAAGAAAGCATCAGACTGAAGTATTTACTATTTTATGGAAAGATGAGGGGAAATAATACAAGTCACTATTTGAGTTCTCCAAAGAATCAAGTATATATTGAAAAAGCAATATATAATAAACTTTATAGTAGGCAGCTAATTTTATACAACTTATATCCTAAATAATGCTGATTTAGAAACTAACCTTATGTCTAATTGAACCAAACATTAACATTTATTAAAATAGAGGTTGAAAAAAGAAACAATGGAAATTTAATTTTATAAAATATGTACTTTAGCGGCAAGCCAATAATATATATACAATATAATGATCGATCGGTCCTATATTATGAGTACTAGTTTGCCTAGATAATGCTAGCATTATAATAAAGAAATAGGTCCCTGCGGGAAACATATACTTTTTTATGAATTGGATTTTTCTCCCTGTGTTATTTTGTGTTCCCAATGAGATTCTGTCTTCTAGCTGGTGAATACTGGTTGCGGAGACCTTTGCTTTCGATGCGGCGATCCTTTTCTGACACTAGAGTTGCGGGCGGTGAATACTATTCTTTCTTTTACGGAGCCAACCACCCGTCCTTTCTCACTCGGGCGATGGAAACCAAGTTCTCTAATGCAATGGCCGCTCAGATCAAGCGGGCTCTTTTTCCTGTAGGCTAGCGCGGCAGTTTCCTCTCCTGGCCTCTGCCTACGTGATCTCCATATGTGCGGCAGGTTAGTGTTCCAAGTAAGAGCGGGATTTTCAATTCAAAGACGACTGAACACATTCTAACGGGAGTTATTAGATTGTAATTAATCACAATATCATTGACTAAGAACCATACTAAATACTAAACCTACTTGTATATCATGTGAAATGCGAACATCTTGTAATGAATTAAACAATATACATACATACATACATACATACACACACACACACACACACACACACACACACACATATATATATATATATATATATATATATATATATATATATATAGAGAGAGAGAGAGAGAGAGAGAGAGAGAGACAGAGAGAAAGAGAGGATTTGGTTCGAGTTTTCTCAACCTCTCATGATCTTAGATACATTGCATTAAATTGGGTTTACAGTTGCCTCAATGGCTAAGCGTTATCTTATTTCGACACAGAAGATTTGAGACCAATGTAATATGAGTTAGGAGAAAGCAGTTGTTAAGCAAACAAGGTTTGGTTGCGTAGGAAAGGAGATTTGAAATCTTTGTGAAAACAGAGATTAAGATGGCCATTTTGTTGCTAATCCAGGCGATGGCTGGCTTTAATTTCCCCCGTCTTAGGCCCTTAAGCGTCTGTTTGTTGAAAGGCTTAACCCAAGCCATCTCAGTTTCAGTATGAAACACAGCCCCACTCCTATAACTAATGCCTCTCTTATCACCTACTGAATATCGCAGGCTTCCTTAGATTGTCTTGCCTCTTGTACTATCGGAATATAATGCTTGTCATGATCAGAACTTTGTATTATTTATTTGTTTATTATTCCTTAATGTCCAGTTTATTCTACTGCGTCTAATTGGGACGGGATATCTATAGATCTCCATCCTTTTCTAGCCAGGGTGGATCTAAGGATTTTATTTATTTATTTGGTTTATGCCTCACATCAAAGTAATAATCTCTATTTAGAATAAATAATATCATCGTTGTACTCTTGACAATATCATCGTTATAATGATAATATCATCGTTGTCTCTGGGTAGCTTGAAGATGGTACCTTTGCATCGAAAGCGCTTGCCAACTGTACTCGACCATCAGCCAGTGACCCAGATATGACTACAATAAATATTATATTTCCCTTGATGATGTACTTTATTTATATAGCATGTAAAATATTTCTTAGAAGAAGAAAGGGAATTTATTTGGACCAATACATAGGTATTATACACAAAAATTTTTTATATGATTTGTTTCATTATTATATTTTGGTACAATCTTGGACTTAGTCGTTCTGCAGTTGGTTGAACCTAAATTATAATGTGTGGCTCCACTTGACATGGGAAGACTGCCATGATATTTCGTTACCCAAATATTCCTTAAATATCTAAGGTTGTCTATTATATGGGTACTTTGTCTATTAGAATATAATAAAAATTATCCCTTTAAAATCTTTGTATGTTGTAGACCTATTGTATTTTTATTCTATATGTATTGGTAAATTATATTTTTTAGATATGTTAGTTTTTGTGGTATATATTGGCTCCTGTCAGTTAATATAGTCACATGGTGGGGTACGTCTAGATTTTTCCGTTGCATGTAGTCTGTCAGCGAGCGGGCAGGGATTTTATTAAATGAGCTTACAAAATCTAGGGATTTTATTTAACTAGTTTGCCACTAAATAAATTTCTATATCCCAGGCGTGAATCGAACTCAGGACTCTAGTTTTACCAAGTAAAATTAGGACCAGCGCCTTACTCACATGGCTAACCTGAGCCCTTGTTATTCTTAGTTATATTCACTTCATTCTTCTTTCAACTTCAGCAGTTTATAAATCCATATTAAAAATTATCATCTATTCCCGTGCTATAGTACGCTCTCTTTTATTTCGTACGAAGTAAGGCGTCTAAAGGCGTAAGCGTAATCGTCTAAAATGTAGGATTTCAAATTTCAACAGACTTGAACGTTTCGAACCTTCGTGAGCAAAATAGGTTAGTATCGGTGAGATGTCTCATCGAGTATAAGCATGTATATGTACGTATTTCGAATAACGAAAAAGGAAGTAGCTCTTGAATGTAGAAATACAGTATTAATAACCATGTAACATCTAGTTGTGAACCTCTCACAACATTACTAAATAACCTACAATAATAAAAAAAATCAAATTTTTCCAGACCTACATAGATATGGAGGCATAGAGAGATACAGAAAGTTTATTCAGTTTTCATTTTTTTGTTAAATTAAAAGCATTATAAATAAATAATCCGCCATAACAATTTTTTGATCCGATGCGTTCGGACAGAGATATCGTATATTTCTTTCAAATTAAATAATTTTAAGTGACCTGCAAGAAATTAATTTGTTTATTTCATTGAACAGGAGGTCCAGTGAATAGCGTCACCCCAATGAAATTTTTAAATTAACTATTAAGGATGTATTTTCGTTATTTTCAAATAAGTATCAAATATCTATCCTTAATGTTTACCATTCTACTCAATATCATCGGGCGACACTCGGTAATAGCTAATATAATGAATACGAATTTATGTATTCAGTTAAGAGTTTGAGGGCCATATCACCTCACGGATAACCATTTCGGTTACTACTTGCCGACCTTGGCTTTTTTTTTGAGATTTTATTTATTTTATTAAGAGTATTACCGTCTGCTTTTAAATGCAGTTTGTATAGTCATATGTACTATTCAATCGTCTTGTCACAATGAGTAGAGCAGCCTCTCTCTCCCTGCCTCGCAAGGAAGTCAAGGGCTAAGGAGGAATGGCACTTGATAAGAAAATAGCCACTGCTATCACTTCACTTCACACTTCTATAGGAGATCTCTGGGCCATTGTCTCTTGAGGCGCCGTGGAGGGGAATATGGATGAGTGGTCCTGGAAAGGGCTAGGACTTCTGGATTAGGATGATTGGATAGCCTGCTGTGGAATTTTCTGAATCTTAATGGAATTAGGTCCTTTACAAATGAGATATTGATCTTTATGGAGGGTGTGGTTGGTAACATAATATGGAGCATCTAATACGGTGCGCAGGACTTTCGATTGGGAAGTCGGGATGCGTTTCCGACCATGGCAGCCGAATTAACCAAGGATCTGGCTGAATATGACTTCTTACTAACTTATTACTAAGCAAGGCAAGGGTTTCTTAGGTTTTCCTCGTTAGACTGAAAAATATAGAAATACGAGACTGGCAAAATGATTAATTAATTTTGATGAACAGAGATAATTGAAAGATATAATAGCTTCTGCATGAAATATGTCAATTAGTTTTCGATGGCGAACCAAACAATTAATTCCAGAATAATAGACCATTATTTTATAAAATAAATTGTTTATAATCTCTATCAGATATTAATTATTTCAATTCGCCTTTTCCTCTGATATTGAGAAGATAAAATAAGCTTTAATTGGTGAACTCTAATTCCTAGAATGGCTTGAATTATTCACTACTCTCATTCCTGAAAATAGTTTTAGTTTTTTTTTTTCGGTCAATGATCATAGTTGAACTTTGTATGTATATAAGTAAGTTTTGTAAGAAAAAGCTTACAAAAAATAAATAATAATCAATAAATGTGACTACAACGGCTTCGTACATTCATCTTATTTGTTCCCATACATTCCCTTAATCTTGATAAATTATAAAAACTAAAATTAAAAAAAAATAAAAACTTATTATTTATTAGAAACTGGCTTCTATATTGTACAAACGTAAGTATGATATCACTAGTTGGTGAAGGGCTAGAATTTACAGCAAACTATTTTTCAAATAAACTCGTAAACTTCCACGGTCCTGGTCATTAATACTGTTAAGGTCTTCGGGTATTGACAGTGTCTGCATTTTACCTTAAATTCGATGAAGTTAAAGTGCTGGCCAAGGTGGACCGACACCAAGAAAGACTGGTTCGAGAAGCCATAGAAATCGCGAAATGCCCATTCAACATCAACAGGGAAAAGGTTAAGTGCCAGTCAAAAAAAATTACAACGGCGATTGCTAGAGTTTTTATTTGGTGTCTCGTGCTACCTGCAGCTGTGTTATGTTGTGTGTTAGATGCGACTGTCTTAAGTGGCTGTTAAAACTGTACCATTGTAAATAGTAAAAATAGACTTAGGTGACATATGTGTTTTTAATAGACAAGTTAAAAATGAACAGGGCTATTTATTTTCCCCTCAGTCCACGAAAATGTATTTTAATTTAGCAATATTGTAGGTAGGTAGGATGTTTGTTTGTGCAATCAACATCATGGTTATTATGCCCTTTAGAAAATAAAAATTTAGTGTTGTGGTACATAAATTAATAAATAAATATTCTTAAATCCTATTATAAAATACCTTCATTTTATTGTATAGAGATAGCTTCATATCAAACGAAATTATTCTATGAACTGCTTGTGAAGTGTCTTGTAAGGCCAATTTTTTGTTTCGAGAATTCTTCTAACATTGCTTTCATAATATAATAATATTTAGGAATATAATGTATATATTTATTTATTTTTAAGTTGTGTATGTACATTTTAGTTTAAGTAGTATAGTTTTACGTTAATTTTGCCTTTTGTTTTTACTAAGTGTTCTTTATTAGTTCATAATAAGACAATGATTCATTCATTAGAAAGGAGGAATGTTATCATTGTAAAATTTGTGGGCGGTAGTAGCTGTTACAACTCGCTCATAGATAGCGTAAGAATACTCTAATAACCATAACAGCTTGGGGGACTAGAGAGATAAAGGGAATTAGTGCAACCGCGACTGTCCTTACACACAGCAGATGCGTGTGCCTTGAAGTTAGCTTTGAAACCTCGTAGCTGCTTGGAAGCGGATGTTTCTAGTTTTTTCACTTGTAATCGGTAGACCTGCCCTATAAATCAGTTGTGATTTATTCAGCGTCCAAGGAGTTGGAAGCAATGAAGAGCCATTGTGAAAATAGATCCGTGTGAAATATATATATAAATTCCAAGGAATTTGAGTATTTCACATGGCCATTCGAGCAATATTTGGTACGGCCAGGATTTGTTGTTTGGGGAAATTTTCCCAGGTTGTTAATTAGCCCACTGAGGGTTACAAAAATTCTCAAAGTTATGATTAAAGAGAATTTACCTGCAGTGGCGTTAACATGTAGAGTTATAATAAACTGGATGGAGAAAAATGTTTCTATGTGTTCTAACACTTTATCTACAAAGTGTTGTTGGCTCATTGCTGTCTCAAGCATAGGTATATTATTTTTTTTTAATTCAGCTGAATATTGTTGGCATACCTACTAAAGGAAAAAAAATAATTGCTTTAAAACTTTTTTCAAAGGCTTTCAAGATCCATATCATGACTTTCCAGGTACTCTGGCATGACGGCAATTTTTGTCAACTGTAATGTACGTATACGATAATGTACGCATTCTACCATTTTGTAGTTATGTTTTTAATAAAAATGAGTTGGCAATATGTTTTGCAATTTGTAGCCTGACCGTGCGGTCAGCAGACTGTGACGTCAAATCGTAAGATGAATAAAGCTCCCGGATTGGCTAGAACCCATCACGCCACTTCCCTCCTGAAGCAGCCGCCGCAGATCCAAAGTTTTCCTTGTTCTCCAGCCTTGAAGCAAACATCCTACCGTAAACATGTAGTCGGCCGGGTTTTTGTCTAAACAAAATGTAGTTTTAATTTTATTAAACACTCTACCAACTTTTTGCTAGTTTAATTGGAACAGACCTGGGTTTTGCCAATTATAATTACGCTGGCGATCCTTTGGTAAAATATGTTTAGAAACACTATGAATTAAACAGTCACAAATCGTAAATTAAATAAAAACTAATGTATTTGGGAGTATTTAATCAGCAGAAAATTCCCTGTTTAAATAACGCATACCACGATACTTTACTCTTTTGAGAATACCCTCCTACGTTTTTTTCCTCTTGAGAGATAAGGTCTCATTTTGTCAACAGCTTATAACTTTACTTTGCCTTATCTCGAAACTCTTACTCTTTCATCTTTGTTCGAGAACTCATAATCTCTCATTTCTTGGCGTTTTAATTAAATTTTAATTCAATGTACAGTTCTCAAGTAGTTATTAATATAACTTCCATCAAACGAGATCTTCGAAATTCAATGGCTTTTCAAAGCGTATAAAGTGTCCTAAGTTTATACTTCCGTTCTCATGGTTTTCAATATAAATTCAGTTCTAAAGATAACAGGTATTAAGAGATAACATTTTTCACAGTTGATCGTTTTTATTCAATGCTTTTATCATCCCAATACTGTTTGTAACTTCAATCCATCCAGAATTCTAATAAAAAAAATATATAAATCATTTTTTAATACGATTCACTACCAATTATGGCCATTAAACTTTAAATAAATAAAGAAATTCAAAATTGTTACTACTACAATCAGTTCGTTCGTAATTAGAAACCAGGGTACAGAGATCAACTTGATTTATGAAGTACTCTGATAGAACGACCCAGCGTTGTGTTTACAGTTGGTTGAATACTGGAATATCTACTGCCATTGTATACATAATGAGCGACAGAGCTTTGCAGCAAATAGGAATAGAAGGGCAGGACATTTGGTTGAAAACCTCACTTATTTTCTTCAACACATTTATTAATTTTTTCTACAAGGTGCATCATTCATAATGAGCGAAGAAGTAAAGGTAAGACTTTATACCAAATGACCTTCTTCCATTCCTCATGGGACCAGTATAAATACCAAGTCAAGTTTACCCAATAAAAAGTTTTTTTTTTTTTTAAATTGAAATAGTTAATCCAATAAAAAAAAAATGCCCGTAATGTAGAGCAGCTAAGCTTGGCAGATTTTCTACTTGCTTTATTGACACACCGGTCTTCTTAACTCACTATCTATTCTCTATTTATCCCATAGTAAGAACCCTGTGGAAACAGAATTGAAATGTACGCTCGAAAGAAGACTTTTTTAATCTGGTGGCTCTAATACTTAAAGTAAAAAGTCCGTCACGCAGGGGCTGCGTAAACTAAGCAGATTCCCCACGTGAAGTTTTACAGTAGAGAAATCTGCCCAATAACAACTATAGTAATAAGGGATCTCTAAACCTATTCACGAGGGACGAATAGTTACAGAAACGGCCGCCAGAGCTCTCGGCGCTAAGTCCGGAACAACCGAGTCCTGCCGACCACACACACAATACAATTGCAAATATCTCGGTTAATATTCAAGATACAGAATAAATGTACAGAACAATATTTATAGTAAATGTAATTTGCAATATGATTTATTTTATACAATTTTTCGATCCGACGCATAATAACGGAGATATTTTGAATTTTCAAAAATCCCCCCTCTAACCCCCCCCCCACATGTTCGATTTCAGCCATTAACGAACTTGATCTTACTTTTTAGATAAAACGATTAAATTCCGAGTTTGGTAACGATCAAACAAAAATTGCGACTGCTAGAGCGTTAACAGACAAATATACGTGTATATATAATTTCGAACGGACCTCATTTCCGTCATCTCCTGGGTAGGATCGATGGACATTTGAAGAAATTTTTAGAAACTCGCATCATGAGTACGACCTCAATAGCTGATTTCCCTTAAGGGAGATCTGCTAAAAACCAGACGATTATAAGTGGAGTGCAGTAAACGTAGACTGAACTCATCAAAGCACTCGCTTAATATTCCATAAAAAAAAAAAATAAAATGTATTGAACAACAGTTGTAGAAAAGTAAGTGTTAGGATGTATTGGTTTTACAAAATTGTAAATATATATACACATATTCCTTTTTTTCGGTTGGCTTTATAGGCCCTGATCATCTTTAGCCGCCATTGCAAGTCTTATTCATCATGTCATGGGCGATGGCTTTCCAGAACAGTACGTGGTTTCCGAAGCGTCCTTCACACTGCTGGTGCATTGAATATCTAGTAATAGGGAGCCGGTTGGGTTACTTCTTGTAACATGTCCCGCCCTATGTAAACTCTTAGGACCTCCAAGGTCCTAAGTGAGCATCTCACTTTGGGCCTAATTTTGGCTCTATGAATCCTAAGCTCAAACCTTCCAAACTTATATATACAAACAAATATATTGTTACGAAAACAACGTACATGAAAGATTGAACAGAGATAGTCACGTATTTGGGAAGTACGAAGGAGATGAAAGGAGCCGGCCGATGGAAGGCCTGTTGGCACCCGAAGTGCCTACTTTGGCCGGGACTGTTCTAGACCACGCGTCTAGTCCCTTCCAGACAATTTCATTTGATTTCGCCGCTCCTCTAGAAAAACGTACAGCTCGGCCCGAGAGATAGTTCGTTCTCAGCTGTTCGTTCAGTGCAACAGTGCGACTTAGTTGCAGTGCGGTATAGTGTCTTATGAGAAGAACAGAGTGTAACGTGACTCGGTAAAGAACAGTATAGTACCGTGTTTAAGATAGTGCAGTGCCGTGTTTTTGTGAACTTCAGTGATCGAGAGTGAGTTATTGGACTTTGTAATAACAAGGACAGTGAAGCTATCAGTGCATACTGTGAACAGTAGTTAAGAATAATTAACAACAAGTGTGTAGTGCATTGTTAAATAAATTGTGCAGCGATAAAAATTCTGAGGTTTATGTGTGTTTAATTTTGCAACCCAAAAGAACTCTAATAAGCAACGTTCATTAATGATTTTGTAATAAAAGAAACAATATAATTTTGAACGGACCTCATTTTTGTAATTGTCCATTGAAGGATTTTTTATTTTTTTTTTAATCGAGAAGAACCGCAATAGGAAATCTGCTACATTTTCCCGATTAACGAAGGTTTTAGTGATGAGTATATTTGTTTTTGCTGTGTATCATAATCAAGGACTAATGTCCAGTACATTTGTTAGTTTTCAGGGCTTAACTTCTGTCTATATGGTGAGTAGCTGAAACATAAACAAGATAAGCCCAAGGTTCGTTATAAGCTTAATAAGAAGCTAATAAAAATGAATTAAGGAAATATATATGAAAAAGAGGGAGTGCCTTCATTAGAGAGAGACCTTATAACACTTCTAATGAGAATTCTTGTTACTATATAAAATATTAGGCTCACATGGGGCCACACTCGTCCATAAATAACCAAGCCTCTCTCCTCTCATTATTCCACTCCCGGGGCACTACCGCCCTCAATATTCCAGCGGAATTATTTCTCGGCTAAGTGTTTTAACATTCCGTCTGTAAAAACATTAAATCCATAAATAAGCCGGCCTTCCCTTTTAACGACCCTCCCCCCTCAAGACGGATTGAGCTCCCTTATAGAACTCTTTCCTTCCAAAATGAGCGCAGCTCAATTAAGTCGTCCTCAAGGATTGTTATATAGCAGTAGTTAAACCAGCCAATTGGCTCGACATATTGTCATTTCTCTGTGTGGAATTTCTCTCATGAAATGTTAACAAATATTCCCACTGAATGAGTTCCATAAATTACACTTAACAGTCTATTATACTCAATGCTAGAAGCAAATTCACACATAATGTCTACAGCTCGGAACTTATTTAAATTTTATTCTGTGATTCGGTATTTATTTAACAGGAGAATATGTTTACAGCGTTCTGAGGCTCCTGTGTTTTTCCCCATAATTGACTTTACTGATCAACCAACATTCATGTAAATGGTTGAAATAAAAAATAGAATTATTATATTCCGAGTTTCATGCTTAATGATAATTCATTAATTGTCTAAAGAATATAATAAAAGTTAACCCTTTTAAATCTTTTTAGGTATGCTGTAGACCTACTAAATATATTAGCGTATTTCCCTTAAAGGAAATCAGCTATTTAAGTCGTACTCATGACGCGATTTTCGAAAAGTTTCTTCAAATGTCCATCGATCCTACTTAGGAGATGTCAAAAATGAGGTCCGTTCAAAACTATATATATTTATACATTTGTCTGTTAGAACTCTAGCGGACGCAATTCTTGTTTAATCGTCACCAAACTCGGTATTTAATTGTTTTATGTAAATAGAAAAATCAAGTTCGTTCGTACAAGTGAGAGAAGGGGTTTAGAGAGGGGTGGATTTCAAAAATTCGAAATATCTCCGTTACCATACATCGGATCGAAAAATTGTATAGCACCAATCTTATTGCATATTAAATTTCCTATAAATATCGTTATATACATCTATTCTCTATTTTGAATATTAACCCTTAACTGGCCAAGGTGTCTTTAAAGACACCGTTCATATTTTACCCTTTCAGAGAGCAACTGTTTCTATTCTTACCCCTTTTGGGCCACAGTCCACACCCCTGTAACCTCCCAAGTATGGACATATGCGACACATGTCCATTTATTGTTATTGGAGCTAATTACTAGCAATATACTGAAGAAAATCATCATTGTTTACCACCCTACTTCACACTAGTTGCCAGCGAAGTTTCTAATTCATTAAAATATACGCTATTTGATTTAAAAATGCACCAAAATGGGTGAATTAGTTGTAAAGGATTGTATTTAAGTTCCTATGTGTTTCATTTTCCATTCAGGGGAGAAATCGAGTTTTAGCATGGATTTTAAGGATGGTGTACTTAAGTTCACCCTGGCCAAATACCAACAAATTTGCTCAAGAGACATGATTTTATATTATTTCTTACTATTACCATTTTAATTAACAGATAAGTATAAACGTCGAGGTGAAACCATTTTTCTCTTTGCTACCAAAATTTAGTATCACCTCTGATGAAGAAGAAAGCAACAATGAAGGAGAAAATGCAGACGGATGCCCCAAAATGGACGAAGGAAATTTTCAAATTGAAATGAATGAAATATTGGAACATTTCAATATTGAGGGTGAAAGAGGGAAGAGGATGTTATGAAGAATACGTTGATAACAAAAAGTGTATCAGCATGATTAGAAGGTGTTCGTTGCCCTTTATAGAACAGGTTACCGCTCCCACAAATATTACATGAACATTTTTAGCTAATAATTGGATTTGGCGGTTAATAACGTATTGCTATTGCACAAAAGGAACACCCTAAAAAAAAAAAAATGAATTTAGAACAATTTCGAATACACATTGCAGAGGTATTCGCTGGACCGGCGAGCTAAAAGGGCTAGACACCACCAATTGCAGCCAAGAACTGCTGCAGCTCTCATACCCAATGCAGCAAGACTTGATGGGATGCACCATTGACAAGTATTCACTACAAAAGGAAAGTGCAGACTCTGTCACCAAAATCAAACGGTTGTTTTATGCTGAAAATGTAATGTGAAACTTTGTAAGACACGTGAAAGGCCCTGTTTTCTTGAATGAATGGAAGGTTTAATGATATTTTTGACGGATTTATATTTTGTTTACAATGTACTTTTTTTTTATTTACAACACGTTTCTTTTATTACATAATAAATTATTTAATTACATTTTTAGAAACTATTTCAGTTTATTAACATAACTTACAGACACCACCATTGATTTACGGTGATCGGCCAGAGTGAACTTAAAGACACCACTAAGGTTTTAGGGAAACTGGCCAAGGTGTACTTAAAGACAGTATGTAATATTTTTGTTCAGAAAAAAAAAATTAAGTAAAACCTTATATATTCTATTTATTAGGAACGCAAATAATGTGTTTTTAAGAAAAAAATTCATTTCAAGTCATTTTTTGAGTTCCTGGCCAATTAAGGGTTAACCGAGATATTTGCATTTTTATTAAACGTGGACGGCTAACGGACGAATGAGTTACCCGCCAAAAGCTAGTTCGGCCGTTTCCGTATCTGTTCAGCTCTCGTATGGAGATTTCTCTATTGCATAACTTCACGTGGTAAATCTGCTTAGTTTACGCAGCCCCTGCGTGACGGACTTTATATACATTTATAAATAATTTATATACATTTATAATGCGGTTATATACATTTATTCTCTATCTTGAATATTAACCGAGATATTTGTATTTTTATTAAGAGTCTGCGGATAACGGACGAGATGAGATCGGCTAAGGTCGGTTTTATTCGTTTCCGCCAAAAGATAGTTCGGCCGTTTTCGTAACTGTTCAACTCCCGTATGGAGATTTCTCTATTGTATAACTTCACTAGGCAAATCTGCTTAGTTTACGCAGCCCCTGCGAGGCGAACTTTTTTTTCTGAATTGCTAATTACACCGTATTTTCCACTGTATATCTTATTTTTTTTTTTAAGAATGTTTTCTTCATTACTGACTACCTACCTTTGATCATATTTAGTCGGAATCAAATATAGTATTCTATAATATTAATTATGGTTTTCATTATTAACTTAAATATTGGATTTTGATGAATCTTTCTTATTCTTGCTTTAAAATACGTTTTTTACCCAATTACAATAACTTTAACAATTTAAAATTTCACCACATAGTAGATTTGAAAAAGTTTAAAATTTTGTAATACTGTAATGATAAATATGAATGTAATATTATAAGTATAATAAAGAAAGACCAGTTTGTACTTTTGAAATATTTCTAGTTTATTTTTATTTTAGTAAATATTGTATAATTGTGAGGGATAGTACTGGACAGTGATTGAGAGGCAAGAGGTTATAAAAGCCATAATGGTCACATGGACCAAGATGTTCATTTGTAGTAAAAATTGTGACATACCGTAGCTCACAGTGAAAATGATACACCATACAAATTTCACAAAATGTTCATTTATTATGTACAATAATAAATTTTTTGAAAAAAGGTTCTCCCTAAAATATTACACATTTTATCTAGAAAAAAATAAATATCTCTCTTGAACAATAATTAATAATGCCTGAGCATAAAAATAACAAAAATGAAATTCCAGACCTCACAGTGAAAATGATACACTTTAATAAAATTCAAATTAAAAGTAATTTTATATAACTTTAATATCTTGTTGGAAGTCCTTTGTTGTTGATTACTTCTCTTAAGCGGTTTGGGATAGATTCCACGAGTTTTTGGGTAAAATCTGGGGTAATTTTCTCCCATTCTTCCAAGAGTGCCTTTTTTAGATTTTCTTTGTTTGTAATATTATGTTTTCGAATTTCTGTCTCCAATTTTGCCCACAAATGTTCAATGACATTTAAATCTGGTGACTGCGCAGGTGTCTTTATAAGTTTGGGACAGTTAAATGTAAGCCATTCTTTCACTATCAACGAAGAATGCTTGGGGTCATTATCTTGGTAAAAAGTAAAAATATCTTTTAATCCAAGTTTTTCAGCACTTACCTTCAGATTTTGCCTTAATATGTCCACATACAAATGTTTATCCATTATATCTTCTATAAAATGCAGACTTCCCACACCAGAGGCGGTCATGCATCCCCACACCATCACACTCCCAGCTCCATGTTTCACAGTCGGCAAGAGATTTTGCTTGGAAAATGCTTCTCCAGATTTTCTCCAAACGTAACCACGTCCATCCGACCCAAAAATGTTAACTTTGCTTTCATCAGCAAAAATAAACTTTTTCCGAAATTCAAAATCTTTGGAAATGTGCTCATTTGCAAATTTTAGCCGGTCTTTTTGATTTTTTTTACTAATGAACGGCTTTTTCCTAGCAACTCTACCATGAAAATTGTGTTTCCTTAGGACGCGACGCACAGTTTCCGCACTAACAATCTTCTTTAAATAATTTTCCACTTCACTTGCAATTTTTGGTGCACTCATTCTTGGGTTTTTTTACGTACCTCAGAATCCACCTTTCGTTAGCATCGGAAAGTATCTTTTTGGGGCTTTTCCTCTTTTTATTAATAAGTCTATTTTCCCTTTACATCTTTCTACAATGTGTTGTACTGTTGCATGACTTTTCTGAAAAAGTTCGCCAATTTCTCGATACGATTTTCTTTTGTTGAACTGTTGTATAGTTAGTTCTCTTTCTCTTACCGTTGTGTGCCGACCCATTATAATAAAAAAAAACAATCACGAAATAATATAATAAAACTGTCTTAGAGACAGATAGCACAGAAGACACTGAAAGCCTGGATAGAACTAAAACGGATTAAAGGCAACAAGAGTGGTGTATCATTTTCACTGTGAGATAGGTCAAAGGTTTGTAATCCTCTTATGTAGCTTATTTAATCCTTGCTAATGTTAGAGAGCTAGGCAATTTAATCTGTAATCAAGAATGTATTCTCATCCCATATACACTTATACATTATATAAAAATAAGTACAATAAGTTATTTTTGACATATTTATAGAAATATAGTAGGCGTATCCTTTTCACTGTGAGCTACTATATGACTGAACTGATGGAGTCTCCGAATATGAGAAGAGCCCTGAGAAAAGTATTTTGACTTGTGGGAGAGCAGCAGAGATGGGCGATTAAAATATAAATAGCGAACTTGTGATGAACCAGGACTTGTCATGAATCTCTGGACACGACCAGAGAATTGAGTACCAAGAAATATATTGTATGGTTACAGGCCATAACCATTCGGGGAAAGCCATCCTCACGGGAAAGCAGGTAAGTTCACCACCCTGTTCTCCCCTAAGGTGGGGAACCTTTAGGACAGTAGGTTCTTAGTCGGATGTGCTGTTCCCATTTGTTGTGACCATTCAATGCCTCCGGAGTAGCTGGGAACAGCTAGCTGAAAAATGTTACTACGGGCAAGCCACTTCGGTGGCAGGTGGTGGCCGTAGTGGTCGTGTGTTGGTCGCACGGAGACGACAGGCCAGGTAAATTGGTACATGTTGTCTGTGTGCTAAAGCTAGAGAACTAGGTTTGTCCCTTTCCGGGGGAGTGGTCTTTCATGCAACAGTGAGCTGTAGATAGGAATGGAGAAGGGAAGTTTGTTAAGGCCTTATCAGCTATGTACAACTTCCGCTAATTCATCCCATCCGTACACACTGTATGGTAACACACGGGGTGAGGAGGTGGAGCAGGCCGAGGCAGTACAGTAAAACACCAGAGGATGGGGATTACTGGACCTGTATAGTTAGAAAATGCTAGCCACAGACCGTATTCAACGGATTCGGAATGTGGGAGAGTCTTAGAATCTGCCAGAACTCCATCAATCGCTTCCATGCAAATTAATGTAGTATAGCACAGTTTTAATTATTGTTGCCTTGTGTTAATTCTGCTTGAACCTTCTGAATACAAAACTGAAGATTGATATAAAACATAGAAATGTCTTACTAGTAACTCAGTATTGAATTATATGGACATTTCAACTCCAAATTCAATAGTGCTTTCCTGGGACGAAATTTCAACAATTAGATGTCTGAACTAGATCGTTTGAATGTATGTCGTAATGAAAATTACTTGTTTATACGGAAAATAAATCATGGGAGCGGATCGCCATAATCTATGGCTGACAACAAATTGATGACAAGAGGAGAGTTGAATTGATCCACCTACATGTGAGCACAAAAGAGACACTGAGTGGGAAGGACTCTGATGCAAAATTCTATATTCAGGCAGGGAAGAATGGACTGAGCACAATGCCTACCTCACTCTCGCCAACGTCTCCTCTAATCCAAAATCCATCTCTTCTACATTTAGAGAATATTTCATATACGGGGATAAGTATTTGATAACTTATGAATTAGGTCTCTTTTTCAGAACTGAACGGATGGTTTAAATTTTATCAACTATTGGTCAACAAACTGTTGAAACTAACCTGATTTTCAATTATTGTAATGATTACCAGAATGCATCATATCCTTTTCTAATCTCTACTAAACGAATCTATGGCGGACGGTCAAAAGAATGAATATTATTAAAATCATTTTTATTTCTCTACTAGTTCGCTTCTATATGAACCCTTATCAAGAGAAATTCTACTAGACAAAGGCAACTAAACTGACAGCAACATCTATCTATTGGACCTTCCACTAGCCATGCCAGTCGGAGAATGGTCTGCCTGGTCAAGCCAACTGATTTATATAAATACGTGACGAAATAAAAATACAAATTGAGTATCCCTAATGAAGTGTGGTCTAAATAGTAAATGAGAAATTTAAAGTTGTTCAACTATCACTTTAAAGTTTCGAATAAATTCAAAATATATATAATTCATATGTTTTATATCTGTTTTCTAATTGGTCACCTTTTTCTATTTTTTATTTAGTAGCATACTCTCTTTTATCCTCCTCTTGCTTATATTTCTTGTCTTTTTTCAATTATACATACGTTTTCCAAATCCAAGTTATGGTGTATTTTATCGTTAATATATATATATATATATATATATATATATATATATATATATATATTGGATCAGTAGAAGGGATGAAAAATGAAAACCAGTGGAAGGGATGAAAATTCAAAATATGTCCATTATTGTGAATTGTATCAAGAAATGTTATATAATCAGTTTTATTGCAAATTTAGTTTCCTACAATTGTTGTTTTAAACATTACTTCATTTCAACTGGGATATTACCATTTTTGTTTAGTTTTCTCTCTTTGGTTGACTTCCAATGCTATACATTTCGTACTTTAATAAGCCAATATATAGCCTTGTCACAATCGATCAAGGAAGGCAGGGTTTGTTTCTCCTCATGGTAACCCTATGAGGAGTTATTTATTTGAATACATGTTCCATTTCCTCCACCATATTACATGTATGATTATGTTTAAATACATTTTTATTTTAAAAAATGTACAGGTTAATCAACCATTCAATCAAATATAATATAAAAAAAATAATAATAATAAAATAAAATATTAAAATAAATAAGATATTTACAAATAAAATGAAAAACAAAAAAAAAAAAAATCAATAAAGTTAACCGATGTTTAATTTGCGTGTCTATGTAAGGTAAATATATTTAATTATAATTCCCATTCCTGACAATCAACTTTACATTCTAGTGCATTTTTGCTACATCCGTATCTATACACTTGATAAACTTTATTAGTTCTTTATTATATTTATTAAATATAATATGAGGTGGTTCTGTCTAAGTATCTTCTTTTAAAATTATATTCATTATTAAATTTGATCTATTTTGATTAAATGTTGATCAGTCATAAAGTATATGTAAAAACGTTTGTGTGGTCTGTGAGTCGCAAGTACATTTGTCATTGTGAGGGGTAGGGGTTAGGGCAGGTTATAGAAAAGTCAAGATGTTAATTAAAAAAACATCTTATTTATTACAAATCACATCAAAAATGTTGCGTAACGACGTTGTTAAAATTGCTACAATAGTAATATTTGTTTTCTCTAACTCATATATTAACTGATATATTAGCAACTTTTTAATTTTTAGCCACCTGTAAACACCCACTCCTTTCAATGGAATTATTTCATTGAGCACTTGAGCCATTTAACAGTCAGGAGGTGGGAAATCGGTTTAATTTACACTACACCGGTTTAATTGATTTTATAATCATGTTTCTTGTAGTCTGTGGTTAAGCTTGAAAGTATGTACTGAATGAGAGCATTGGTTTGTTTTACTCCAGCAAATGAATGTTGGTTCAAGATATATAGAATAATGTTTGCTTTTCATGATACAACAATGATAATTTAGTGAGTAGGGGTTTCAATTGTTGATACTTGGGCCACTAAATATTATGTCACGAGCAATTAACTCGGAGTAAATTACCATAATTCAAGGGGAACCATAGATGAAATGGAACCACGAGTCCATCTGATCTTGTCATGCCCAAAAGACTGTGACCTTCTAGACGAGGAAATTGCTAAATTTAAGGCAAATGAAAAAATAAAAGTCCGTCATGCAGGGGCTGCGTAAACTAAGCAGATTTCCCACGTGAAGTTTTACAATAGAGAAATCTCCATACGAGAGCCGAACTAGCTTTTAGCGGGAACTTAGTCCCCCCGTCGTCCGTTAAATTTAATAAAAATGCAAATATCTCGGTTAATATTCAAGATAGAGAATACATGTATAGAACAATATTTATAGTAAATTTAATTTTTAATAAGATTGATTTTGTACAATTTTTCGATCCGACGTATAGTAACGGAGATATTTCGAATTTTCAAAAATCCTCTCCTCTAAACTCCCCCTCCCACTTGTCCGATTTCAGCCGTTAACGAACGTGATCTTTCTTTTTACATAAAACGACTAAATATCGAGTTTGGTAACGATCAAACAAAAATTGCGACCGCTAGAGCGGTAACAGACAAATATATATATATATATATATATATATATATATATATATATATATATATATATACAGTTGTGAACGGACCTCATTTTCGTCATCTACTAGGTAGGATCGATGGACATTTGAAGAAAAATTTCGAAAATTCCGTCATTAGAACAACCTCAATAGCTGATTTTCCTTAAGGGAAATCTGCTAGAACAAATATATAGCCCATAAAGAGTTACGTTAAAAGTCTGTCAAGCAGGGGCTGCGTAAACTAAGCAGATTTCCCACCAGCAGGTATGGCACAACAGTGATTTCACCGCACCGTATATTCAAACTAAAAATCAGAAATTACAGAATACTGCAATATGCACAACAATAGTAGAATATCAGTAGTCTACAAGATTGGCTTTACAATCCAAATAATAAAGGAATTTTTTTGAATTCTCAAAAACCCCCGGAGAACCCTTTAAATATCGAGTATGGTATAGATCATATGTGGCCAACCCCCGGGCCGCAGTAAGGTTTTATCCGGCACACGAGACATTTTGAAAACCCCAATAAAACATAAATATTTTACTAGTAACTCCAAATGAGGAAGATGAGGAGAGATTTGTGCGTTTTGCAATACTTATAAATCCAAAAAGTTCGTTTTATTGATGAAATTTAATAAATCAAAACATCGTACAAGGCTGGCTTACAATATTTTGGAAAATTCTTTTCGTCTTTGTATCAGTGCAATTAATCCAAACATCCATGAATTAGTTTCCCAAATTCAAACTGATTGACTGTATCATGTTCTACCTATTTTTTTTTTTCATTTCATTTTATTATTTTAATAAATTCTATTATAATTACATTGCCGTTATAATTTCATGTCTGATATCTATCGTTAAAAATTATGAACCCTACTTTAAAGTGAGCTACTTTTAAAAGCGGCCCGCGAACGTATTTGCAGAATAAAGTTTGGTCCGCAACATCACAAAGGTTGCTACAACTGATATAGATCAAATAACTATTTTTGAGATAAGAACGTTAACTTAATCGATGACGTATTACACAACGAATTCGTGAGTATCTCGCATAATAAAGGTCACTTGAAAACAATATTCGGGGCTTGAGCTTCTTTAAAGAGTTTAATGACATAGCAGCTTATTTTTATTACGACATGAGAAGGAGTAGGGGTTTACTGAAGGCTATGAACAAAGAAATCTCTTTTAATATTCATATTAGAAAAAAATATATCTAAAACAATTATTATAGGCAATTAAATTTCTAATATGACTGGTTTTATACAAATTTTCGATTCAACGTATAATAACGGAAATATTTCGAATTTTCGAAACTGCCTCTCTAACCCCTCCCTGCGTTAACAAACTTCATCTTTAGTTTTACATAAGTTTCGGAACGATAAAACAAAAATTGTGACCGATAGAGTGGAATCAGACATATAGTAGGACTGACGCCCATTTAAGGAAATTTTTCAAAAATTGTACTATGAGCACAATCTCAATTGCTGATTCCCCCCAGGGAAATCTGCTAGAAACACATTCAGTCACTATTTATTATTGGCGGGGCGTTTCGCCAGTCGTTTACCATTGGCTTAATATGAAAAAAAGTCCGTCACGCAGGGGCTGCTTAAACTAAGCAGATTTTCCTTGTGAGGTTTTACAATAGAGAATCCTCCATACTGGTAACACAACACCACGGTGATTAAATACAAACGGTAATGAGAAATCTTTCAGTTAATTAAAATAAATTCCCAACTGAAACGGCTTCTGAATTGTAAGAATAATTTATATTTTATTATCTCGACTTTTAGTAGTCCAAGAACTAAAGAAGGGGGGGGGGCGGATGAACAGAACGTATTTACATAAATCTCACAAAGGAAGGAAGGTAAGGTAAGGTTAGAAACGACAGGTAAGGTTTGAAGAAGCTTCCACCTGAGCCGAGAAGTTACGAAAATGGCCGACCTAATCCGACCACAGACTTCGTAAAAATGCAAATATCTTGGTTTATATTCAAGATAGAGAATAAATGTTTATAACAATATTTATAGTAAATTTAATTTGCAATAAGATTGGTTCTATACAATGTTTTGATTCGATGAATAATAACGGAGATATTTTGAATTTCAAAACTCCCTCCTTTAAACCCCCCCCCTTCCTCTAGTTCGATTTCAGCCATTAACGAACTTGATCTGTCTTTTTACTTAAAACGGTTAAATATCGAGTTTCGTAACGATCAAACAAAAATTGCGACCGCTAGAGCGTTAACAGACAAATATATATATATATATAATTTTGAACGGACCTCATTTTCGTTATCTCCCTTAAGGGAAATCTGCTAAAAGTGGTCTTTCAAACAGAAGGGCTGACACTAATTTCTACTTAGATGAAGGACAACTGGGCTTTGACTTTTCGGGGTTTTCCCACGGATACCCATTCAGAATCGTGTTACAGCTGACTAGTTACTCGAATTACTTAATATTTATCTTTGGTTATTAATTCCATCGTATAATACGGCGGAAAATGCTATAAACTGACCACTAGAACTCTAATGAACGACGTGCGGGACTCCATGAAATGATAAGTGAGCAATATATTTTTTCATATCTACCATATTTCATGGAATTAAGAATACTTATTCTTATGAATACCTCTGAGCTGTCCATAATGATGTATGATTGAATGTTTAAATAAATGGTGAATTATAATAAAGCATATATTATTAAGCAGGTAAGTTGGACTAAAATGTTGCATATAAAAATGCAGAGTAATAAATTAATTCTAGGTCCTTTAATCTAACGAATGGAGTAAATTGAGGTTTATTGGCATATAAACCCATCTTAGTGTTTCTATTATCTCACTAAGGTTGGGTGTCTAATTTTATTTAAAGAAAAGAGTTAAAATGTATTTTTATTTAAACAGATCTTAAGGTTTACCTGTTTTAAACGTTTTGGATCCGATATGATTTGTAATAAAAAATGAAATTTAGAGCAAGTAAATTAGTTCTTCTGAATCATGAGTAAATAAATTACACGAAATAGAAAAGATTTTTACTCGGAAGCTGTGTGATCAGTGGTTTCTTTTAAATAGGTACAATTTAGGGGATATATTTGAGTTTGAAATAAATTTTAGTTTTGTCCTAAAAGTGAATTCAGTCACGAGATTGTCTGTGTAAAGAGAGCTGAAAGTTAAACAAAACCCCGTTGTTTTGTATTTTGTTGGGAGGTAACAAGCGAATCAGATACTATAGAGTACTATTGTACTAATTTCTAGTACTTAAAGAAAAAACGTATCAGTGCTTCTGAAAAAAAAAAGTCCGTCACGCAGGGGCTGCGTAAACTAAGCAGATTTCCCACGTGAAGTTATACAATAGAGAAATCTCCATACGAGTGCCGATCAGTTACGGAAACAGCCAAACTAGCTTTCAGCGAGAAGCATAGCTCGTCCGTTACACTTAATAAAAATGAAAATATCTCGGTTAATATTCAAGATAGAGAATAAATGTATAAAACAATATTTATAGTACTTTTTATTTGCAATAAGATTGGTTCTATACAATTTTTCGATCCGACGTATAGTAACGGAGATATTTCGAATTTTCAAAAATCCCCCCTCCCACTGGTCCGATTTCAGCCGTTAACGAACTTGATCTTCCTTTTTACATAAAACGATTAAATGCCGAGTTTGGTGACGAAAAAACAAAAATTGCGACCGCTAGTGTGTTAACAGACAAATATATATATATATAGTTTAGAAGGGACCTCATTTTCGTCATCTCATGGATCGATGGACATTTTAAGAATTTTTTCGAAAATCGCGTCATGAGTACGACCTCAATAGCTGATTTCCCTTAAGGGAAATCTGCTAATACACCACATTCACTAATTTATGAAACCTCAATTTTAGGTTTTAAGTAAAAAATTCATATTTGGTTTTCCAAAAGTAAAAAATGTTATCAAAACTAACTAAATGTGCGAATATATATATATTTAAATACCTGGAAATAATTTAAAAGTAAACTAGAATTCGATGCGATAAAATTCTGTATGCAAAAAGACGTTGAAATAAAATCATTTCCAAAAAAGTAAGAGATTGAGACGCACTGCATGTCGGATGCCTGAGGCCTTCCAGCCATATTGACATCTGATCAGTAGCTGGCCTCATTTCGGATTCATGACTGTAGAACATGGAGTTGTCAGTATGTCAGTCACCTGGTTCGTTGTAAAAATTGATCTCTTGCAAGCTGAAGAACGAACTGCAGGAATGCATGCTATTTCTATTCATACAGATACCGTGTCGATAAGGGCTCCGGAATAAATAGAGGATACTTCTGCTTTAGCCTCGACCAAAAAGATCCCAGTCTATTTTTATGCCATGCATGGAAAACAGCTGGAGATTTTCATTCATTATTTAATAAATCTGCTCCATGATAATGTAACTTGTTTCATAGGTTCTTTTATCCTACTCACTGATTCATTCACAAAATTAGCCAAGCGGAAATTCTGAAATGGAACAATTTTTTTCGTGCAAATGTGTGTTCAAAAAAACCAATACGAAGCCCGTATTTGATCCCACCCGTACAAATAAAAATCACGTTCAACAACAGCTTCTTTAAAATTTGTAGTTAAAAATATTAGTTTGTAATCAATTTGTCATCCCATTCTGAATATATAAACCTAATCTTCTAAAACAGAAGGATTGACAGTTAAACGTATCACAGTAGTGTTGTGTCTGCATACCTGTTGATCATGTGAACACAGTTATTAGGTTGAAAAATAGGGCGATTATTCTGAAATCTCGTCTTCCAGTAATCCTACGATGGTAGACTCAACGGAGAGATGAAGAAACGTCGCACAGTGGTCCCCATTCTCCGTCATGGTGAAAAAAATCGCGAGAAAACAAATATTGTTTTTTTTTTTTTCTGAACCAAGTATATTTTATTTGTTTCTACAATAATCAATAACCCTGGAGACATAGTTGAATTATAAATAACGTACAGTTTTTGGTAGCTACGTTAATTCAAAGATGCAAATTTCAAACATTGCGAAACGGATGGTTAGAAGTTGAAGTTGAGTTTGTAACTAAGGAGGAAGCGGACAGGAGAGGACCACCAACAACCGCGGGAAAACACATTCAATGATTTTTTTCCTTTGATTATTTTAATTTGTATTTAGATCTCGTTATAATGTTTTGATAGTCTTTTTTATGATATAGAAACTTCAGAGAGCACCTACCCTCTTCCTCTAACCCCCATCCCAAACCTTGACAAACCAAATACAACCTATATAAAATACCTATTAAATCTCACAATAAACATTATACAAAGTTTGTTTGAGGACCGCCAACTGAAACTATCTTTTGACCAATGATTAGAGAATCGGGACTGAGCTTAGTTTTGAGCTATGTTTGGGACAAGTAAATGTTAGGTACTGAGGTCAGACACGCAAGATTAAGCTGGAGATATCGTATTTGTAAAATAATAAGAAAGCCATTCCAGCCTCCTAGTCGATATCTAACACATTTTTTGTTGAGTTTTATTATTTTTTATATCCAGTTTAATTTGATATAAAAAATATCCACCTCCACCTGTATAGGTTCTAGGAGATAATCATCCTGGTGATGGGACCATAAAGCTATAACTATCTGTGACCACTTCCACCTGTATCGACTCTAGGAGATGATCATCCTGGTGATGGGACCATAAAGCTATAACTATCTGTAAGTGACTCCTCCCACCTGTATCGACTCTAGGAGCGGAGCATCCTGGTGATGGAAGGGGGCATAAAGCTATAACTATCTGTAAGTGACTACTTCCACCTGTATCGACTCTAGGAGATGATCATCCTGGTGATGGGAGGGGGCATAAAGCTATAACTATCTGTAAGTGACTACTTCCACCTGTATCGACTCTAGGAGCGGAGCATCCTGGTGATGGAAGGGGGCATAAAGCTATAACTATCTGTAAGTGACTACTTCCACCTGTATCGACTCAAGGAGCGGAGTATCCTGGTGATGGGAGGGGGCATAAAGCTATAACTATCTGTAAGTGACTACTTCCACATGTATCGACTCAAGGAGCGGAGTATCCTGGTGATGGGAGGGGGCATAAAGCTATAACTATCTGTAAGTGACTACTTCCACATGTATCGACTCAAGGAGCGGAGTATCCTGGTGATGGAAGGGGGCATAAAGCTATAACTATCTGTAAGTGACTACTTCCGCCTGTATCGACTCTAGGAGATGATCATCCTGGTGATGGGAGGGGGCATAAAGCTATAACTATCTGTAAGTGACTACTTCCACATGTATCGACTCAAGGAGCAGAGCATCCTGGTGATGGAAGGGGGCATAAAGCTATAACTATCTGTAAGTGACTACTTCCACATGTATCGACTCTAGGAGCAGAGCATCCTGGTGATGGAAGGGGGCATAAAGCTATAACTATCTGTAAGTGACTACTTCCACCTGTATCGACTCTAGGAGCAGAGCATCCTGGTGATGGAAGGGGGCATAAAGCTATAACTATCTGTAAGTGACTACTTCCACCTGTATCGACTCTAGGAGCGGAGCATCCTGGTGATGGAAGGGGGCATAAAGCTATAACTATCTGTAAGTGACTACTTCCACCTGTATCGACTCTAGGAGCGGAGCATCCTGGTGATGGAAGGGGGCATAAAGCTATAACTATCTGTAAGTGACTACTTCCACCTGTATCGACTCTAGGAGCTGAGCATCCTGGTGATGGAAGGGGGCATAAAGCTATAACTATCTGTAAGTGACTACTTCCACCTGTATCGACTCTAGGAGCGGAGCATCCTGGTGATGGAAGGGGGCATAAAGCTATAACTATCTGTAAGTGACTACTCCCACCTGTATCGACTCTAGGAGCGGAGCATCCTGGTGATGGAAGGGGGCATAAAGCTATAACTATCTGTAAGTGACTACTTCCACCTGTATCGACTCTAGGAGCGGAGCATCCTGGTGATGGAAGGGGGCATAAAGCTATAACTATCTGTAAGTGACTACTTCCACCTGTATCGACTCTAGGAGCAGAGCATCCTGGTGATGGAAGGGGGCATAAAGCTATAACTATCTGTAAGTGACTACTCCCACCTGTATCGACTCTAGGAGCAGAGCATCCTGGTGATGGAAGGGGGCATAAAGCTATAACTATCTGTAAGTGACTACTTCCACCTGTATCGACTCTAGGAGCAGAGCATCCTGGTGATGGAAGGGGGCATAAAGCTATAACTATCTGTAAGTGACTACTTCCACATGTATCGACTCTAGGAGCAGAGCATCCTGGTGATGGAAGGGGGCATAAAGCTATAACTATCTGTAAGTGACTACTTCCACCTGTATCGACTCTAGGAGCAGAGCATCCTGGTGATGGAAGGGGGCATAAAGCTATAACTATCTGTAAGTGACTACTTCCACCTGTATCGACTCTAGGAGCAGAGCATCCTGGTGATGGAAGGGGGCATAAAGCTATAACTATCTGTAAGTGACTACTTCCACCTGTATCGACTCTAGGAGCAGAGCATCCTGGTGATGGAAGGGGGCATAAAGCTATAACTATCTGTAAGTGACTACTTCCACATGTATCGACTCTAGGAGCAGAGCATCCTGGTGATGGAAGGGGGCATAAAGCTATAACTATCTGTAAGTGACTACTTCCACCTGTATCGACTCTAGGAGCAGAGCATCCTGGTGATGGAAGGGGGCATAAAGCTATAACTATCTGTAAGTGACTACTTCCACCTGTATCGACTCTAGGAGCAGAGCATCCTGGTGATGGAAGGGGGCATAAAGCTGTAACTATCTGTAAGTGACTACTTCCACCTGTATCGACTCTAGGAGATGATCATCCTGGTGATGGGACCATAAAGCTATAACTATCTGTAAGTGACTCCTCCCACCTGTATCGACTCTAGGAGCAGAGCATCCTGGTGATGGAAGGGGGCATAAAGCTATAACTATCTGTAAGTGACTACTTCCACCTGTATCGACTCTAGGAGCAGAGCATCCTGGTGATGGAAGGGGGCATAAAGCTATAACTATCTGTAAGTGACTACTTCCACCTGTATCGACTCTAGGAGCAGAGCATCCTGGTGATGGAAGGGGGCATAAAGCTATAACTATCTGTAAGTGACTACTTCCACCTGTATCGACTCTAGGAGTAGAGCATCCTGGTGATGGAAGGGGGCATAAAGCTATAACTATCTGTAAGTGACTACTTCCACCTGTATCGACTCTAGGAGTAGAGCATCCTGGTGATGGAAGGGGGCATAAAGCTATAACTATCTGTAAGTGACTACTTCCACCTGTATCGACTCTAGGAGCAGAGCATCCTGGTGATGGAAGGGGGCATAAAGCTATAACTATCTGTAAGTGACTACTTCCACCTGTATCGACTCTAGGAGCAGAGCATCCTGGTGATGGAAGGGGGCATAAAGCTATAACTATCTGTAAGTGACTACTTCCACCTGTATCGACTCTAGGAGCAGAGCATCCTGGTGATGGAAGGGGGCATAAAGCTATTCGCGAATGAGGATCACGGTTCTACCATTTGTCAGAGTCCAATAATTATTTGGCCCCAACCCCTCCATCGAGGCCAGCCCTTCATTAGCCCACGCCAGGGCCTTGTCCGAGGAGAGAGAGAGGGGGAGAGAGAGTGAGAGAGAGTTATAGCCGACCATACTTGAATCAAATTAACCTACTTTCCGCCCCACCCCTCTCACTTACTCACTACTCTATCCTCTTAATGTGTTGCTTATCGCGCGGCTAATCATTCCAAAGAGGTTTGCACTCTTTTTCTAATTCTGAAAGCTCTTCATCGATCCGATATAGCTCCCATAAAGAAATTAAACTAAGTGGCGTCATCTCTGAAATTGCATTGGGATGAATTTACCAAGACCAACCTACCGTTGATAAGCAGTTCAATCCCTGGAACTATTATTTAATTTCACTAACACAACTTCAATATATTTATGTTAAATTGAATTTGGAGTTTTCACATTCATACTGGCTAATGTACATCTGCAACTGTCCACTTATGGAGTATTCCTGTTAAAAAGTGGTCGTTCCCTAACAAGTGTAGCGTCGAGAGGAATTGTTTCTACTCATCCTCATCATCATGAAAAGTTTATGGTTAGATACTCATGCAGAAGGCAAAGTGAATCCACTGTCTGTTGTTGTCTCTCTTCCATTCCATCTTGGTTTCCATGGAAACCAAATCATACTTACAGAGGTTTCCATAAATTTACTATATTTTTAGAACCTAGATGCAGAAGGAGTATAATTGTATGGTCGTTATCAACTTAATTATCTGAGAGACACAACTTGAAATTTGTTTTTTTTTTTTTTTTCCAATGCCATGATTTGCATAAAATTAATATATTGTACAATAACTGATGTTTTTAACGATATAATGTAGATATTAGTTATTTTAAAAATAAGATCTCTAATGATCCTTCCACGGGTTTTTTTATAATGGTAACTTTATATTGCTTTTAACAATATAAAGTTGCCATTATAAAAAAAGTTAAAAGTAATGTTTATATTTAAAAGTTTCAAAAAAGTATTAGTCACAAAGTGTGCAAGCTAAAGTTAATATTAAAACATGTAAGTCCGTAATTATAACTTTATCTATTATTTTTCTGAAGAAGTGTTAAATGCAATACTTTAAAAACTGTTAATTACCCAAGTGTTTAGCGAACTTCTGTTCTTAAATTAGTAAATATAACTAAATATTGAAACTACTAAATCTGACATACCCTGTTATAAATCCTAAAATTAAGCTGTCAACTCCTCCACCAAAACGATTCAGAGAAAAATATTGTACAAAATAAAATATATCTATTTTATACGGATAGAGCTCGTGTCCTCTTTTATTGTAACTTTTTAAGAGAATAATAGTTTATTTATTATAGAGGCTTGCATAATTCTGTCATAAATTCAAATGTAAGAAGCAATGAATATCTTTTATAGTCTTGGAGGAGCTTTTCTCTGTCTCGGCTATTTCTCATTCATAGATCTGCATAAATGTTTGTGATTTCCTTATTCCCAGATTAACTATCATTCCATTTGTTAGCATAATACTCTTTTATTTATCAGCATTTAATATTTAAAAAGATAAGGAATAACTTATGGCATACTTTGTATTAGAGGCTATAACAGTTTTAAAGGCAAAGTTTTATTATACAAATACCATAAAATATTCATTTAAGTAGCTAAGTTTAGAGTAATTTTTTTTATATATATTTTTCTCAAAATTAAGTAATGGAGTTTTCAGAAGCTTTATGGATAATTCCCAATTTTAAGGAATAAAAACATTCTAATTATTTTTTAAAGGAGACTTTATAAAAGGGGCTACAAATTCTTTTTGAAGTTAAAATATGATTTGTTTCTCTTTATATTTATGATCTATGCCACCCTTCTAATTAATGATCACAAGTACATCAAAATAATTGAAATTACATCAGTAACAAACAATACAGTTTCAAACATTAGTGTTTTCTTAAGTGTGAAAGCCAAGTGTAGACCAAAATGTTGTTCTAACTTCTAATAAATTCTAACTTGCAATAAATTAATTTTTAAGTACAAATGATATCTACGTGTACATAGGTTTCAATGGTTCATAAGTAGTAATGGTTGTAAGTATTCGAATAAAGTTTAATACGTTAATGAAATTTTGAACATGTAGTATTCCTTCTTTCAGTAAGCATAATGATGAATATGATATTTCTTCCGATTTTGAGTAATTGAAAGCCGTTCCATTAAAAATGTCTCAAATAAGTAAAACAATAATAAATTGTTGGCCTAATTATTACAAAATATAAAATTAAAAGGTGTTTTTAAAAATACCCATTTTATTTTAATTTTGAATGTTTTCAATGATCATGTTAGAAACTTTATACAAAGACCTTTTTAAAAATTTCAAAAGAATTTGCTTTGACTGCAGCATGTGTGACTTTAGAAATATGAACGAAGAAAATGTAAGAAGAAATATGAATATTAATTTTATAGTCACAATCACCACAATGAAGTGCTAACTAATAAAGTTTATCCTGACACGGAAAAATTAAAAAAAAAAGTATAACTTTATGTTTCAAGAAAATCCCTAAATTAGGAAATAAGTTATTGGAAATAGTTTATTTAATCTTAAAAAGTAAACAGCTTATTAAATCTTAAAACGTAATTAGGGATTTTAAGTATTTGGTATTCAGCTTTAAGAAAAATAAAGTTTTAGACCAATTTAAAATTAAAAAAAAAGTAATGCAATCCTCGACGGATATGTTTATTTACTGCAAATTGAATAGCAAATGACAAACAAATAAGTACTGGGTAATTCTTAGAATATCATGACTCTTTTTAGCAAACATAAACATTAAATAGAATATTTATTTTATGAAACCGTTTTATCATGTCCTATCCCAAGATTTCTATAATGATTCACTATGGATGGGGCTATAGCTGCATGGTTTTAGCAGATTTCCCTTAAGGGAAATCAGCTATTGAGGTTGTACTCATGACGGAATTTTCGAAATTTTTCTTCAAATGTCCATCGATCCTACCGAGTAGATGACGAAAATGAGGTCCGTTCAAATCTGTATGTGTGTGTGTATATATATATATATATATATATATATATATATATATATATATATATATATATATATATATATATATTTGCCTGTTACCGCTCTAATCGGACCAGTGGGAGGGGGGGTATAGGAGGAAAGGATTTTCGAAGATTCGAAATATCTCCGTTACTATACGTTGGATCGAAAAAGTTTACAGAATCGATCTTATTGTAAATTATATTTACTATAAATATTGTTATATACATTTTTTCTCTATCTTGAATATTAACCGAGATATTTGAATTTTTATTAAATTGGGCGCCTAACGGACGAGTTATTTTCCCGCCAAAAAATAGTTCGGCCGTTTCCTTGACTGGCTCGGCTCTCCATTCTCTATTGTAAAACTTCACGTGGGAAATCTGCTTAGTTTACGTAGGCCCTGTGTGACGGACTTTTTTTTTTACTACTTTCTCCCATCCACGTCTCTTGTTCTTAATTTAGTATCGACAACTAATTATATATTTAATACATTTACTCAAGCAAATATTATTTTAAGAATTATATTTTTTTTGAGTGTAAAAATAAAAGCTACTACAGTTCTACTGTGGACTACCTCTGAGTAACGACGATACAGTATGTTGGAGGAAATGGTTCTCATACGCTCACCAGTTCTTTTCCAGGAATAAGACAATATACATATATATCTTTGATCCTAATTTGGCTTTCTCTTTCCCCCAAGGCAAACGAAACTAGTTTGCCGATCAGAGCTAATAAAAGACGGGGCCGGGAGGCCGAGTTCCCAGGGGGTCAAGGGAGAAAGGAAATGAACAAAAACTGGGTTAGACAAATCGTCCTATAGAACTAGTGATAAATAGAATTAGGGGGAGGGTAGACAAAAGGAATGGGACAAACATGTTTACTGGAGGTTGGTCAGAAAAAGCTTGAGTCCGTCTGTTCATACTTAATTCCTGTTTACATTTCTCTATCTTCTTCTCCCGATATATCGGAAAGATATATGAACGAGTAGGGAGAGAGAGAGAGAGAGGAGAAATGATTTCCAGAGGATTATCTTTTTCACGTTTGGCATAGAAGATATATTTGATATGACAAAAAAAAAAGTCGGTCACGCAGGGGCTGCGTAAACTGAGCAGAGTTCCATCGTGATATTTAAATCTGGTAACACAATAGCACCGCCAACATCAAGTGAATAAATACAAACGAGAAAAAGAAACCTCCAAACGGGAAGCACCTGAAACTAAAACAAACAGGTGTGTCAACATCTCACAGGAAATAAAAACAATTAATAAAATATATCACAATATAATTTAATTGAAAACTATTCACTATATTTAGTACTGTAATTTATAATGGATCAGAATAATTTTTATCTCAATCAATCACATTTTAGTCGTCCAAGAACTTAGGAAGGTTCACCATAACATATTTGCATTTATCTCGTATAATAAAGGTCTCTTGAAAACAGTTTATGGTATTTTAAGCTTCGAATAATGTGGTTTATTATACAACAAAGTATTGTTTATGTACCACGAGTAGAAGTGGGGGTTTACTGCAGGCTGAAAATTGAAAAATGCAAATATCTCGGTTAATATTCAAGATAGAGACTAAATGAATATAACTATATTTATAGTAAATTTCATTTTAAATAAGATTAGATTTATACATTTTTTTCATCCGACATATAATAACGGAGATATTTCGATGTTTCGAAAATCCCCTCTCAATTGTCCGATTTTCAGCCATTAACGAACGTGATCTGTCTTTTTACATAAAACGTTTAAATATCTAGTTTGATAACGATCAAGCAAAAATTTCGACCGCTTGAGCGTTAACAGCCAAATAGATATACATATATAATTTTGAACGGACCTCATTTTCGTCATCATCTGGGTAGGACCAATGTACATTTGAAGAAATTTTACGAAAATTGCGTCATGAGTACGTCCTCAATAGCTGATGTCCCTGAAGGTAAATCAGCTAAAATGTTAGTTTAGTAGACGTCCATACGCGAAAAAGAAAAGTATTTAGGAGATACAACTACCAAAAGATTTGAGCAACTTCAATGAAACTGGTAAGCTCTAGGAACATGCTAAACGATGTTACTATTATTTATTAACGTCCACGTTTTGCTACTACGGCTAATTGGAAAAGGTTATTTACAGGTTACCATCCTTATCCACCCATGAATTTAATGAGTTCGTCACTAAATAAACTACAATCCCCAAGGGTAGAATAGAACTCGCCACTCTGAGATTAACGCTAACGATTTCACACACGTGGCTGTGTGCTTTAAGCCCCTCAAAGGTTTAAATTTAATTACAATTCGTTTGTTAAAAAGAAGTTAGAGTCACCAACAAATACTCTGTAACAGACATTCACGTGACACAATTACTGACATTGCATGGTCCAATAAATACGTAATTCTCGAGATTTTACATTACTGTCAAATCCATGTGGCCACATCTCATCACAAATAAATTAACTTTAATGAAATATGAACAAACGCTAAAAGTAAAAATAACAAAAATTAAGATTAAAAGATTTTGCAGAAATTTTTTCTCAATTTATTTATTAATGGACACCACATCGAAGGTGATTGGCCCTTTCAAAAATAATAACAAGTAACAATAGCAAAAAAAAAAAACATACCTTAACAGCAAGTAACAATAATAAATATCTTAACAACAAATAATAACAAAAAATATCTTAAAAACAAGTAACAATAATAAATACCTTAGAAACAAGTAATAATAACAAATTCCTTAGCAAAAAGTAATAATAACAAATACATTAACAACAAGGGACAATAATAAATACCTAAACAACAAGTAATAATAACATATACCTTAGCAACAAGTAATAGTAGCACATTGCAGAAATTATGTTATTCGAAAAATAGAATGTGTTCCACAATTAGATACTGTCCCTGCAACTAATTGATTATCATTTATATAATTTATTTCAATTATGAGTAATAATTCTGCAATATTTACAGAATTATTCAAATTTTCGTTTAACTTTTGAAGTTAATATATTATGAAGCACCTTATTGTGCCAAATATTTTCCTCATTGAACATTTACGGTTTGAGATAAATGCAAATACGTGACGTACGTAGGAAATCTGCTTACTTAACGAAGCCCCTGTGCGAAGGACTTCAAGAAGATTTCCCTTAAGGGAAATCAGCTATTGAGGTCGTACTCATTTTTGAAAAACGTTCTTCAAATGTCCATCGATCCTAGCCAGGAGATGACGAACATGAGGTCCGTTCAAAATTGTATATATGTATATACGAGTATATATATATATATATATATATATATATATATATGTGTGTGTGTGTGTGTGTGAGTGTGTGTGTGTCGTGTCTTTTAACGCTCTAGCGGTCGAAATTTTAGTTTGATCGTTGTCAAACTTCATATTTAATCGTTTTATGTAAAAAGAAAGATCAAGTTTGTTAATGGCTGAAATCGGATGACTAGGAGGGGGGGTTTAGTCGAATTTTGAAAATTCGAAATATCTCGGTTACCATAAGTCGCATCAAAACATTTTATAAAACTAATCTTATTGCAAAATTAAATGATCTATAATTATTGTCCTATACATATTTTCTGTATCTTGAATATTAACCATGATATTTGGATTTTATAGTTTTCAGCCATCAGCAAACCCCCACTTCTGCTCATGTTAAGCTAGCAATACTCGGCTATGTAATAAACCACATTATTCAAACCTTAAATACAATATATTGTTTTCAAGAGACCTTTATTATAAGACATATATGCAAATATGTTCTGGTGACCCCTCCCCCCCCCGTGGGTTTTTGGACTTCTAAAATTTGATTGATTGAAATAAAAATTATTCTGATTCATTATAAATTACAGCACTATATATAGTAAATAGTTTTCACCATAATATTATTTTATATTCTGTAATATTTCAGTAATTGTTTTTCTTTCCGGTGAGAGTTGGGTTGGCAGACCTGTTTGCTTACATTTCCCACTTGGAGGGGAAAGATTTCTTATTATCGTTTGTATTTATTCACATAATATTCAAGGTAGTGTTGTGTTACCAGTATGTATATTTATCTATTACTAAACCTCACGAGAGAAATCTGCTTAGTTTACGCAGCCCCTGCGTGACGGACTTTTTTTGTCTTCTTATGTTATCCAGGGATTTTTTTTTTTTTTTTTTTTTGGTACTGCGCTATGGCATTGTCTTCACCTTCCTCATATTGACTCTTTTGCTATTCCAGTATTTGTTATGCATTGTTCACATATTGTTAAAGGAAAAGAGGGAAGAAAATATAATTTGAAATAATTATATTTAGTAAATAACTAATAATAATTGTTATTATTTATTATTAAAGCGAAGATCTTAATCTCACATGGAAAACCTAGACTAGAGAGTTGGACTCTTGCCTGGTCAAAGGAATTTATTTAGTGAAGGAATACATTAAATAAAATCCTCAGTCTCCCACCCTGACTAAAATAAAAGTCCGTCACGCAGGGGCTGCGTAAACTAAGCAGATTTCCCACGTAAAGTTATGCAATAGAGAAATCTCCATACGAGTGCCGATCAGTTACAGAAACGACCGAACTAGCTTTTGGTGGGAATCATAGCTCGCCCGTTACACTTAATAAAAATGCAAATATCTCGGTTAATATTCAAGATAGAGAATAAATGTATATGTATGTGTAACTATATTTATAGTAAATTTAATTTGCAATAAGATTGGTTCTATACAATTTTTCGATCCGACGTATAGTAACGGAGATATTTCGAAAATTCCCCCTCTAACCCTCTCCCTCCCACTTGTCCGATTTCAGCCGTTAACGAACTTGATCTTCCTTTTTACATGAAACGATTAAATACCGAGTTTGGTGATGATTAAACAAAAATTGCGACCGCTAGAGTGTTAACAGACAAATATATATATATATATATATAAAATTGTAACCTCTGTCTGTACATTGATTTTTTTCGCGAAATTTCACGATAACTTTTCGTTTCACATGTCATAGACACCATAACTGCATTTTGTTTCTTTCGTGTCTGTTCGTTTGTTTATTTGTTTGTTGTTGAATTTTATGAAACTTGGTATGTATATTACTACTAACCCAACTTAGACTTTAGGCTATATTAATATCCTCTGAGACGAACAGGAGTGGGGGTTATAAGGAACGCCTGAAATTAAAAATAGCGATATTTCGTTTCCTATTGGGTTTTCGGCAAATATGAACATTACAAAAGTTGTTTATTTTGATATTTAGAGTAACTTTTGTTATATACACTTTTCTCGTATGCCGAAGTATAAATGAGTTATAAGCTAAAAACTATAGCGGGAGTCATTAATTTTATTGGGCTCAAAAGACTCAAACCAACTAAATATAACTCGGTATGTTTATTAGTGTTGACGCCTTAATTATCATAAGCCCTACCAATATTTCTATGGACGAGCAGGAGTGGGGTTTGTAAGGGAGGCCTGAAATTAACAGTAGTGATATTTTGTTTTCTATTGGTTTTTCGACAAACATGCACATGACAAAAGTTGTTTATTTTGTTATTTTCAGTAACTTTTATTATATTCGCTTTTGTCGTATAGAAAAGTATAAACGAGATATACACTAAAATCTAAAACGGGAGCCAACAATTTTGTTGGACACTAACGATTGAACCGAACTTTGCAAAACTCGGTATGTGAATAAGCATTAATTCTTCCATGATTATGTAAAGGGTAGTGTGTTTAGTTTAATTGTAAAGGGTAGTGTGTTTAGTTGTAAGATATTAATTATTTAATATGAGTTTACTTGGGTGGGGCTGGCTGGTGCTAGAGAGGGGTTTTCTGCTGACCGGTGCTAGATGTGGGGCCGGGGGACAGTGTCCAGCAGGCAGGGACTGGGTGTGCGTGTCAGTGCTGTAGCAGAGCAGACCCTCAGCATGTATTGGCCATGGATAATCCTAGGTGAGAGACCTTTGTCATACCCATTTATCTGATAGCCAGTCCCATTCCCGTTTATTTAGTTTTTATGGTGTTTATATTTTTTTGTGTTAACTACTTTTTAATCTATTTGTAAAATATATGGATTTAAGAGAAATAGGACTATCATCACCTCCCTCTCACAGAAATCCCCATTACAATTATAAGCTATATTAAAAATTTTAGGTTCAAAGGGGAGTGGGGATTATAAGAGAAGCTGAAATGAAAACTCGCTTTTTTATTTTCTATTTGTTTTTCGGCAAACGTGCACATAACAAAAGTTGTTTACTTTGTTATTTAGAGTAACTTTTGTGTGCATTCACTTTTGTCGTAAAATGAGGTAAACACGGGATATACGCTAAACGGGTCCATAATTATATTATTACCTATTTAAGGGGTTTTAATAAATGAATATTATGACAAATGATGTTATGTTTTCGTCTTATATGATAGTTCAAAGTATGATTCGGATTAGTGAGGTTATAAATCTTCGTCACCCCCTCCTCATTTATTTATTTTTCCTAGAAAATAACTTTATTTATTTCCAATAGAAATATAAACTATAAGAGCATTTCCATTATTTAATTTCTATAATGTACCTTGAAGTTATTGAAACAAATATCTAATATAATAACAATTAAACGTTAATGGTAATGTCATTATGACAAAAAACAATATGCGTTTAAACTCGATATTATATTTTCAGGGTACCACTATTATTTAATTCCATCCGGTAGATAAATTATAAAATAATGTTTTGCATCAATAATATAAGTAGAAAATGTTGAGAAGTCTCATGCGGGAGCGGAAGATGACGGGACCAGTTAATTGAGTTTACTTATTTCCCGTCTGGCATTCCTGGAAGCGATTTCCGGTGAGATTCACTATTACAAATATAATCTTACGTGCAAACCTTTGCCTTGCTTTTACTATGTGAGCTCGGATTGGCTTTTGAAAGGAAATATGTTCATTATAGATGATATTTAATTGTAATAAATGCTACCCATGATTATGGTTTGAACAGTGAAGTCTTACATAAAAAATTAATTTTAGTAATAAAAAATGCCAACAACGGGTATAAACCCTTAAAACTGGGATGGGTAAATGTCAAAATAGTTTGCTAAGTAAAGCCTTGCCAAAAAAATACCATCACCATTCAGCCTCAAATAAATTCCCGGGCGAAGCCGGGTATCTGAGCAAGTATATATATAGTTTTGAACGGACCTCATTTTCGTTATCTCCTGGGTAGGATCGATGGCCAGTTGAAGAAATTTTTCGAAAATCGCTCATGAGTACGACCTCAATAGCTGATTTCCCTCAAGAGAAATCTGCTGAAAGTGTGGTAACCCGTTCCAATTAGCCTTAGTTGCAAAAAGTGGACTCTAATAAATAATGATATTATTTATTAAAGAAAATATTAACAGTATAAGAATTGATAAATGAAATAATAGGAAATGATGAAAAATAACAAAAAAAAGTCATATTGAAGATTAATTGTTATCCTATTGTCAGTGTTATATAGTAATTTAATAATATGAAGAGCAAAATACTACTTTTAAGGAATAATTGTTTCATAATTAGGTTTTGCCAATTGATATACATGGTGTGCATGTGGAAATAAAAGCCCTCCCTGTATGATTACTATACGAGGGAAACAAGTAGTAAGTACGGGCTTGTCAAATGTGGAATTGAGCCTACTTTTCCATGTAATATCCCACGGCTGTAATGCCCATTGGTAGAGAGTGCGGTATGAAATGTATGTGGGGGTTGAATAGTATTGCCCAAATTACGGTGGCGTATGTGTAGGGTGTACGGTGGAGTGAAAAGCCATTTGCTGCCTAAGAAGATAACAATGCATTCATACTAATGACGGGGTTATCTGATGGCTAGCTTTGTCCCCGCTGGATGAGGGTTCTAATCGGATGAGGCGCAGTTATCTGCCTCACTTCACCCCCATCAGCCCGGCTCTCTTACAAATGTTGACTCGTTTTAAAAATTGCCCAACTATATAGTGCAAAATACTCTCTAATTTCAGCCTCCCATTAATACTCACTCTGGTAAACATTGTTAATATTCCATGCAATAAGAATGCTTGCCTTAACCACTTTCCATAACCCCTAGCCATCCCCTGTAGCTGGCAGTAATCAACTGCAAGAGCTAATTCGTTGATGTCATATACTTTTATTATAAAACTTAAGTCATTTAAATTATAATTACACGCTCTTTACCCCGGGTTTGCACTAAACGAATGAATAACACGAACTAATTTACTAATTTTGTATCAAACAATTTCTGCTCCAAAGATGACTTCAAGGGTCATTTTGCATTCGTTTTGCACCTGAGACACATATATCAACATGCAATACAATGTTTGTCTTGTATAATTCCTAAATAAATATGCCTGCATGCCTACCTGCCTGCCTGCCTGCCTGCCTGCCTCCTTGCATGTCTGTCTGACTGTGCTTATCTGCCTGCCTGCCTACCTGCCTGCCTACCTACCTGCCTGCCTACCTGCCTGCCTACCTACCTGCCTGCCTACCTGCCTGCCTACCTGCCTGCCTGCCTACCTGCCTGCCTACCTGCCTGCCTGCCTACCTGCCTGCCTACCTGCCTGTCTGCCTACCTACCTGCCTGCCTGCCTGTCTGCCTACCTGCCTGCCTACCTGCCTGTCTGCCTGCCTGCCTGCCTGCCTGCCTGCCTGCCTGCCTGCCTGCCTGCCTGCCTGCCTGCCTGCCTGCCTACCTGCCTGTCTGCCTCCCTGCCTGCCTGTCTGCCTACCTGCCTGCCTACCTGCCTACCTCCCTGTCTGTCTGCCTACCTGCCTGCCTACCTGCCTGTCTGTCTGTCTGCTTCCCTGCCTGTCTGTCTGCCTGATTCCCTGTCTGTTTATCTGCCTGTCTGCCTCCCTGCATCTCTCTCTCTCTCTCTCTCTCTCTCTCCAATTTTTGGTTTCACTTTTTCTACTCATGCTGCATTCTTGATTTTTCATTTATATATTTAGATAGCAATGGTGAATGAAATATTTGATGTCGCTGTTGAGGAGAAAGGGGAAGCGAACGAAAAAATTACAAATGTAACATCATCCAATGAATTTAATGAATAAAAACATTTGACTTGTGATAGACTTGTCGAACACCTTATGAAATGAAAGCCGCTCAACTGCCATACAAATACAGCTTTTAGACATTGAGTATAGACACAGCTCTTTGCATTAAGTATATTATATTTATTTTGTACAGAAATCCATGCACTTACTGTTTTTTTTTCACATTATTTTATAGCACCTGATAGCATTTTTGGGAATTTTAGCGGCAGCCTTTAACGTTAATAAAGTAAAAAGGGTTTATAGTAATGCTTTTGCTATCCATTAATTCTCGATACACTAAAGATCTGCCTGAAGAACTAATTACTAATATGATACTTACTTAATAACTATTTAAGTCGGTTTGAACATCACTTATATTGACATATGCTTCAATCTTCTCTTAACTCTGACTGATATCCACCTAAATTTATATGAATTTAGTATCATTCTTTTCCACCTACTTACATTCATTCTTTACATTCAATTATACAGACCATTTTAACTTATATTTTACTTTACTATTACCTTATTTATTTTGTCCTCACTTGCCCATGAAATGTTCCAAACATTTTTAATTCTGAATGAATTGTAAGATTCAAATTCTTACTTTGGTAGGGTACATTCAATCCTTTCTGTTAAGTTATGGTTTAGCAAATGTTTCTGAAATAAGTAGAAGAAAAACAATACATTTAGTTGCAATACATAAATATAAAGGGTGTATCCCAAGTAGTTCACAATCCTTAAAACGGTAAAACTCAGCCACTCCTCACGTTCCTTTTTGTTTTAGCAGATTTCCCTTAAGGGAAATCAGCTATTGAGGTTGTACTCATGACGGAATTTTCGACATTTTTCTTCAAATGTCCATCGATCCTACCTAGTAGATGACGAAAATGAGGTCCGTTCAAAACTGTATATATATATATATCTATCTATATATATATATATATATATATTTATATATATATATATATATATATATATATATATATATATATATATATATATATATATATATTTGTCTGTTACCGCTCTAGCGGTCGCAATTTTTGTTTGATCCTTACCAAACTTCATATTTAAGCGTTTTATGTAAAAAGAAAGATCAAGTTCGTTAACGGCTGAAATCGGACCAGTGGGAGGGGGGGTTTAGAGGGGAGGATTTTCGAAAATTCGAAATATCTCCGTTACTATACGTCGGATCGAAACATTGTATAGAATCAATCTTATTGCAAATTACATTTACTATAAATATTGTTCTATACATATTTTCCGTATAGTGAGTATTAACCGAGATATTTGTATTTTTTGTAATGAGTTCCGCTTTCAGTAAACCCCTACTCCTACTGGGGACATATTAATAATAAGCTGATATCTAATGAACCACCTCATTATTAGGTTAAATACAAAATATTGTTTTCAACAAAGCTTTATTTTACGAGGTACAAACAAATACGTTCTGTTGAACCCCCCCCCCTTTTTTTTCTTGGACTACAAAAATCTGAGTGATTGAGATAGAAATTATTTTGATTCATTTCAAATTACTCCACTAACTATAATAAATAGTTTCCAATAAAATAAATATTTTATATTCAGATATATTTCTATAATTGTTTGTTTTTCCGGTCTATCTATCGATACTGCACTACAAGGTTGGCTAACCTGTTTGTTTACAATCCAGCCGTATTACGTTGTAGGGACTATTGACTTACTCGTATATTGTAAATTCACTGAAAGATTTCTCATTGCCGTTTGTAATTATTCACTAATATTCACGGAAGTGTTACCTGTATGTATATTTATCTATTGTAAACCTTCGCTGGCTAACCTGCTTGTTCCTTAATCATGTGAAAATCTCATAACCGTCTGAATCGTATTTTGCCCCCCCCCTTTCTATTTTCTTCTCGGATTCCTAAATTTGGAATGGTTGTGATTAAAATTATTCTGGTCTATTATTAATTACAGTACTAGATATAATAAATAGTTATATGAATAAAATTTATAACTTATATTCAAATATATTTCCGTAATTGCTTTTATTTCCGGTAAAAGCTGGCTAACCTGATTGTTTAGAACTCAGACTGTTTGTTATCAGGAAGGTTCTAACCATTTGACTTGCCCTTTATTTGTTTATTTAATATTCACAGCAGTATTAAGTCTTACAAATAATGGATATTCTGTGGTACTATTTAGTGTTAGTGTAATAAGTGTTCAGAGCGCTGCTATCATTAACGGTAAGTCCATCTTTTGTGTTCTTGTTCTTTTTAGCAGATTTCCCTTAAGGGAAATCAGCTATTGAGGTTGTACTCATGACGGAATTTTCGACATTTTTCTTCAAATGTCCATCGATCCTACCTAGTAGATGACGAAAATGAGGTCCGTTCAAAACTGTATGTATATATCTATATATATATATATATATATATATATATATATATATATATATATATATAGATATATATATATTTGTCTGTTACCGCTCCAGCGGTCGCAATTTTTGTTTAATCCTTACCAAACTTCATATTTAAGCGTTTTATGTAAAAAGAAAGATCAAGTTCGTTAACGGCTGAAATCGGACCAGTGGGAGGGGGGGTTTAGAGGATAGGATTTTCGAAAATTCGAAATATCTCCGTTACTATACGTCGGATCGAAAAATTATACAGAATCAATCTTATTACAAATTAAATTTACTATAAATATTGTTTTATACATTTATTCTCTATCTTGAATATTAACCGAGATATTTGCATTTTTCAGTTTTTACCAAACCGCCACTTCTACTCATGTTACGTAAACAATACTCTGATACATAATAAATCACATTATTGGAAGTTTAAATACCAAAAATTGTATTCAAGAGACCTTTATTATACGAGATACATGCAAATATGTCCTGGTGCCCCCCCCCCATCTTAAAGTTTTGGACTACTAAAATTTTATTGATTGAGATAACAATTATTCTGACTCATTATTAATTACAGTACTAGATATAGTAAATAGTTCTCAATAAAATTAATGTGTTATATTCTGATATATTTCAGTAATTGTTTTTCTTTTCGGTGTGAGGCGGGACCCGTTTGTTTACATTTCTAACCTAACGCTTCCTGTCGGCAGGCTATTGAAATTGGATGAAACATTTCTTATTTCCGTTTGTATTTATTCACGGCGTTGTGTTAGCAGTATGTAGATTTATCTATTACTAAACATCACGAGGGAAATCTGCTTAGTTTACGCAGCCCCTGCGTGACGGACTTTCTATTATCCCCCTATTATTTTTCCCTTAACCCTCGGTCGGGCGCGTCAAGAATATTCCGTCTTCGGGGGCGTGTATCTCAGAGATCATCCTCAACCGTTTTTACGGAAATACAGTTTTTTAATATATATTTTGCTCTAAAATGTTCAGTGTGTGATTAGAAACCATAACAGAGGAAGTATTTGTTTGAAAGAAGTAAATAATTTTCAAAATTGATAAGTATTATAATAAAAAAAATCTTGGTAGATAAAATAATCAAGTTGGTTATAGATTCACTATTATTAAAACCGTGCATGATAATTTTTAAAATATAAAAAATACAAATATCAAAAGAAATTGTTTAAATACACATATCTTAATTATACATAATTCATTTCAGTTTGTGAACAATATAAACAAATTATCTAAATATAACTTCATTCAAAAATAAGCTGCACGAAATCACTTTTAGATAAGAATTATTAAAAATCATCTGAATTTTAATGCACCAATCCTTTTAAAAATAGCAGTTTAATTATTATTTCTTTTGCAGAGCTGCATTACAATTAGGACAAAGTATGGAACTATGTTGTAAACAAATTTTGTTTTGCAAATCTCACAAGAGTAATTAGTAAACCTACATTTCTTTTCAGTTTTGCTTGGTTCACATCATTTTCTTTTGTTCGATGTAGCGGAGGGATTTTTTTTTATGCTGTTCTGTACTTTAGTTCAATGTATGGGCAAATGAGCCTCTGTACTCTTCAAGTATCGTCCTTAGTTCGGTTGGTAAACGTCTACTGTAGTCACTGCGTCGTAAAATATTTTCTTGTACAAGTTCTTTTGAAAGCTCATGTATGAGCAAAATATTAGAAAAATAGGTTTATATGATTCCATTTAATAAAGAGAAACTTAATTGTTGTTTATATTTATGAAATACAGATTTCAAAAAAACTTACGAGATCGGGCGCGTGGTATCTAGGAGATTAAATTGAATGACAGGTGAAACACACGACTCCATCATACACAGTGACACAACATACCTTGAGGGGGAGTTCTCTAAAGCACATAACTCGAAGCACTACACCACCACTCTCTGCTAGGAGGAGTGGCAAATATTTCTATAGAAACTGTGTATCTGAGAGATCACGCGCCCGACGGAGGGTTAAAAATTACTAAACTTTATTTTCGTATTTATCATTCTACTTCATTGTAAGAATTACGGTAATTATTCTTTTTAATTTATATCAAAAATAATTTTCATTTATTTTTACTGTGCTCATAAAAGTAAACATGATGTCAATTTTATTTATTAATTGTTTTTTTCCATTCCCATTCCTATTACATTATGAAATTGAGATATAATTGGAGTTCTGAATACACTGTTGGAAAGGTAATTAAATTTTACAACTTTTGTGAGATTCTGCAGTTTGTATAATCTTTTTTGGAAGAGTAGTGATCCTCGAAACATTGTCGCTAACTAGACTTTTTTTAAATTTCTATTTTTTGAACTGTAATTGTGGTGTGAAAAAATTACTTGTGAACATTGAAAGTACATTAGACTTAAAGTAAATTTAATGTTGATTTCAAATATGTAATGAAATGTTGACAAAAAAATGTGTAAAAGTAGAGAAAATAGGGGTTTTCCTACAAAAAAAAATGGTTTTCTCAAAATAACCTTTAGAACGACATATGCATGCCCGGAACGGAATGAGATAGAAACCTGCGGCTGGTGGTGTAGTTTTACCGATTTAAGAATTGTCAATTGCTTGCGATACACCCTACATTACCTGAGATTCTCAAATATGTTCATTATTATATTTGTGGGGCTCAGGTTAGCCATGCGAGTTAAAGCGTTGACCTTTATCTCACATGGTAAACCTAGAGTGACGAGTTCGATTCTTGCCTGGGCAAAGGAAATTATTTAGTGACGAAATTCATTAAATAACGTCCTAAAATTCCACCCTGGCTAGAAAAGGGTGGTAACCTGTAGATAACCCGTCCCAATTAGCCTAAGTTGCAAAAAGTGGACGTTAATAAATAATAATAATATTATATTTGTGATAATAAAGTGATCTTGAGGAATGTGAATTTTTTTTAAAGCCCTTTTAAGGAAGCAAACTGTGTAAATACGATGCTCCAGCACTATCCACCCCTAAATCGGTTCAGCTCCAATCTTGAAGGACGCTCGAGTCTACCTCTGGCCAATATTTCGAATTTCCAACTTCTACGAAACTCATATGACAGACGCTGCCTGTTTATTTAGGATTCATGATACCCCTGTGAGGGACCAAAGAACTGGGAAAATATTTGTGAAAGAAAGTAAGAAATGGAACTTTTCAATTTTATAACTTGTTCTATTTGCCGACCATTGAGACAAATTTGAAGTAGAATTACCTATTATATAATTTCTCAAAATATTTATTGTCATTTATTTTTCACTGGTGTGCTTGTCCGTACATTAAATTAGTATATATTTTTTCCCTCAAAAACAAAAATTAAAACGAGACACATCACTCAGAGAATATGTACTAAAATATCAACATTGTTCTAATTTTGAGATATTGACAACAAATTTAAAAAAAAATAAGCCCGTCAAGCAGGGGCTGCGTTAACTAAGCAGATTTCCCACGTGCATCACGTATTTGTATTTATCTGAAAAATTAAAAGTTCAAAGAGAACAATATTTTAAATAATTTTATTATTTAAGCTTCAAATAATGTGCTTCATGATATAACAACTTATTGGTAGTATGACATGAGTAGGAGTGGGGGTTTGCCAAACTCCGAAAACTAAAAAATGCAAAAATCTCGGCTAGTAATCAAGATAATAAACAAAATGTATATAAAACATTTATAGGAAATTTAATTTGAAATAAGATGTGTTCTATACACTTTTTCGATCCAACGCATAATAACGGAGATATCTAGAAATTCCACATCTGACCCCCCCCCCTCCTATTGATTCGATTTCAGTCATTAGCGAACTTGATCTTTACTTTTACGAGGGCGTATTGAAAAGTAAGGTCTCCTACTTTCTTTTCATAGAAAATTTAATTTATTTACAACTTTGGTTACATCGTTGGAAGGGTTGAATATTTACCTATTTTTCTACATATTCGCCTTGACGATCAATAACTTTGTAAAAACAAAAATAAAGTAGGCTAATAAAAACTAAGTTGACCTAAAACAACACAAAACTTTAAAGATTATATTTGTACATTTCATTGTAAATGGATAATTACATCAAAATAATTCTTTAACTTTGAATTCTGGTCACCTTGCTTTCTAGGCTGATGATATTCTAACTGTGCCTCAGGTCATAAGGATTAATAATGCATTCAACAACAGTATTGAAATCTTTGGGTTTGAGGATTTATATCACTTTGATCATTTCGTATGGAATATGAGTAATGTTAATATATATATATATATATATATATATATATATATATATATATATATATATATTATACGTATATATGATACCCAGCTTCGCCCGGGAATTCATTTGAGGCTGAATGGTGATGGTATTTTTTTGGCATGACTTTACTTTGCACAATATTTTAGCCGTCCCAGTGTTTAGGGTCTATACCCGTCATTGTTGTGGATTTGTTCATAATAAAAAAAATTTCTTTTGTGCCAAATAAAATTTTTCACTTATGCTATAAGTTTTTGCGTATATCTCGTTTATAATTCGGTATAAGAAAAAAGAGTATATAACAAAAGTTACTCTAAATAACAAAATAAACAACTTTTGTAATGTGCACATTTGACGATAAACTAATAGAAAACGAAATATCGCTATTTTTAATTTCAGACCTCTTTATAACCCCCACTCCTGTTCGTCTCAGAGAATATTAATATAACCTAAAGTCTAAGTTGGGTTAGTAGTAGTATACATACCAATTTTCATAAAATTCGGTTGAGCCGTTTATGCGTGAAAAGGTAACAAACAAATAAACAAACAAACACACACCAAAGAAACAAAATTCAGTTTTGGTGTCTATGACATGTGAAACGAAAAAGTATCGTGAAATTTCGTGAAAAAAAATCTATGTACAGACAGAGGTTACAATTTTATATATATATATATATATATATATATATATATATATATATATATATATATATAAACTATTTCCTTTTGAAGGTGTCTGAGTAGCCAAGAGCGTAAATGGTATTTGTATACGTAGACTCATAAGTCTGATGACCAAAATTAACTTACTGACCAACTCACTAACTTAAATCCAATGTCTGTGAGTTTAAATGTAAATGATTAAAAAATGTCATTGGTTGCAATAAGAGATGACCTAAATAATGACTATATAGTAGGTTAAAGTAATACAAAATTTAGGATTACTACTTACACTGTGGAATGATTTTGAAAATACTTCGAAATAAAAGTATTTAGCACTGTTACAGATTATCAAAGTGACTAGCACATAGAAACACAATTTTTAAAAAACTCTAGACAAAGATCAATCTATACTTCTCCAAAGTATTTAGCTGGATATCTATATTTGGCCTTCCAAAAGCATCATTGGGCCAATTTTTTGACAAATTTTAACCTAATTATGTAAAAAACGGGCTTTTTATAATCAGTGTTGTATTTTATATGGAGGTAATTTTTTTTCCTCAAAATTCGCAGTTTAATCTGAAAAATCACCTATTCCTTACAAAATGACTGTTGTCTATTTATGTTTTTCTTTGCATGTATAATAAATGGCTTACTAGCGACGTTTTATGTGGTATTAAGGCTTCATAGATTTTAATAGAAGAAAAGAAAACTCCTATTTAATACATTTAATTGGACTCTATCCCTTGCAAAAAAAAAAAAAATATATCCAAAGAAATGACATTTCCAGAAACCAAACCCAGTTTCGTAAAACAATATCTGTCGATAGTGGAATATATTTCGATTATATATATGTGCGCGCGCGCGCGCACACACACACACACACACACACACACACACACACACAAACATACATTAGTTTTAGATATTTAGGTGATAATAACTCAAAAAGTCCGTTACTTAGGTTTTGTGTAATCTAAGCAGATTTGCTTAATGTGCTGATGCGACATTCTCATGATGCCATCTAACATAAGTTTTATATTTATCCCGTAATATGAAGCACATGTAACAGGAATGGAAAATTTGTCTAGACTTCTTGAAGGAATTACCTTGACTAGATGTTCAGATGTAATGTAATTTGAAATGAAAAGTAGAAGTAAGAGTTAAATAATTACTAAAAAAATGCAAACTACTTGGTTAATATTCGAGTTTAAGAAAAATGGATAAAAAAGAAAGAAATTGAGTACATGATATTGCTAAAAAATTTGATTTCATATCATTTTTGATCCGCACATGTTATCGTAGATATACCTACGTGATTATTTATTTAGTTCTTTCTATCATCTCCCACTATTTATTGTTTCCATTTTACTTTTAATGAATGAATTTTTAGTTTTCAATAATTAGTTAAATTTAATTGAAAATTAAAAATTGAGGCATCTGTAGCGTAGTTTTTGATAATTTTACAAGTTAATTCTTAGATTGGTTATTTTTCTTTCTTCTAGGTTTCATGAAATATTACCTAAATTACTAATTTTTGTTTAATTATTTTTAAAAATGTTTGATTCATGCTAAACTTTGAAATTTTTCTAGCTTGAACCCTACCATCCATCCTACCCTATGCTGTTTGGTTTTACCACTTCTTCAAACCCCCACTCCTCCTCCAAATTCAGACATAAACGATATTATATAATATTACATTTAGTTTTACATGGAGCACTTGAATATGAAGTTTGGTAACGATCGTATAAGAATAGAATAGAATATATATTTATTTGTTAAGGATTAACATCTTGTACAAATTAAATAAACAAATAACATTTCTGTATTTTTAAAAAAATAATTAAATCCAAGTTCTTGAGATCAACAATAATTTGGCAATACAGAAAAACAAAAAAAAAGCAATATAGTGTAAAAAAATAGTAAAATATAGTACATAAAAGATAACTAAAAGCATTCTATAAACCCTATTCCGTCTTAATATAACATTTAACTGGAGTGTGGTCCATCAGCACTTATAGGTTCCAGAGTATTGCATGCTGATGTGATGAAGCAGTAAATCTGTGTAGTTTTTCGAGGCTATCGATACTAAGTATCTCTTCAATTTTATGTACATAAGAATAGTCAATGCACAATCGTATCCCAATTTAGCTTTAGCTGATTTATGCAGATGGCGCCTGTTAACAGGTGGCTTAATTGCAAAAGGGGCCAGAAAAGCATACAACAGCTCATTTTCAATCCCTTTTAATATCGAGGAATTATCTGATATATTTGTGTGTATGTTAAGTATTTCAATATGTGTGCCAGTCAAACCTTTTGACGTATTAACAGTCAAGAATATTCGAACAAACCAAAACGACTACTATCATAAATTGCCTTTATCTGACAGGAAGCCGCTATCTGTTCTGATAGGACGGCTTTCCCGGAATGTGCCCTAATCCCCATTCAAGACGGGTTTTACAATATTCGTTCTTGATTAATGACTCCATTGGGTTGAATTCATACTCATTATTCTCTTGACAAAAACACTTCACTGAGTGGCTTTAGTTGAAAAAAAAAAATCCCATTTTTTAATAGCACAATATATAGTTTTATTATGGTTTGAAGTGAAGCAGTTAAGTGGATAAACAACCATTCAACTAACGCTGACTGATGTTTGAGGTTTTGCAAAAATTTACAGTTTCAAATAGGTTAATCTAATGCTACTGTAAAGACATTGTGAAACTAATTATATTAACTTATTTGTTAGGAGATTCCCCTTAAACGAAATCAGCTATTCAGGGCGTGCTCATGACGAGATTTTCAAAGAATTTCCTCTTATGTGCATCGATGCAACTAGGAGATGACGAAAATGCGGCCCGTTCAAAGGTTTGAGTGTGTGTGTGTGTGTGTGTGTGTGTGTATGTGTAAATATATATATATATATTTATATATATATATATATATATATATATATATATATATATATATGTAGGTAGATAGATAGATAGATAGATATATAGATATAGATTTATATATTTGTCTGTTAACGCTCTAGCGGTCGTAATTTGTGTTTGATCGCACCAAACTTGGAATTTGAACGTTTCATGCAGAAACAATGGACACTTATGTTAATGGTAGAAATTGGACTGGGGGAAGGGGGCCGGGGAGTTCAGAGGGGAATTTCGAAAATGCTTGATTACTCTGTTATTATACACCGGATCGAAATATCGTATAGAACCAATCTTATTACAAATGTAATGGTCTATAAATGATGTCATGTACGTTATATTACATATTAACCGAGATATTTGCATATTTCAGTTTTTGGTCCTCAGGCAACCCCCACTCCTGCTCATTTCATATTGACAATACGTTTTATTTGAAGCTTAAATACCAAATAGTGTTCTCATCGAACTTTTACGTCTTGAGATAAATGCAAATACGTGACACACATGTGAAATCTACTGAGGTAACCCAGATTCTGCGTGAAGGACTTATTGTTTTTTTTTTTTTTATAAATCTCTTAACTAGCTTTTAATCCAGTTGGTCTTTAAAATTCTAGTATTCTAGAAGGAATTTAATAAATATATATCGCTACCGGTATCTCCCGCAAAAGAGGAAAATTATTATTTAAATTAAATTACTCCCTTAAAAAATACTTCATAAATCCTTATTTTAGATTCGATTTGTTTAGAAAAACTGCACATGATATTGTTAGAGTAAAGACTCGTTTTAATTAGTCTGCCGAACATCAAGTCATACCTGGTACTAATACAAAAACCTTAAATACAACTTAAAAAATAAAATGGCATACAACTTTCGTAATTGCTTATGTTATTGGTATAAAAGATCTATTAATTAATTGTAGAACTTACATAAGGCTTGCCAAAACTGAAATAGAAAAAAAAACGATTGGATTCAACATACATTTTATATCGCATTGATGCTGAGTATCAGCAATACAATTTAGTAGAGCTGTAAACATTTTTAAAATAAGTGGTTTCTAACTTTTAATAAACGCTAATAATTTAATGGACAGTGCATAGTAAAAGGAAGATATATATTGCCGATTAATTATTTTTCCCATGAACAAAAGTTTGAGAATACTTCATTTAATCATCCCATGTATATGGTTTATAAAATTTCTTTAGATAAAAAACTTTTTAATTAAAAAAGAGAAGTATTATTCGTACAAAAATGTATGTTTTTAATTGGGTTTAATTAAAAGTTTTAGAAAAATGCATGCAACTTTATTCTAAAAGGTGCATTAAAAGTTTAAATTATACTTTTAAATATTATGTTGTTTCTGTTTCATTCTGTTCATGAATAAATATGGAAAATGAGGAAAATATTATTAGGGAGTTGAACAACGAAATGGAAGGAGGAGGGTTTTAATTAGTTATTTTCACAAAGGAAACATTTCCTGGCAATGCCATAAATATATTTTTAGCCATCCGAAATTGTAATACCTTATTTCATATCCTAGAAATTCACCTTTCTTATAAAAATAATATGCAGCGCTTAGGGGTATCTCAGAATTATAACCTCTGAAAGGTGTGTAATATCAGGCAAGACGCATAAAATATAAATATAACTGCATATTTATATAAATATAAGATCTACGCAAAGGCTTTTGAGCTTTTAAAGATCAACTCAGATTGAGATTCCCTGAAGAGTGCCGAACCACTCAGAACCAATGAAATGTAACCTTGAGCATTATGGGGTCTGTTCATTTTAGAAAGGTGGAAACTTTACAGTTGAATTGGGAATAGTTAATAGTCCATTTAGAATCAGAAGGAGAATCGCAAGGCTGCATGAACTAAAGAAAGAGTCAAAGAAACAAGATAATCACATGGAAAATTTAAGAAAGCTGAGTGAACGCAGATCCACTTAGGGAAGTCTAAGAGAGGCAACAGGTCAAAGAGTCAGGGGTCCAAAGATACGACATGAGAGGATTGGATGATATTACGGAATACTTAGCGGATGAATAAAATAAGGCGTAGGTCAAAGAGTCGGGGGTCCTAAGGTAAGACATGGGGAGACTGCATGATATAATGGAATACTTAGCGGATGAATAAAATAAGGCGTAGGTCAAAGAGTCAGGGGGCCTAAGGTAAGACATGGGGAGACTGCATGATATAATGGAATACTTAGCGGATGAATACAATAAGGCGTAGGTCAAAGAGTCAGGGGGCCAAAGGTAAGACATGGGGAGACTGCATGATATAATGGAATACTTAGCGGATGAATACAATAAGGCGTAGGTCAAAGAGTCAGGGGGCCTAAGGTAAGACATGGGGAGACTGCATGATATAATGGAATACTTAGCGGATGAATACAATAAGGCGTAGGTCAAAGAGTCAGGGGGCCTAAGGTAAGACATGGGGAGACTGCATGATATAATGGAATACTTAGCGGATGAATAAAATAAGGCATAGGTCAAAGAGTCGGGGGCCCTAAGGTAAGACATGAGGAGACTGGATGATATAATGGAATACATGGCAGCAGGATAAAGTAAGGCATAGGTCAAAGAGTCGGGGGTCCTAAGGTAAGACTTGAGGAGACTGGATGATATAATGGAATACATGGCAGCAGGATAAAGTAAGGCATAGGTCAAAGAGTCGGGGGGCCTAAGGTAAGACATGGGGAGACTGCATGATATAATGGAATACATGGCAGCAGGATAAAGTAAGGCGTAGGTCAAAGAGTCAGGGGGCCTAAGGTAAGACTTGAGGAGACTGCATGATATAATGGAATACTTAGCGGATGAATACAATAAGGCGTAGGTCAAAGAGTCAGGGGGCCTAAGGTAAGACTTGAGGAGACTGCATGATATAATGGAATACATGGCAGTTGTACAGACATTTTTTTGTAACAAATCTTGTATAATAACAATTTGTTTATAATACTTATGTATTGGTCCAAATAAAGTTTCTTTCTTTCTCTCTTCTCTTATTGTTTTACTTCTTGAACCCACAGGCACGTTTGCTTATTTTTAATGTGACTATCCTCAAAAAACAAACATGTAAACTAATTTAAGGGGAGGCTATTACTAGAGGATTAACATTAAATCGAAATTTAAGCTTTAAGTAGTATGTCAGGGAGTCGATGATTCCTGAACTTCATGGATTATGTGAATATATCTTCTAGAATTCCTCTCCTAATATCCGCTTGAGACATTTCAGTAAAATGATTTAGAGTTTTTCCTCCTCAAGAATTATTTTACAGTAGGTAGAGAGCAAAAACACACTATTTTAATTGTTAATAAGTTTGAAGGAAGGTTAAGCCTGTTGTAAGAAAGGGGTGTAATAAGATTAAGGCCTGGTGTAATTCAATAAAGAAGGCAGCTCTGTAGGTATTTGTCAAATAATGTTGATTGACGTAGACATAACTTTCACTAAGGGGACCCTAAGGCTCTTGGGAGTTGGCGGCGAGGGATTATGAAGGAGTCAAGGGAATATAATCCTAACCAAAAAATCCCTTTGTGATTTTAACCTTCCTTCAAGTAAACCCTTCCATGGCTACTACCTTCCATAGGGAAGTCAGCTACTGCGGTCGTACTCAAGACCCGATTTCCGTAAAATGTCCTCAAATTTTCGTCGATAATTCCTCGAGACGAAAAAAAGTTCCCTTCAAAATTTAATAAATACGTAAATATATATATCTTATCTATTTATTTGTCTGATATCGGTTCAGGGTTCACAATTTTTGTATGGTCGTTAGCAAACTGGGTACTAAAACGTATTATGTAAAACTAAAGATCAAGTTCGTTAATGGCAAAAATCGGAAAAGTAGAAGAGATTTGTAGAGGGAGAACATTTTTAAAATTCAAAATTTATCCGTTATTTTACTTAGGCTCAAAACATTGTAAGTACAGATTTTTACTTTCTCTTGAACATTAAGTGAGCTATTTGAATATTTCAGTTTTCAACCTTCAATAAACCCCCACTCCCACTCGTATTATATTAACAACTAGCTAAGGTACTTCGCCCGGGTAATCATTTGAGGCTGAAAGATGATGGTATTTTTTTTTTTGGGGGGGGGGCTTTACTTTGTACAATATTTTTACATTTTCCAGTCTCAATGCTTAGGATTTACGCCCGAATCCGAAGTGCTGGGGATATGTTAATAATAAAAGTGTTTGTTATTCTACAAAATACACAATATTTTTATTTTACCCGTTTCCTATGCATGTATCTTTTTTTATATATAACATAATCATATGTTATCATATTATCATTGTCAAAAATACGGAGTTTCGTTGATTTTGATTTAGTCTTTCGAGACTTATAACATTGACCCCTTCTATGGTTTTTCGTGTATACCTCATTTATACTTCGTTATATGGAAAAAGCCCATATGTCAAAAGTTACTTTAAATAACAAAATAAACAACTTTTGTTATGTGCATAATTGCCGAAAAACCAATAGGAAACGAAATATCGCTATTTTTAATTTCAGACCTCCCTTACCACCCCCACTCCTGTTCGTACCTCAAAATTTTAATATAACTTATAATCAGGGAGATGTTAATACCAAATCACATACGGAGTTTCGTTTAATTCGGTTGAGTCTTTTGTGCCATATAAAATTGTTGACTCCCACTATTGTTTTTAGCGTATAACTCATTTATACTTCGGTATACGACAAAAGGGTATATTACAAAAGTTACTCTTAACAAAATAAACAACTTTTGTTATGTGCATATTTGCCGAAAAACCAATAGGAGACGAAATATAGCTATTTTTAATTTGAGCCCTCCCTTATAACCTCCACTCCTGTTCGTCTCAGAGAATACTAATATAGCCAGAATCCTGAGTTAGTAGTAATAAACATACCAAGTTTCATAAAATTCGGTTCACCCGTTTACGAGTCTATAAAGGACATACATACAAACATTCATTTTTATATATAAGTTAAGTTGTTGTATCATGAACCACTTTAATTGAAGGTTAAATACCAAATATTTTCCCCATTGAACTTGTACTGTGCGATGACGTCATCAATTAAGATTCTGTGATCTAGACTCGAAAATGTTCGTTTGATTTATACGATACTGGATATTCATCTTTCCGTTTATTACTAAAGATCATAGTCTTGAATGACTGAAATCGTTTTATTAGGAATAGGAGGGGGATTCGAAAATTATAAATATTTCCATTGTTATAAGCTGGTTTGAAATATTTTACAAACGAATCTTACTAAACTATTTATATTCTACAATTATTATTCTATACATTTTTTCATAGCTCAAATATTAAGGTTTTTTTTTTTTTTTTCAAAATTTATTGTTTTCATCCTTCAGTAATCCCCCACTCAGATGTTTACTTAGAAATAGAAAATACGTGGCGAGAAGACATAGATTGTGTGTCATAACACTACGTGCTTAGTTTACGAAGCTCTGCATGACGGAATTCTTATTTTTTTCAAAATATTATTAGAAATTTTTAGATAAAAATTGAACATAACATTTACTACACGCGTACCATTAATCCCAAAGCAATCTAACAAACATTTTGATTATGAGAAACATATTAATTTGTTTTAAACTTTTATCGATTTTTAGCTACTTGCACTATCCGATTAACTTAAATAACTTATGGATTATGGACTATTCATAATTTCATCACATGTTCTTTTTGATCTGAGAACAACACAAATTAATAGTAAATACATTATCTAGAGGTAGATAACTCGATTCTAGATTAACCATTCCTTAGATGGTGGTTACATTCAATAACTTTTACATTGTGAAATAATAGCAGCCAATGTCACATGTAAAGCGGGTTGCTTAAATCACAAATGGTTTAAGTCTAGGTGTCGTAGGTGTCTGTAAGTAACATTTTACGCCCTTAGGTAAACATCTGAATTTTCTGAATTTTTTACATTCAGGTTAATGCAGTAAACATAAGATAAAGGAGTGAGTGAAATACGTTGGTTGGAGGAGAATAGCCACCCCTCCCCGGTATAACAAGTTTCATTGGCTACAGTAAATTGATGTATTAATGGCATGTACAGAGTGACTTGTGACAAAAAAAGTTTCTTTTCCGCTCTGGCTGTGTCCGTTTATTATTATACCTTGTTATTTTGACAAATATACTTTAATATATTCAAATAAACAACTTTATTTCCTTTTCATACAATACAATAATTCATTCCTTTTTAGCAGATTTCCCTTAAGGGAAATCAGCTATTGAGGTCGTACTCATGACGCGAGTTTTGAAAAATTTCCTCAAATGTCCATCGATCCTACCCAGGAGATGACGAAAATGAGGTCCGTTCAAAATTATATATATATATATATATATATATATATATATATATATATATATATATATATATATATTTGTCTGTTAACGCTCTAGCGGTCGCAATTTTTGTTTGATCGTTACCAAACTTCATATTTAAACGTTTTACGTAAAAAGAGAGATCAAGTTCGTTAATGGCTGAAATCGGACCAGTGGGAGGGGGGGTTTAGAGGGGGGACTTTTGAAAATTCAAAATAACTCCGTTATTATGCGTCGGATCGAAAACTTGTATAGAATCAATCTTATTGTAAATTAAATTTACTATAAATATTGTTCTATACATTTATTCTGTATCTTGAACATTAACCGAGATATTTGCATTTGTATTGTGTGGGTGGTCAACGACACCCCGCCATGTTCCGGACTCTCCGCCGAGAGCTCTGGTGGCCGTTTCCAGAACTATTCGTCCCTCGTGAATAGGTTTAGAGATCCCTTCCTACTACAGCTGTTATAAGGCAGATTTCTCTATTGTAAAACATCACGTGGGAAATCTGCTTAGTTTACGCAGCCCCTGCGTGACGGACTTTTTTTTACACATACAACTTTTTATCACATGCCAAATACAATGTAACGATATACCACAACTCTCCTCCTTTAAAGAAACGGAGGGGGGGGGGATGTACATTTATTTATTTTAGTTAGAACTAATTTATGCAATATGAGAAAATTAATTAAAGCAAAAAAAAAACTATTTGTTCTGGGTACATAATAGTTTAGTTTTAACCATGCTGGATCATAATTAATTATGTTTTTATTAATTAGTATTTAATGAAAATTATCTTACATGGCCAATACAATTTTGGCTACTCACATGTTTACTTTCTTTTACCCCAACTGTACTATTTGGAGGATTCTTTTTCTTCCGCCCTCCAATTCGTTTTTAATGCTCGTCGCCAATTTAATATATACAAATACACAACTTTATTTTCTATTCATACAATACAATAATTCATTCTATTATTTTACACGTGTGACTTCTTATAAAATGGGAAATAAAATGAATCTTTATGCCACATATATTGAAAAAGGGGGCTCAGGTTAGCCATGTGAGTTGCAGCGTTGACCTTAATCTCACATGGTAAACCAAGAGTGGCGAGTTCGATTCTAGCCTGGACAAAGGAAATTATATAGTGACGAAATTCATTAAATAACATCCTAAGTCCCAACCTGGCTAGAAGAGGGCAGTCACCTGTAGATAATCCGTCCCAATTACCCTGAATTGCAAAACGTAGACGTTAATAAATAATAATAATATATTTAAAAATTTAAGACGCTGAAAGCTTTAATCGAGAATAATCGTTATCCAATTAGGACTAAGCTACTTTTTAGTATTAATGAATACTAAAAACATACAGTAATTAACGGCTGCATATAAAGGAGGGAGAGTGCTTAGAATAAACATAATTTATGGTTTTAATCCCAGGAGTTGTTGGGATCCGGGGATCTGAAAGGAAACTTTCTTCCCCTGAAGTACTCCACCGAAGTGAACTGAATAGGGAAACCTTGGAGCTTTCTGAAATATTTTCATTCAGAGTGAGGCAGTAAAGTGCACGAGAGGTAAGGCAAAAGTGAATGAATTAAGAGTGTTGGTGGAGAACCCCCCCTTCTCGAGCTCGCAGCTCCCATTGAGAGTATTAACTGATTTACGGCAGATGGAACTTGGGGGGTTCTGGCAATTTGGAACCTAGCCATTGTCCTACTGCGTTTATCATTTTCAGTTCCCGACCGGGGGGAAGGGGAGGGGGATATGTCCCCCCACTCTTTCTCCCCCCGCACCCTTGGAGACTTCCAGGGAGGAAGGGGGTTCCAAGGCGCCTTCCGACCCCCTCCCACAGAGAGAACCACCATCCATTCAAGCCCCATTTGATAAATGCAATAAAAATGGCCTCTTCCAAGAGGCAGTTCAAAGGACGGGAAAAAACCTTTACAAAGAAAATTGTTCTTTTGTTCTCATTATCATTGCAACACCAATCTCAAATATTATCTAGTTCCTATTTCTTTTTTATAATAGTAATAAATTTCCTGTAGCTACTACATAAGAAGGATTGCTGATCAATGAATTCGTGACAATTTGAGCTAATATAGCCTTTATTGCTAGTTATCTGATCGGAAATAAAAACCGTCACGCAGGGGCTGCGTAAACTAAGCAGATTTCCCATGTGAAGTTTTACAATAGAGAAATTTGCATACTGGTAACACAACACCACCGTGATTAAATACAAACGGTAATGAGAAATCTTTCAGTTAATTAAAATAAATTCCCAAGTGAAACGGCTTCTGAATTCTAAGAAAAATTTATATTTTAATAACTCAAATTTTAGTAGTGCAAGAACTAAAGAAGGGGGGGGAGCGGATGAACAGGACGTATTTCCATAAATCTCACAAAGTAACGAAGGTAAGGTATGAAACGACAGGTAAGGTTAGAAGAAGCTTCCACCTGAGCCGAGTAGTTACGGAAACGGCCGACCTACTCCGAACTATACCTGACCTCATAAAAATGCAAATATCTCGGTTAATATTCAAGATAGAGAATAAGTGTATATAAAAATATTTATAGTAAATGTAATTTGCAATACGATTGGTTCTATGCAATATTTCGATCCGATGCATAATAACGGAGATATTTCGAATTTTCGAAAATCCCCCCTCTAGTCCGATTTCAGCCATTAACGAACTTGATCTGTCTTTTTACATAAAACGGTTAAATATCGAGTTTCGTAACGATCAAACAAAAATTGCGACCCCTAGAGCGTTAACAGACTAATATATATATAATTTTGAACGGATCTCATTTTCCTCATCTTCTGGGTAGGATCGATGGACATTTGAAGAAATTTTTCGAAAATCGCGTCATGAGTACGACCTCAATAGCTGATTTCCCTTAAGGGAAATCTGCTAAAAGGTGATGTTTTAGATCAGGTATGGGCAACCTTTGACATGTTGCGGGCCAAACTTTAGGATGCAAATACTTTTTAACGATAAATATCAGACATGAAGTTATAACAACAATGTAATTATAATAAGATTTATTAAAATAACAAAATGAAATGAAAAAGATAGGTATACATTATAATTAAATTATAAAATTTGGAATTATTACAAACAACAAAAGTTAACTAGCGATACCGGAATCAATGAGCTTGAATTTGGGAAACTAATCCATCGATGTTTAGATTAATTCCACTGGTACAAAGACGGAAAGGATTTTCCAAATTATCGTCAGTCAGCCTCGTACGATGTTTTGATTTATTAACTTTCATCAATGAAAAGAACTGTTCTCATTTATAAGTACTGCCAAACGCACAAATCTCTCCTCATCTTCCTCATTTGGAGTAAGTAGTGTAATATTTTTTGTTTAATTGGGTTTTTCAAAATGTCTCGCGGACCGAATCAAATCTTACAGCGGTCCGGTGGTTGCCCACATATGTTTTATATAGTTGGGTATCAGCTACAGCAAGTACTCAATCTAAAGATGAGTATATCTGAAGGATTTTAAAACCATTAAGAATAAGAATTCCATCGAAAAAGGTAGTATCTCCTTGCCCTCCCCGAAACAGTATTGCTTTGAAGAAGAATACCAATGGTGTCCGAAACTGTAAGATTCACGGATACACCCGTCTTTTGATTGACTTTCTGTAGCCTTTACCCAACTATCCTACAATTAGTTATTTAAGTTTCTGCAGGTAAAAACAAGGAAAATCTATAATAACATGGGGATTTTATTTCCTTCCTATCTCTTTTTTGTGGAAGGAATTAGCCGATATTACATAATATGAGGTATATCATACGTAAAATTTGCATAATTGAGCAGTCTGTTTTTGCCTTTTTTTAGCTGGATGTTGAAGGAAGAATCAGTATAATCGTCTCCAGACAGCAATAAAAGCAGCCCTTAACCTATTGTTAATTGAACAAAAGAATGCTTTGATTTGTTCTGGCTCTTACAGCAGCTTAAAATCAATTGAAAAAAATGTACAATAAAAATCTCATCTGCCAAGAAATCCAACAGACTTTAGAGGAAATGCACAAGAAATTATGAATCCTGACGCCTTAGCCGCTAAAGCTATCACAGAGGGCACACTAATGAGGGCACCAGAAAGTCCCTTGGTATGTCAGAAGTACTATCCGAAATGCTAGGGGATGATAGTCACTCTATAAAAAAACTGTTAAGATTTTTAATAATTACTCGTTTAAATAAAGAAATATAATAGGACTTCAACATATGGGCACACAAGAAAGTGAGATAAATATTTATGTATCAAATTGATTATATATACAAAATACTGCTCTGTTTTTCCAATTTGTTAACTCTCGCGAGTTCGGTGCCTAGTTATAATAAAATAAATAAAGATAGTTCTGACAGCTTTATCGAAACTCCACTTACACAGAAATCCATTTTATCTTGTCAACGACAAGTAAATCAGACAAAATATAATGCAAACGTTCTAGCGGCTACAAACTTTGTTTAATCTTTACAAAACTCTACTTTAAGGCAAATCATGTGAGTGGCAGAAGTTTACCACTAGCAGAGGATGCTTATTGATTGTGATGAACCTATATAGAAATTCAAATATATCTGTTGTTCGTGTCTCATCAAAAGATATTATAAAATTGGGCTCAATGTTCTAGAAAACATTGCTACTAATGTTAATCTGTACATTTTATTGTATATGTGGTAATCCAGCTTTCACTAATACCCCATCCAAAGCTTACATTTTCATGAAAAACAATTACATGAATGAATGTTCCAAGTCAATTTTGTATCGTGTTTACATATGATTGTAAAAACCGTCTCCTACTCATACTGTCCAATGTCGATTGAAGGGAAGAAAATAATTGTGCATTTGTATTTTTAACTATTACTTTTGCATTAAATGGAAGTTAATAAATAAATCTAGGTAGAGAGAGGGATTTCTTCATAAGTTAAAGATGCATTACAGTCAAATTACAATGAATAAAAAAAGTGTAATTTAAGCAACATAGGCATACTAGTGTTGCCAGTTAGTGGTTGCTCATCATCAAACATTTTTATATACTTTCCTTATATAAGAAAGAAATTCCTTATCCTGGTTTTTTGCAGATTTTTCTTAAGGGAAATTCGTTATTGTGGTCGTACTACTCATTTTCGAAATTTTTCTTCAAATGTTTGTCGATCCTACCTACGAAAGTGAGGTCCGTTCAAAACTGGATATATGTATATATATATATATATATATATATATATATATATATATATATATATATATATCTGTTACTGCTCTAGCGGTCGCAAATATTGTTTGTCAAACTCGATATTTAGTCGTTTTATGTAAAAAGAAATATCAAGTTCGTTAACGGGTGAAATCTTTATTTGAAGCCTAAATAACAAATATTGTTCTCATTGAACTTTTACGTCTTGGGATAAATGCAATTACGGGACACAAGTGGGAAATCTGCTTAGTTAACTCAGCCCCAGCGTGACGGGCGTTTCCGTTGTAATGTGATCTATACTGCCCTTTGAGCTAGTAAATAATATGTAAGTAGGGTAGGCGAATTTCTTTAATAAATCCCAGAGGAAACATCCAACTAAAAGCTGACTTCTTTTTCCCACATACATTCTTACAAACTGAATTAACCAGAGGGCGGGATTGAGGAAGCGGCTGAGCGGTGCTAGGCTGGTCAGGAGATAAATCTGTCTTAGACCAAGGGCCAGTATTTGGTGGTAATTGAATTCCCCTCGGCAATTTCCTCCTTGTAATGGTTTACAAATGGCGGCCTGTTCTGAGCCTGTGGTTGTCCCTTCGAGGAAACACAAACAGCAGGAAGGCAATCATGTGGAACGACAACAAGCACATTATCTCAAGCAATTGTTTTGTTACCATGGCTGTATGTAGAAGAAAAAAATGTCATATATTTCGACTAGAACTACAGAGTTTTCCTTTTTCATGAACTCCTAAGAAATGGAAAAGTAGTAGAATATTTGTAAAAAATAAGAATACTTAAAACAAGTCACTGTAGCTCCTGCTGTCATTCTTGCCTGTTATGACTCCCCAAAATTGTGAATTTTCTTGAAAGTTTCTCTGTTCATTTATTCATTTAAGGTCCAAAAATTTGATATAATTTTTCAAAATAAACACCAATATAACTGGAATGATGAATTCCCAAATACAATATGGAAAAACCCTTGGTCAGTTAAGGTAAAATAATAGTTATTTTGGAGCAAAGCCTTAGGTTATTGCGTTCTATATTGGCATTACTCCAACTAACTCAGTTACTTTGAGATGCAAATTTGAGTTATGGTATAACTTTAAATATGTGGAAAGTAACTGAAAACAATAAACTAAAATCAGTCACGCAGGGGCTGCGTAAACTAAGCAGATTTCCCTCGTGAAGTTCAGTAATAGATAAATATACATACTGGTAACACAACAACACCGTGAATAAATACAAACGGAAATAAGAAATGTTTCATCCAATTTCAATAACCTGCCGACAGGAAGCGTTAGGTTAGAAATGTAAACAAACTGGTAGGTCCACCTCACACCGGAACGAAAAACAATTACTGAAATATATCAGAATATAACACATTAATTTTATTGAGAAATATTTACTATATCTAGTACTGTAATTAATAATGAGTCAGAATAATTGTTATCTCAATCAATAAAATTTTAGTAGTCCAAAACTTTAAGATGGGGGGGGGGAGTCACCAGGACATATTTGCATGTATCTCGTATAATAAAGGTCTCTTGAATACAATTTTTGGTATTTAAACTTCCAATAATGTGATTTATTATGTAGCAGAGTATTGTTTACGTAACATGAGTAGAAGTGGCGGTTTACTAAAAACTGAAAAATGCAAATATCTCTGTTAATATTCAAGATAGAGAATAAACGTATTCACCAATATTTATAGTAAATTTAATTTGCAATAAGATTGGTTATATACAAGTTTTCGATCCGACGTATAGTAACGGAGATATTTCGAATTTTCGAAAATCCTCCCCTCTAAACCCCCCCTCCCACTGGTCCGATTTCAGCCGTTAACGAACTTGATCTTTCTTTTTACATAAAACGACTAAATATCGAGTTAGGTAACGATCAAACAAAAATTGCGACCGCTAGAGCGGTAACAGACAAATATATATATATATATATATATATATATATATATATATATATATATACAGTTTTGAACGGACCTCATTTTCGTCATCTACTAGGTAGGATCGATGGACATTTGAAGAAAAATGTCGAAAATTCCGTCATGAGTACAACCTCAATAGCTGATTTCCCTTAAGGGAAATCTGCTAAAAACTATTAATACCTCCATCCGTCCATAGAAATATTCGATAAGAGAGAACAGAAGATATGAAGGCCTACTAGGAAGACTCCGAATAGGCGCCATATTAATTACGCAAAGTTATCTTATGACAAAAGATCAACCCACGATGGGTGGGAAATGTAACATAAATTTAACTATCTACCATATATTAATAGAGATGTCATTCATATACAAATATTCCAAACGAATGCAATATTTCCAATAATATAGCAGTGGCCTTGGGGATGATGCCAATGAGCTACATACCTAAATTATTTAATTTTATGAAAATTACAAATTTATATAAAGAAATATAAATTAAAAATTCGTTTATAGAAATTTAAATTATTTTTTTTTTGTATTAAGACATTTGTTGTATCATCATTTATATCGTTAAATTTTAAATGACGATATAAGTGAGGATATATCAATATCTACAATTTACACAAACACAATTTACTCACGAAATGTAGGTACTTATCCAAAACGAGTTATAGATATTACCAGGCGATGGTAACCTAGTAGTTTTTCGCAGTAAAACCTTAATAAACAAACAATCAAATTTCAAACATGGAAAACACTCGACTACTGATTATTCTGGAACCATGGTCAACATTCTGGACTTAACAAAGTCTTTTTGAATGATTAAAGGTGCTTTCCAGAAGCAAATAGATAGATTTGAACCTGAACATGTTATTGTTCTTGTATTTTTTTCTATATTGTAGAAAACTTCAATAAAAGCATTGCACAACTTGAAGAATCTGCAGTCCCGTATATTTCAAGATGGAAATAATTGCTAGTATAAATTCTTTTGTCAGAAACAAGGTGAATCTATGAACTATGAAAAACGGAACCGTACCAGTACCTAGGGACCAATGTTCATTCGAAGCTAAAAAATAAATAGAATGGGAATTAAATATATTTTTTTAAGGGACCATATATGCAGTAATGACTAGGGGATTTTCTCTATTTTTATTCGGGATAATTAACTCTGAAGCACCATAATGAATTACATCTTGTATTAAGGGCAGAAATGACTACAGCTCATGTGCATCATCGGACTTCTTCGATGGCTAGACTGCATGTCAGTAGAAATCGTGAGATGCTATAGCCTCACATATAGAAATTATTCCGTTTATAGGAGCAAAATCGTTGAAACTACTATAGATTAGGTTAAAAGTGAATCAAATAAATGAATAAATCAGACAAAGTATAAACAGCCCTGAAGTGCAATATTAGCCATTGAAGCCGAATGCAGAGTTCCATTATCCAGCTCAATTATTTTGAGAGGGGTGCATAATAACCACAGGTTGATGTCAGGAGAGTATATATTGTTACGTTTTTATTTGTAAAACCAGTAATAAACGTTGTTAGTAAGAGTTCTCTTTGGATTACGAAATTAAATACTCACAAGTTTCACAGTTTTTTTTCACTGCACAATTTATTTCACAATGCACAATACACTTGGTAATTATTCTTAATTACTACTCACAGTATAGACTGATAGCGTCACTGTTTTTCAGAGTCTGTGAAATGGCTTACACAGTCCAATAATTCACTCACGGTCACTGAAATTCACAGAAAGACGGCACTGCACTGTCTTAAACACGGCACTAAACTGTTACTTACAGTCACGGCACAACACTGTTCTTCTTATAAAAACACTTTACCACACTGCACTAAGTCGCACTGTAGCACCGAACACACATATGAGCACTTGAGAAGAAAACCTGACTAGCTCTGCGGCTGGCCGGTTCTTTATATAGGTTGTCGGCATACATCAAAGGGGAATTGGCTGGACCTTCGACGTCTGGACTGGAAGGGTCTAGTAGGAGCTCGACCCTCTGTCGGCTTCTTTGATCTATATCGCACTTTCCAAATACGCGACTCTCTCTGCTAATCCCTTAATTTTCGCAACAATATAATAGATAAAGGTATATTGTAACAATGAAAATAATGTATACTCGATTATACAGTTGCCACAAACTATATAATAGTGCAGGTTGAGCACTAATAGAACTCTGAATAATTTGAGTGCATTGGAGCAGGTTGCCAGATATAGGCCGGGTTAGTATTTATGAATAGCTATAATAATATGGCTAATATGTATAACAAGGTGATATCCGCTAAATTTAGCATGTAGGAGAACGAGGTCACAAACTGTCGATACATCTTTCACAATTCCACTTAGAGACTGCTATAGAAGCCATTCAGTTTAAAAACGTCCGCCCCACAGGGGCTGCGTAAACTAAGCAGATTTCCCACGTGATGGTTTACAATAGTTAAATATACATCCAGGTAACACTACCGTGAATGCTCAGACAATTTACAATACAATTAATAATCTCTACAACGAAAAGTGGCTGAATTGTAAACAAACTGGTCATCCAAGTTCGTAGCGTTGCCTAGATAATTAGACCGGAAGGACAAACAATTAATGAAATATATCTAAATATAAATTATTAATTTTATTGAAAACAATTTACTAAAGTTACTGCTGTAATTTTTAATGAATAAGAATCAGTTTTATCTCAATCACTCAAATTTTATTAATCCAAAAACAAAAGAAGGGGGAGTGGGGTCAACAGAACGTATTTGCGTATATCTCACAAAGTAAAAGTTCAGTGAAAACAATATTTGGTATTTAAGCTTCAATTAATATGTTACATTATATAACAGAGCATTGTTTATGAAACACTAGTAGAAGAGGGGGCTTACAGAAGGCCGAAAACTGAAAAATTCAAATATCTCGGTTAATATTCAAGATAGAGAATAAAAGTATACAACAATATTTATAGTGCATTTAATTTTCAATAAGATTGATTCTATACTCTTTTACCATTCGACTTATATTAACGTAGATATTTCGAATTTTCCGAAACTCGTCCGATTTCAGCCGTTAACGAACTTGATCTTCCTTATCAATTATCAATCAACAATTAAATATGGAGTATGGTAACGATCAAACAAAAATTCCGACCGCTAGAGCGTTAACAGACATATATATAATTAGGATCGATGGACATTTGAGGAAATTTTTCAAAACTCGCGTCATGAGTACGACCCCAATAGCTGATTTCCCTTAAGGGAAATCTGCTAAAAGTAGTTGTTTTGTATTTCTTTTCAATACTGTGGCTAGAGGTGTGGGCATTTGGTAACATTAAGCTGAAATTCTCAAATGAAAAGGAAAGCCAGAAGTGAAGTGCACCGAAAATGCATTTACTTTTTTCGGGAGAATCACTATGCAATTAAATATACAAAAGAAGCTAACTTGGAGCAGCCATTCATATAAATAACATGAACCTCTGAATGTAACTCACGAGCTGGAAGGAATGAGAAACGAGACTGAGCTACCTAAATCATGATTAATTAACTACCAGTGGCTGAAGTAAATCCTCTCTTTTAGAAATAATTAAACGGACTTAAGATTGGAAGCTTTAAAGTATTCTCTACTACTCAGTAATACCTTGTAAATCACTTCTCTCCAAACAGGATTGATTAAGCTACTCTTTAATCAATGGATTGAAAATAAGAAATACCTTGTAATTGTATTATGCAGTAATTGGTCAGTTGGATACAGAAACCTGTTCAGTAATGGTCAAGAATAATTATTCTTTCCTCGCATACCCAAATTTAAGTCTCATCTTCAAAGGACTCATGTCCTTAAAGAGATAATTAATATGAAGAAAATAAATTCAAAACCCAAATTACAACTTTCATCGAAGATCGTTAGGTTATTGATATAAATATGCAGTGTTTTACATTAGTGGTTTCGAAATAGAAGCAGTTGTTCAAAACAAAATTCAACCAACGGAAAAATTAATAAGTCCGTCACGCAGGGGTTAAGTAAACTAAGCAGATTTCCCTTGTGAAGTTTTACAATAGAGAAATCTACATACCGGTAACACAACACCATCTTCAATACGGGGGGGGCATCAACAGAACGTCTTTGCATATATCTCACAAAGTAAAAGGTTAGAAGGCAAGAACGGAGAAAGGTTAGGTTACACGAGTGCCGAACAGTTACGGAAACGGCCGAACTAATCCGGAAACTTCCGCCTAATCCAACAATAGCCGCACACACTTAATAAAATTAAAATATCTCGGTTAATATTCAAGATAGAGAATAAATGAATATAACATTATTTATAGTAAATATAATTTGCAATAAGATTGGTTCAATATAATTTTTTGATTTTTCGTACAGTAATGGAGATATTTCGAATTTTCAAAAATCCCCTCCTCTACCCCCCCTCCCTTTGGTCCGATTTCAGCCGTTAACGAACTTGATCTTTCTTTTTACATAAAACGATTAAATACCGAGTTTGGTAACGATTAAACGAAAGTTGCGACCGCTTGTGTTAACAGACAAAAATATATATATAATTTTGAACGGGCATCATTTTCGTCATCTCCTGGATAGGATCGAGGGACATTTGAAGAAAATTTTTCAAAATCGCGTCATGAGTACGACCTCAATAGCTGATTTCCCTTGAGGGAAATCTGCTAAAACTCTATAAATAGCCTACAATTTAAAATATCCCTAAAATGAATAATTTACATTTATTACAAGTAATTGAGGCACAAAGGATATTTGAACAACGGCGAAATAATAGCTTTGAATGGCGAATCTGGTCTAGATTGTCATCAAAAAGTCCGTCACGCAGGGGCTGCGTAAACTAAGCAGATTTCCCACGTGACTTTTCCAGTAGATAAATCTCCCCAATAACACCTGTAGTAGTAAGGTATCTCTAAACCTATTTAAGAGGGACGAATAGTTAGGTAATCGTCCGCCAGAGCTCTCAGCGGAAATTCCCGAACATAGCCGACTCCTGCCGACGACACACAGAATACAAATGCATATATCTCGGTTAATATTCAAGATAGAGAATAAATGTATTGAACAATATTTATAGTAAATTTAATTTGCAATAAGATTTATTATATACAATTTTTCGATCCGACGCATAATAACGGAGATATTGTGAATTTTCGAAAATCCCTCCTCTACCCCCCCCCTCCATCTGGTCCGATTTCAGCCGTTAACGAACTTGATCTTTCTTTTTACATAAAACGATTAAATACCGAGTTTGGTAACGATTAAACGAAAGTTGCGACCGCTTGTGTTAACAGAAAAATATATATATATAATTTTGAACGGGCATCATTTTCGTCATCTCCTGGTTAGGATCGATGGACATTTGAGGAAATTTTTCGAAACTTGCGTCATGAGTACGACCTCAATAGCTGATTTCCCTTAAGGGAAATCTGCTAAAACTCAATAAATAGCCTACAATTTAAAATATTCCTAAAATGAATAGTTTACATTTGTTACAAGTAATTGAGGCACAAAGGATATTTGAACAACGGCGAAATAATAGCTTTGAATGGCGAATCTGGTCTAGATTGTCATCAAAAAGTCCGTCACGCAGGGGCTGCGTAAACTAAGCAGATTTCCCACGTGACTTTTCCAGTAGATAAATCTCCCCAATAACACCTGTAGTAGTAAGGTATCTCTAAACCTATTTAAGAGGGACGAATAGTTAGGTAATCGTCCGCCAGAGCTCTCAGCGGAAATTCCCGAACATAGCCGACTCCTGCCGACGACACACAGAATACAAATGCATATATCTCGGTTAATATTCAAGATAGAGAATAAATGTATTGAACAATATTTATAGTAAATTTAATTTGCAATAAGATTTATTATATACAATTTTTCGATCCGACGCATAATAACGGAGATATTGTGAATTTTCGAAAATCCCTCCTCTAACCCCCCCCCCTCTCCCTCTGGTCCGATTTCAGCCGTTAACGAACTTGATCTTTCTTTTTACATAAAACGATTAAATACCGAGTTTGGTGACTATTAAACGAAAGTTGCGACCGCTTGTGTTAACAGACAAATATATATATAATTTTGAACGGGCATCATTTTCGTCATCTCCTGGATAGGATCGATGGACATTTGAGGAAATTTTTCGAAACTCGCGTCATGAGTACGACCTCAATCGCTGATTTCCCTTAAGGGAAATCTGCTAAAAGGGCAGACTGTTGGATCTTATATACGGCAAATGTTCGGAATAATAAAACCAAAAATAAACTACCAATTAGTAACTTTAATTTAGGTTGAACATTGTTTTACCTTTTTTCACCCAGTTACCTCAAATTTAACTAACAAATACATTTGAAACCACTTTTTATTTTAGCAGATTTCCCTTAAGGGAAATCAGTTATTGAGGTCGTACTCATGACGCGATTTTCGAAAAAAGTTTTCTTCAAATGTCCATCGATCCTACCCAGGAGATGACGAAAATGACGTCTGTTTAAAGCTATATCTATATTTGTCTGTTAACACTCTAGCGGTCGCAATTTTTGTTTTATCGTCACCAAACTCGGTATTTAATCGTTTTATGTAAACAGGAAGATCAAGTTCCTTAACGGCTAAAATCGGACTCGTGTGAGAGGGGGAATTCGAAATATATCTGTTACTATACGTCGGATTGAAAAATTGTATAGAACCAATCTTATTGCAAATTAAATGTATTATAAATATTGTGTTACATACATTTATTCTCAATCTTGAATATTAGCCAAGATATTTGCATTTTTATATAGTTTAACGGACGAGCTACGGTCGCTTCTATTCGTTCCTAGTTAGAATGCTAGTTCGGCCGTTTCCGTAACTGATCGGCACTCGTATGGAGATTTCTCTATTGTATAATTTTACGTGGGAAATCTGCTTAGTTTACGTAGCCCCTGCGTGAAGAACTGTTAAGAGTTGCGTAAGTATCACCATGTAGTTTAGTGTTACTAATTATATCCTTTATTATTGTAGATCCTCATTTCTAAACAATGGTGATTTTATAGTACATGACTGAAGAAAAATGTCAACTACTGTATCAATAATAATATTCCAAGCTTTATACAGAATATTACTGTGGGTACTGTAAATGATAATCGTTTTAGTTGTTTACTTTAGAAGTGTTTTAGAGTATAAGCAATTAAGAGTTGAGCCTTTCATGCTTCATAGGAAGCCATTATGGGTCGGTTTAATGGTCGGTCAAATAACTTCGCTGAGTATATTGCTTGAAAACCGAATAGTTCAAATACTTATAAAATAAACAGAGCTCTTGACTTTGATCTCTACTTCAAACCACTTCATTTAGTCACAACTTTATTTTTGCAAATATTCCTTTCCTCTCATTGAAATAGTTATAGGTTACTTTTTATCCACATTCTTCATCAAATATAAAATGTCACTGCCTAAAAAAATTATAAAAAATATATATTTCTAAATCATTATCGTAACTCATTAAGCTGAATAATCAACAGTAAATCAATAACATGTATGGGAGTGAACAGTAAATCATTTTTCAATATGATCTATAGGAATAAAATTAAATTCTAATTGTGTATTTTTGAGAATCTACATACTCTGAGTAATATATATATAAGCTGACAACTGATGAATGGGCAGATTTATGTGAAATCAACTGATTTCTATATATAATTTTTCTGGTCTTAATCTCGCGTGGTAAACCGAGAGTGACGGATTCGTACCCCGCCCTGGGCAGTAGAAATTTATTTAGTGAAGGACTCATTAAATAAATTCCTTATTTTCACCCTGGGTAGAAAAGGGTAGTAACCTGTAGATGAATGAATGAATTTAGCATAAATAATAATAATGAATAAAGAGAAATGTGAAAAATAATAGTTAACAAAATTAATATATACATGATTATAAGGTACAAAATACAAATACAATAATAAACTATATTACTTATAAACTTTAAAATTTTATAAAACTACTTATGTTTTACTCTTTATAGGCCTTCCCCGAAGGGAGTATGGTCTAACTTCCCGGAGTGACCAACTCTATTGGGAAGTGGAGTAGACCTGTAGATAACCCGTCCCAATTAGTGATTGCATAAAGTGTACGTAAACAAATATATATAATTAATTTATAATGTTTCCACAAATTATATCTATTACAGAGAATTTGACATTCTGATATTTTCAAAACACGCCCCCTCTTAACATTTCCACGATATTTCAGGTCTTTATTCTCGATATTCTCTGGCTTATTCAGTTTCAATGTTCAAGTCTAAGGAACTAGGCATAACTTCTACTTGAATCATAGCTGAAGTTGATGTTACTTAGTAAGTTATAAAGGATACCTATATTGTCCCGATTTACCCGTGTTATTTCCAGCAACAAGTTTTTTTTTATTATTATTATTTTAACCTCATTCACCTTGTCTCCAATAATAATCTACTGTGTCCTTTGACTTTCTTTTTCTTTCACGGATTTTTCATTAAAGTTCCGCACAAAGTCTCTTCTAAAGCAAAAATGTTTCATAACACGATAAAACATGCTCTTCATTGCTCTTGATTTGAAATATCACCCAGATATTGAGTATCTGCGATGAAAAATATATTAAAAGGAAACTTAATTTAAAATTTGAATAGAAAAAAAATCACGTCTACGAACCAGCTATTGTAGACAGAACATTCCCCAATGTAGTAAATATTGGAAAGACTTTAGTATACAGTCAAACTAATGTGGACAAGTTATTTGTTATCCCAATGAAAAAAAAAAAATCATTTAGTATTCCAGAGACAAGAAAAATAAATTTCAAGGTGAATTCATTTTAATGTCATAAATAAGCGTTAATGGAATACTTAAAGAAAAAGATGGTTTCCTGAAGGTAATGTTAGCTGAGAAAGGCACAATTAATTTTGATATAAAAGTACTGCCGTCATAAGATTAACGAGCTCTAGAGACAAGGTTGACTTGAGATCCCTTGTTATTTTTGATTAATTCTTGTTTGGCGTGTGATGGCCGACTGTAGCAGACGAGATTTCTGACTTTAAGCAGAGTTCTCTTTATCAGTGTAGTTGTTATTATTTTTTCCCCATCACCGTTATTACTCATACCAGCAATGGTAGCATTTATTATGGAATACCAATTATATTAAGAGGTGGGCGTGGTCTAGTCGTAATGGTAGTCTGTTGATCTAAAGATTTCTTGTTCGTGCCTAGAAATTACTCATTTTATTTAGTTGTTTGGTTTTGAAAATGTTTTTTCTCCCCCTCCTACCTTTCATTCACAGACATCACTTAGCATCGTGTGGTAATTTTTTTGCGAATCTATATTCGAATAAAAATTTAATTACAAATTGTATGTTTCTCCAAAAGCTGTATGATAGACAGGAAAAAACTCCGTCAAACAGGGGCTGCGTAAACCAAGCAGATTTCCAACGCGAAAATTTACAATAGATAAATATACATGCAGGTAACACTACCGCGAATATTAAGTGAATAAATACAAACGGTAATGAGAAATCCTTCAGTCAATTTACAATACAAGTTAATAATCTCTAAAACGAAAAGTGGCTGAATTGTAAACAAACAGGCCATCCAAGCTCTTAGCGTTGAATAGATAGATAGACCGGAAAGATAAACAATTAATGAAATATACCTGAATTTAATCTTATTAAAAACATTTTACTAGACCAAGTACTGTAATTTGTTATGAATCAGTTTTATCTCAATCACTCAAATTTTAGTAATTCATAAACAAAAGAGGGGGGGGGGGTGAACAGAACGTATTTGCAGATATCTCTCGAAGTACAAGTCCAATGAAAACAATATTTGGTAATTAACCTTGTAACGAAGTGGTTCATATTAATATCACATGAGTACAAGTGGGGGTTTGCTGAAGGCTGAAAACAGAAAAATGCACATATCTCGTTAATATTCAGGATAGAAAATAAACATCTATAACAATATTTATATTAAATGTAATTTTCAATAAGATTAGTTCTATATAATTTTTTCGATCCGACGATAGTAATAGAGATATTTCGACTTTTCGAAATTTCACCACTCTAAACCCCCCCCCCTCGTCAGATTTCAGCCGTTAACAAACAATAATTGCGACCGCTAGTGCGCTAACAGACATATATATATATATATATATATATATATATACAATTTTGAACGGACCTCATTTTCGTCATCTCCTAGGTAGGATCGATGGAAATTTGAAGAAAAATTTCGAAAACCACGACCTCAATGGCTGATTTCCCTTAAGAGAAACCTGCTAAAAGGGCTTCAATCTAGTAATGAAACATGAGGAAGAACAACTCAATAAATGCCTGGCACTGATAGGTTTTTTTTTTCAAGGTTTCAATGTGATCATACTGAATTAGTTGTTATAATTGTTGTTTTAGCAGATTTCCGTTAAGGGAAATCAGCTATTGAGGTTGTACTCATGACGGAATTTTCGACATTTTTCTTCAAATGATCCTACCTAGTAGATGACGAAAATGAGGTCCGTTCAAAACTGTATATATATATATATATATATTTGTCTGTTACCACTCTAGCGGTCGTAATTTTTGTTTGGTCGTTACCAAACTCCAAATTTAGTCGTTTTATGTAAAAATAAAGATGAAGTTCGTTAACGGCTGAAATCGGACCAGTGGGAGGGGGGGTTTAGAGGGGAGGATTTTCGAAAATTCGAAATATCTCCGTTACTATACGTCGGATCGAAAACTTGCATATAACCAATCTTATTGCAAATTAAATTTACTATAAATATTGTTTTCACGTTTATTCTCTATCTTGAATATTAACCGAGATATTTGCATTTTTATGAAATCGAGGCGGATAACGGATGAGAGTAAAACTTCACGTGGGAAATCTGCTTAGTTTACGCAGCCCCTGCGTGACAGACATTTTAAGTAAATACAGTCTTGATAAAAAATTGTCATAATATTTGCATTTCCTACATCGTCAAACTTCTCAGTATTTAGACATTTCCATTGCATTTTCTCCGGCTTCCGTTCATGGGAAGCGTCATTGCCCCGTTGAGGAGCTTATCAAAGAAATGTATACATTTTTACGAGGCTCCTTAAAAAGTGAGGAGATAATAAGAATGAAAAACAGTTCAAACTGTCTTATATTCGACAAGAGACAACGGAAGAGATGAAGTCGTACTAGAAATACTCCAAATAGGCAACACAAGATTTAAGCATGGTTATCTTATGAGAAAAGAGCAACCCCCCGATATATAGGAAGTGTAACGCAGATTTAATTATCTACCGTATATTAATGAAATGCCATACGTATACAAATATTCGAAACCAATGTTATATTTCCAATGATATAACAGGGACTTGGGGATGGCCCCAAAAAGCTAGATAAATTATTTAAATTTATGAAAAATACAAATTTGTATAAAGAAATTTAAACTACAATATTACTAATCGTATTAAGAAGTTTGCTGTATCCTCGTTTAAATTTTAAACAACGATATAAACGTGGATATAACAATATTAATAATCCACTTATCCAAAACGGGAGTTATGGATATTACAGGGCGATGATAACATAGTAATTTTTCTCACTAAAACCTCATGAAACAAACAAAGAAATCGTCCAAGTTGGCCCCAAAATGTGTGGCAAGTGGGAAATTAAATTAAAACTTAAAATAAAGTACTGCAGACGATTATTAACATCTATTTTTTGAACTATATATTTTTAAAAAATATTTATTTACACATTTGAAATTGTAAAAAAAAATATTAAAAAAGGACAAAACGGAATAGAACGGAATAAAGATTACTATTACTCTAATTCAAAACATTTCATTTTCCATTTTTATTTTATTTTAGTTGAAAAACATTAAAAAGTTAAAACATAAAGAAGAACGATATTTGGTATTTAGGCTTAACATAAAAGGTTTCATTATATAAGAGCTTATTGATAATGTGACAAGATTAGGAGGAGTAGGGGTTTACTGAAGACCCAAAACTAAAAAATGCAAATATCTTGGATAATAATCAAGATATTGAAAAAAAAAAAAAAAAAAAAAGAATAGTTATTTATTATGCAAGTGACGAAAGTAGATCATTTTACAACTCGAGTGAAACGTTTACCCACACGAGCGAAGCGAGAGTGGTAATTTCACGAGAGTTGTAAATTCTACTTTCGTCACGAAATATTAAATTTTTTCTGTAATCGTGTAATACATGATCAGATCTAACCAGAATATGAACAAAATTAGGATGTTGTAAAGATTATGGTATGTTGTTGGTAGGTTATAAGCATGGTTGTGAAAGGTTATAAGCATAGTTATAAAACAACTAGTGATGATTGTGAAGTAGTGCAGTTATAAACAAGTGCAGGTTATAAACAAGGAAGGTAACTAATTAAGAAGGCAATTCACTTTCTTCACTGTATTGCAAAATGTTTCACATTCTTTACTCATTTCAGTTTAGTAATGTTACCATTATTCAACGATTACAGAAAAAGTAAATAATGACATTTATAGAACAAAGCATTTGTAATAAGATTGATTCTATAAAATTGTTCTAATGGATGCATCGGATGCGAGGATATTTTGAATTACCCCCTTCTAATTCCTCTTCCCACGTTTCCGATTTTAGCCGTTAACAAATTTGATATGCTTCTCTACATAAAACGTTTAAATATCGAGTTCGGTAACGATCAGACAAAAATAGCGTCCGCTAGAGCTTTAACGGGCAAATATATATAACATATATATATATATATATATATATATATAATGTTGAAGGAACCTCATTTTCATTATTTCTTGTCGGATCGAAGGACATATAAAGAAATTTTTCAAAAATCCCATCATGAGGACAACCTCAATAGCTTATTTCCCGTAAGAGAAATCTGCAAAAACTAAAATTCCTAAAATGTAAAACTGTTTTCTAATATTTTCTTAAATAGGTCAGCCAATCTGTTCAATTCAGTTCAGCAGTCAGGTAAATGTCAGAGTTTCAGAGCTCTCAAATAGACTGGGATGTCCTGTCAAGTTCTTTGCAATCATTGGGCCCAGAGCCTGGATATATTCAGTTATTACTTGTCTTACTGTTCGCAAACATTACCACTGAATGACAGCTACCAGTGCTTTTCTCATAATTATGTTGAGTACCGTCAAAATATCTCTTAGCATGATAAAACTGGAATTATATGGCGATTAAACTGCAAAAAAAAAACAAAAAAAAAACATTTTCTTTCAAACAAAACTGCAAGTTATTTTAATTGCGTATCTAACTTAATCTCTTGTTAAACATTTATTTGAATTAGGAAAATCTCTTATTTAAAAGATAAATTTAACTTCCTCTATTATAAAATTTAGATGAATTGTAAATTTTCTGTAGTTAGATCTACGATAGGTATCTAAAATAAATCAAAAAAAATATCTGTACACAGAGAGAGAAAAGAAATATTTTTGTTTAACTTTTTAGAAGCTGTTATATTGTATTCGTCATGTACGAGGGAAATCTGCTTACTTAACGCAGCCCCTGCGTGAAGGACTTTTAGCACTACTATTGAGGTCGTACTCATGACGCATTGTCTAAGAAATTCTTCAAATGTCCATCGATCCTACCCAGGAGCCTGGGTATGACGAAAATGAGGTCCGTTCAAAACTATATATATAGATATATAGATTTATATTCTGTTAACACTCTATTGTCGCAATTTTTGTTTAATCGTCACCAAACTCGGTATTTATTCGTTTTATGTAAAAAGAAAGTTCAAGTTTGTTAATGGCTGAAATCTGACTAGTAGGAGGGGGGGAGGTTAGACTGGAGGAATTTCAAAAATTCGAAATATTTCCGTTATTATATGTCGGATCAAAAACTTTTATAGAACCAATCTTTTTGAACATTAAATGTACTATAAATATTGTTATATACATTTATTCTCTATCTTGAATATTAACGGAGATATCTGCATTTTTCAGTTTTCTTCCTTCAGCGAAGCCCCACTCCTACTCACTTACATAAACAATACTCTGTTATATAATAAAGCACATTATTCGAAACTTAAATACCAAATATTATTTAGAAGAGACCTTTATTATACGAGATAAATGCAAACTTTTTATGGTGACCCCCCTCCCCACCTTCTTAAATTCTTGGACTACAATAATTTGATTGATTCAGATAAACATTATTCTGATTCATTATAAGTTACAGTACTAGCTATAGTAAGTAGTTTTCAATCAAATTAATATGTTATATTATGATATATTTCATTAATTACATTTCTTTCAGGTGAGAGTCGGTTTGGCAGACCTGTTTGTTTACATTTCAGACGCTTTCCGACGGAAGGTATCTTATTATCGTTCATATTCATTCACTTAATATTCACAGTGGTGTTGTGTTACCGGTATGTAGATTTATCTGTTGTTAAACTTCACGAGGGAAATCTGATTAGTTTACGCAGCCCCTGCTTGACGGACTTTTGAAATGTATGTACATGTCGTTCTTTGCGCATATAATATATAGTGAAAAGTCAATTGATATAATCAGATAATTACGACCTAGGGATTAATACGGAAATTATTGATTAAGAAGTTTTTCCCAGGATCATTTATGAAGACATTATACAATAGTAGGAATGGAATTCTTTAAGTCCTCATTAATTGGCGCCATCACTTTTTAATGACTCCCGAAAAGGAGGGAGCATCCGAAGAATTTTCATTCCGGGAATTCTCGACAAAGTCATCTTTCGGCGGGTGGAGTTCACTTTCATTCCAACTTTACTTTCGATAATTAACTTTAATCTCTTAAAAATCTTCCATGAGATTCAGCTAATATCGCCTGTTGTACGGGATTCTTTGAGTCTAATTTTTTAGATTCCATAATTGAAATTTTATGATATTGTCTAACAGTCCTCTTAGCTGTTGCTCCAAAAATACGAGCAGGCGAATGTGCTTTACCTACTTTATATTATTTCCAGTTTGGGTAGAAGTGAGAGGAGGGGTGATTCCTTTTCATTGACACAATTTGACTTCTATATTGTCCATATCCAGGACACAACGGAATACACCTGGAAATGCACAAGTTTAGTAGTATATGGGGATAACAGTAATGAAGTTTCATTCATTTTACAATTTCAGGAACTAATCCAATTCAAGAACTGGCCGCTACAGCGTTAAAAATATATAAATGTATTCAAGTATATATTGATAGGTAGAATGATAAATAGATCAAAACATAGTTCATTTAGTTGAGAAAAAATGGAATCTTTTTGTTTTACATATATATATATATATATATATATATATATATATATATATATATATATATATATATATATATATATATATATACATACACACTAGCGGACCCACCAGACGTTGTCATGGTATTTCAAGCGATTACGATATTAAATTTAATAATATTATGTTTATAACAAAAGCTACTTTTAATAACAGAAAAAACAACTTTTTTTATGTGTATGTTTGCCTAAAAAGAAATAGAAAATGAAATATCGCGAATTTGTTATTCAGGGCTCCCTTATAACATTCACTCCCGTTCGAATCTAAAAAGTTTAATATAGCTTATAATCGTGGAAGAATCAATGCTAATTTACATATAGAGTTTTGTTAAGTTCGGTTCAATCGTTAGTGGCCAATAAAATTGTTGGCTCCCACTTTAATTTTTTAGTGTATATCTCGTTTATACTCAATTATACGACAAAAGTGAACATAACAAAAGTTAATCTAAATAATAAAATAAACAATTTTTATCCTGTGCATATTTGCCTAAAAACCAATATATAGAGGAACCAATTGATAAGGATCAATAAAAAGGCATTTGCCTGTACTATTTTTTCAATTTTATGCAAAGTGCACTTTCAGAGTCAGCGCTCCAACGTCAGTGCCTACTGACAAAAAAACCTTAACTCTATCTAACAAACATAGCATGACCAACTATAAAAATATATCACAAAACAATAAAAAAATAAAAACACTAAAAACAAAACATGTCCAGGATAAAAGCAATAGAAAATTTAAGAAATAGTCAACTAATTAAATTTAAAAAAAATTGTAAACGATAAGCGTGCATCAAAGATAAAAACTTAAATAAAAAATAGACAAATTACAGATAGGAAAACTATATTTACATATCACAGTGGGAGAAAACCCTGAAATGTCCACCACAGAACCTATAATGCAAATTATAAACTAAAAAATAAATAAACAACCCAATGCTAATAACAGAGAGGAGATGTACTTTCCATAAAATCTAAACTTGGATAAAATTAAAACAATAGTAGAGGACAAGGCCTTTTTATTGATCCTGATCTGCAAAAACACCCCCAAAAAAAGTTGTAATTTGTTAGTACTACCCAGGTGACGACGACCAATTTTCTGCTTGAAAGCAAAAAGGACTAGCAGAACGTTTTTTTTTTTAAATTTAGAGAAGAACACTCCAATGCAGTTTTGGAAGTGCATATTGGCAACTGCAAACGAAGGAGCATTATATCTATTGGGAAGGATAAGTGAGCAGGACGTTAAGCCAGAATGGTCAAGCTAAGGATAATACAAGGACTCCGGAATTGGAAGGTGGTTGTACAACACCTGACGGAAGGTTATCAACCAGGTTACGACTCACTACCTCCTAGTAGAGGCAAGAATGTAACCTAAGTAATATTAGTACTTGAATAAATTTACTGCGAACACTCTTACACATATTTTTTTTAATTACAAGTGGTAAAAACAACCTGCCATCTCTTATATTAGTCTACGGAGAAAAGAAAACGTGTAATGAAAAATCGACGCCGAATGACGTAAGCATATTAAAACTTTATTAGCTGAGATTAATGTAAGCCAAAACTACCTAAGTACTTAGTAGCTACTTTATAGCTGACTAATGGCTTCGAGGTAATAATACGGTAATACAGAAATTTCACGCTGCAGCACTTTAGACATAAACTAGTAATGAAGTTGTTCCCATATTTTAATTCTTGGTACTCCATGATAACCATATATTAGAACTAATATATGTCCCTTTATGAGACATGTTATAAAATGCGAACGTATCCATTTGTCATTTAAAAAGATATATAATAATAATAAAAATTAGTGTTTTGACGCATTTATGGCTTTTTCATTTTTGCCTCAAACCAAGAGAATTTCAAATGATTTATTTAAAATACATGTTTCAAACATGATTCATTAATTAAAAACTACAATAGAAACTATTTTAGAACGTCATCTTTGGATGAATTGTTAGTGTTATGTCGAAATTCAGATCATTTCTTAAACCTACATCCGACGACCTACATCCGTAGACGAGAATAAATTGGACGTATTCAAAAGTTAGTCAAAAAAATTATGTGGAAAGATGAAATGAAATGAAGATTGACGGTCAATAGAAATCATAAACTACAGGATTCCATTCGGATTTAGTAAATAAAAATTAGGAAATATAAGGCTCCAACAAAAAGCCTGGAAACGCTAAAACATACTGTATTATGCGATGGGGTAATTCATTTGGAAATGAATATTACCCTCTCACTATTTGGGTTTATGCTAATGCTGGTTTTCATGAGGTTGGACTGTATAAATGTGGTTATATGTGATAGAACAAATGAGCCTATTGAAAATGTTGCATGATAATATATATTATACAATAAATATATAGATTAGAGGTTACATTATTGAAATGGTTTTGAACTTATTCATGGTGATGATGCTTCTTCTGGATATTCTTTCCCCTTTTTCTCCTTATTCCTTCCATTTCTCTCTCTCTTTCCATATCTTCTCTCCTGCCACCCGCCTTGGCTTAAATGCTAGCTCATTAGCCATGGTTTTGAGGCATATTAACAATATAAAAAATATTTCTTTTATTAACATGTGCACTCTCAAGAAGAAGTAGACTGACTGCTAGTGTCTTTTTTTTCTTCTACTACTTTTGTTCTCTGCTAACAACTGGAGCTGGGTAGTTCCCAGGACTGACACATAGATGGCAGGGCCATGAGTGGGCCTCTTGAAAGGTAGAGAACGTATGGTTTCTTTCGTCTTTTTCATTGAAGATGGAACACATACATTTTTTATAATTTTAAGAATTTAAACATAAATCTTACGGAAGAAATTGCATAGAAATCTAAAGAAAGATTCAGCCTGATAGTTTGAGTTAGTAGTCCTTACTAAAATACTACAAAACAGAGAACGTCCGTCACGCAGGGGCTGCGTAAACTAAGCAGATTTCCCACGTGAAGTTATACAATAGAGAAATCTCCATACGAGAGCCAAACAGTAACGGAAACGGCCGAACTAGCTTTGTGCAGGAAACTCAGTCTCGTCCTTTATCGGCCCACATTTAATAAAAATGTGAATATCTCGGTTAATATTCAAGATAGAGAACAAATGTATAGAACAATATTTATAGTCAATTTAATTTTCAATAAGATTGGTTCTATACAATATTTTGATCCGACCTCTAGTCACGGATATATTTCGAATTTCCTAAAAACCCCCCCCCCTCCCACTGGTCCGATTTCAGCCATTAATGAACTTGATTTGTCTTTTTGCATAAACTTATTAATTTCGAGTTTGGTAACGATCAAACAAAAATTGCGACCGCTAGAGCGTTAACAGACATTGGACGTTGGACAATTGAGAAAATTTTAATTCGGAATCTTAGGGGAATCTGCTAAAATCAAATTCTTGTTTATATTTTAATTTTTACTGTATCTTATTTTTATTTTTAAAGTAGTTCTAAAAAGTTATTCTTAGTGGAAACATCTATCCCTATTATTACTCCATTCTCAATAACGCTCGTACGTTGGGGAATCTTGAACTCAATCATAATCTATATATTAAAATATTGGTGTGTATATAATTTTCGTATATAACTCTTATATAATAACTGTTCAGTCGTCTTTGAATTGAAAGTCCCGCGCTTACTTGGATCACTAACCCGCCGCACAATGGAGATCAAGTAGGCGGTGGCCACGAGCGAAAACTGCAGCGCTGGCTGTTAGAAAGGAGAGCTCGTTTTTGTAACTGAGCGCCATTGTTGATTCTGACTTCATGTTAAGTGCACGTGCTGTGGTAGTTGGCTCCGCAAAAAGGGGAATAATTTTCATCTCCCGCAACGCTAGTGTCAAATAAGGATCACCGCATCGCAGATAAAAGTCACCGCAACCAGTTTTCACCAGCTAGAAGACAGAATCTCATTGGGAACACAAAACAACACAGAAAGAAAAATCCACTCCTTGGAAAGTATATATTTTCCGAAGGTACCTATTTCTTATTATAATGCTAGCATTATCTCAGTAAACAATTAAATGAGTACTCATAATATAGAACCGCTCGAATCATTATTTGGTGTATATACATATATTATTGGCTTGCCGCTAATGTTGCGAAACAAACAAAGGGCTAACCATTGTGATCTACCTAGGTTCTACAGTCGTATTTTATGAAGTTAAATTTCCTTTGTTCTCTCAACATCTATATCAATAAATGTTAATGCTTGTGTCAATTAGATATAAGGTTAGTCCCTAAATTAGCATTCTTTTAAGGTTTGAGTTGTATAAAATTTTCTTCCTTAATATAAAGTTTATTATATGTTACTTATTCAATACATAATTGATTCTTTGTAGAACTCAAAAAGTGTCTTGCATTATTTCACCCTCATCTTTCCACAAGAAGAGTAAATACTTAGGTATAACCAAGGTGAGGAAATTATCTCTTTAATACTTTTATTTCAGTTTAATGATTTCTTATTATTGCCTTTAAAAAGCTTCCCGCCCTTACAAAAACTCTATACTAATGAGAATAATTGAACGCGAAAATACCTGTTTGACGGATTAATTACTTTTTTTAGCCGATACTCAGCTTTTTAATATTCAAAAACCAACGGCTATGCAAGAACATGCAGATTATATAGATTATATTGTGTTACGTGTTTTTGTAGCACTGGAGGTTAGATGATACCCTGAAAGTGCTATACATTGAAATATATTGTTAAGACGGACTTTTATTGTATTCATGGTTCCAATTTCATCTTTTGTCTTCTTATACAAACAAATTAGAACCATAATTTTCATTTATAGATCATTAAAATGTAGATTCATGATGATACATTGCAGTCTTCAGCGAATTTCCTGATTTATTGAATTGCTTTATATAAAGTATAACTCTATAGTTGAGACTAATCATAAATACTGTTAGTTCGCTGGGCCAGGATAAAGTAAAATTGGTCCCTGTAAAGTTGACCTATGTATAAAGTACTGAGTTAAATCAAACTTGAGATAAGGCTGACGTAAACTTTTCTAAGAAGAAAGAATTCTTTCTGTCAGTTTTATTCCTTGCTATATTTCCTAAAAGTTGTGAGTCACGAAAAGTAACTTTAACACCACTTAGGACTTGGAACATATTTTCAGCGCTCTATGGGACGATAATGTATATTGCAATAAATAAGTTTGAAGAATGAAGCAATTCAATTAGTCAATATTTACTCGTGAGATCAAGGCTCAATAATAATTTGATTTAAAATAATTTGACATTTGCCATGTGACTACTCCCTGGATTTATTATATCTTTCTTCTATATAACTAAAGAACTCATTGAATTATCGCACCGCTCAGCATTCCTTACTAATTTTTAAGAAAATCCTGCAACGAAGGGGTAAATCTGAGACAAGTTTGTGTTTTGTTACAATGTGCCTGATCTAAGATATGGTACTTTTCTTGGAAGGTATACTCATATCATCAGGTAAGATCAACAAAACTGATTAGTTATTTTTTCTGTAATCGTTGAATAATGGTAACATTACTAAACTGAAATGAGTGAAGAAAGTGAAACATTTTGCAATAGAGTGAAGAAAGTGAATTGCCTTCTTAATTATTAATAAGTATAAATTAAAAAATAATTTGAAGTTGGAAATTAAATGCTTTTAAATGTTTCTGACCATTGTAAGAATTTATTTTAACAAAATAAATTGAATGTGAATGAATTATTGGTGGAAATAATCAATATATTTTAAAATTTAAATATAATAATAATTACCTTCCTTGTTTATAACCTGCAATTGTTTATAACTGCACTACTTCACAATCATCACTAGTTGTTTTATAACTATGCTTATAACCTTTCACAACCATGCTTATAACCTACCAACAACATACCATAATCTTCACAACATCCTAATTTTGTTCATATTCTGGTTAGATCTGATCATTTATTACACGATTAAAGAAAAAATTTAATATTACACTCGTGACGAAAGTAGAATTTACAACTCTCGTGAAATTACCACACTCGCTTCGCTCGTGTGGGTAAACGTTTCACTCGAGTTGTAAAATGATCTACTTTCGTCACTTGTATAATATTATTATTATTTATTAACCTCCACTTAGGCTAATCGGGACGGGTTATCTACAGGTTACCACCCTTTTCTAGCCAGGGTGGGATTTTAGGATGTTATTTAATGAATTTCATCACTAAATAACTTGTATAATAAATAACTATTAACCTATCAAATGAAAGTTCTTCAAATTAACACGCTGACCTGAGAAAGACTTGCGACCTGAGAAAGTTTCCATCAAAACAAAACATCTAAGAATGCATGAATTTGTGAAGGAAATTAATTTTTATGTTGTTGCTTTTTACATGTTCTGTAAATTTTATCATCTAACGCAGTGGCCTGCTTGTCTGTAGCCTGGATCTAGGTGTTTACTCACAAGACTCCTATTCTCCACATGCACCTATTAGCAGATTTCCGTTAAGGGAAATCAGCTATTGAGGTCGTACTCATGACGAGATTTTCGAAAAATTTCTTCAAATGTCTATCGATCCTACCCAGGAGATGACGAAAATGAAGTCCGTTCAAAACTATATATATAGACATTTATATATATTTGTCCGTTAACACTCTAGCGGTCGCAATTTTTGTTTAATCGTCTCCAAACTCGGTATTTAATTGTTGCATGTGAAAAGAAAGATCAAGTTCGTTAACGGGCGAAATCGGATCAGTGGGAGGGGGGCCCCCCGGTTTAGAGGGGGGAATTTTGAAAATTCGAAATATGTCCGTTCCTATACGTCGGATCAAAACGATGTATAGAATCACTCTTATTGTAAATTACATTTATTATAAATATTGTTATATACATTTATTCTCTATCTTGAATATTAACCGAGGTATTAGCATTTTTATGGAGTGTATCAGACGAAATGAGTTCGGTTATGACCGGTTCTATTCGTTTCCGCCGACAGCTAGTTCGGCCGTTTCCGTAACTGTTAGGCTCTCATATGGAGATTTCTTTATTGTATAACTGGAAATCTTCATTGTTTACGAAACCCCTGCGTGAGGGACTTTTTCAATAGTTACCGAACAGTATTGTGACGAAAAGGATGGAAGATTCTACGTAGATCTTTGAGATGTAGTACACTTTCCATGAACAATTTCATTTGGATGTACAAAGTAGGCCAGTTTTTCTCTACTATGAGTTGGGAAAAATGGAGAAATTTTTATTATATCGTTATTCAATCCAATGGATACGTTTTTCTAATTAAATGAAAGGTCACGTTCGTAAACGGCTGAAATTGGCTTGATGGTGGACTAAAAAGAACATACTTCTAAAAAATTGAACACATCCATTATTATATATCGAAAAACGATTTGTATCCAATATCTTTAATTAACATATTCCTTGGAATTCTATATATTTTGGCGAATGAGGAAAATAAAGCAAGGTATTTTTATTTTGTATTTATATTATTTTACAAAATGAAGCCATAGAATGTACCGAAAAAAATATATATTTGCAACATCACTTCAGTCTATATCTTTTAAAGTTTAACAACATAAAGATTTCTACTCTTCAAAAAAAAAAAAAAAATACTTGTCCCTGCAGCGCTCATCTCAAATCCGAACAACTATATAATAGTAATATAATAATAATGAATACTAATATATTCTTGATTTTCCCCCTTAATTAGATCTCAAATTCTTCCTTCTAAAAAAACAAAACAAAATAGTCTCAAAAAAATGCATTCCTCATTTGAAAAATCTAACCATTAATTTCAGTTGGACCTGTGAGACTGTAAAAATTCCTTAAAATGTTTTAGTAAAACCGACTAATTAGTAGCTTTTTAAAAGGTTTTTTAAAAGAAGTCAATGCTAGTAATAGTCCAGTTAGCTGCACACTGATATTATTTTTCTCTACTAAGACTTTTACTTTCACTCACCTCAATTAAAATTCACATCGTTGGATTTTAACATGTCCTTGTGATTCAGCAATGACAACATTTTCATTGCACATAATCACATTTATTTCTTTGAGTAGTCCTTTCTTACTTTCAAAACGTCCGTCAAGCAGGGGCTGCGTAAACTAAGTAGATTTACCACTTGAAGTTTTAAAATAGAGAAATCTGCCTAATAACACAGTAGTAGTAAGGAATCTCTAAACCTTTTCACGAGGGACGAACAGTTACGAGAACGGCCGCCCTAGCTCTCGGCGGAAAGCCCCGAACATAGCCGACCACACACACAATACAAATGCAAATATCTCGGTTAGTATTCAAGATACAGAATAAATGTATGAAACAATTTTTATAGTAAATTTAATTTTCAATAAGATTGGTTCTATACATTTTTTTGATCCGACGTATGGTAACGGAAATATATCGAATTTTCGAAAATCCCCCCTCTAACCCCCCCCCTCCCACTGTTCCGATTTCAGCTATTAACGAACTTGATTCTTTTTGCATAAAACGTTTAAATATGGAGTTTGGTAACGATCAAACAAAAATTGCGACCGCTAGAGCGTTAACAGACATATATCTATATATATATAAAATTGTAACCTCTGTCTGTACATTGATTTTTTTCGCGAAATTTCACGATAACTTTTCGTTTCACATGTCATAGACACCATATCTGCATTTTGATTCTTTCGTGTATGTTTGTTTGTTTGTTTGTTTGTTTGTTTGTTTGTTTGTTTGTTTGTTTGTTTGTTTGTTTGTTACCTTTTCACGCATAAACGGCTGAACCGAATTTTATGAAACTTGGTATGTATATTACTACTAGCCCAACTTAGACTTTAGGCTATATTAAAATTCTCTGAGACGAACAGGAGTGGGGGTTATAAGGGAGGCCTGAAATTAAAAATAGCGATATTTCGTTTTCTATTGGTTTTTCGGCAAATATGCACATAACAAAAGTTGTTTATATTGTGATTTAGAGTAACTTTTGTTATATACACTTTTGTTGTATACCTAAGTATAAATGAGTTATACGCTAAACACTATAGCGGAAGTCAATAATTTTATTTCGTACAAGGGACTCAACCGAACTAAATAAAATTCGATATGTGTATTAGCACTAACGCCTTCATTATAATAAGCCATACCAACATGTCTATGGACAGGCAGGAGTGGGGGTTATAAGGGAAGCCTGAAATTAAAAATAGCGATATTTCGTTTCCTATTGGTTTTTCCGCAAATATAAACATAACAAAAGTTGTTTATTTTGTTATTTGGAGTAATTTTTGTTATATACACTTTTGTCGTATACCTAAGTATAAATGAGTTATACGTTAAAACTTTAGCGGGCACTAACGGCTGAACCGAACTTAACAAAACTCGGTATGTCAATTAGCATTAATTCTTCCATGATTATAAGTTATATTAAAATTTTTGGGTTCGAACGGGAGGCGGGTTATAAGGGAGGCCTGAAATAAAAATTCACTATATTTACATGTATAAGAGACGGGAAATATAAAAATATCGAAGACTGTGAAGCCTTATCGAACAAATAATTCTATTATTAGCAAATCCACGGGAAAGACGGGTATCAATCCTAAACATTGGGACGGGTAAATGTCATAATATTGTGCAATGTAAAGCCTGCTAAAAAATACCATCACCATTCAGCCTCAAATGAATTCCCGGGCGAAGCCGGGTATCTGAGCTAGTATATATATATATATATATATATATATATATATATATATATATATATATATATATATAATTTTGAACGGACCTCATTTTCGTCATCTCCTGGGTAGGATTGATGGACATTTGCAGAGAGTTTTCGAAAATCGCGTCATGAGTACGACCTCAATAGCTGATTTCTCTTAAAGGAAATTTGGTAAAAGCAGTGCACTTCAAATGAAACGATTTTAGTAGTTTCTAGATTTATTTAGAAGTTTTTTTTTTAATATTCCATTTATTTTGGAAGGCCTGTTTAGCTGTCTTCCAATTTGAGGTCTACCATCATTGTCCACTGATAATGCATCCAAGGTAAAGAGTATACTTACATTTTAGCATATTTTCCATAGCAGAAGGGGAAGCTATTGAGCCCGTACTCATGACGAGATTTGCTAAACATTTCCTCAAATGTCCAATGATCCTACCCAGGAGATTGCCGAAAATGAGGCCCGGTCATAGTTTTATATATATATATATATATATATATATATATATATATATATATATTGGTCTGTTAACGCTCTAGCGGCCACAATTTTTGTTTTATCGTTACCAAACTCAATATTTAATCGTTTTATTTAAAAAAAAAAAAAAGGTCAATTTCGTTAATGGCAGAAATAGGACCGTTGAGAAGGTTTAGAGATAATTTCGAAATTCTAAATAACTCCGTTATTATACGTCGGATCGAAAAAGTGAAAAGGACCAGTCTTATTGAAATTTAATGTTCTATGAATGTTGATATATATATTTTTTTTTCATTAATTATTATTATTTTACTATATCTTTGCCCTAAAAATGGTTGAGTTTTAAATATTTATACTTTTGACACTTAGAAACTGATGTGATATGATGTCTCAAAACACTGTTGTGATAAATGAAATGCAAGTGAGACTAAGGCCTGCTTCCGTCTCATCCAAAACACTTTGGTTGTAAAAATAATAATAAAATGAATTCACTAACCACAACCAACCACTATATTGTTCAGTTATAATTTAATGGAAAGATAAAAACAAATTTAGAAATGGCGTGTGGTATAAATCGTAAGAACTAAAGTACTGGAATGACATCCATCATGTCATAATAGAACAGCTATAAATACCGTGCAACTTTTAACAGGAAAATAGCGTGTTTTAATGAAAACACGAATCCTTCAACCTCTATATTCTCATTATAAATTCACCATGAAACTCGGACATTTAACTCGAATAGAGTACTCAAAAAATTTAATTTACATCCTTAATAATAGCCTATTTGAAGAAACGACGCCAATTTTCATACACACTGGCTGTGAAACATGATGAAAACGCTTAATAGGTCTTGACATGCTCCCCATTGATTCGCAATCGGCCATCTTGTACTGTCTTGCCCATATTGAATATGTATGTCTTGTAACGATATACTGTGAAGCTTATAAAAAGAGTGAGATTATGTAATTACAGAATGCGAAATGCAAGGCAAAAGAAAGACGAGAGCCGAGGAAATGAGAAGGTTTTAAGAGTGAAACGGGATCGGGGAGTAGAATTATCATTTCAGAAATAAAACGGTTTGCGTGTGTATCAAAAGTTAAATATGTATCTTGACTGTTTTATGGGCTGAGGTGGCGTGCTGACCGGCAGTTCTGTTCTGGTAGGACGGCTGGGGCTAATAGAGCTGAGTAGATCCGATATGTGCCGGCATCTGCCAATAGGATGTGCGAATAAAACCAATACCTCTCTCTCTATCTCTCAGTATAGTGATGCTATTCAAATAGGTCAGGGACTTATTCAAGCTGGGGAGGAATTGGCGCAAAGCACACAGTCACGAGCTGGGTTCAAAAATAAGCAAAAATGAATTATCAAAACTTTTGTTTCGAGAGGTAATATAAAAATTAGAATCTTAGAAAAGAAAGAAAACATGGGAATTAGAATATAAAAACAAAGTCTCAAAGCTAAGGATTAACTTGAATTCCTGATAGCAATGCAAGTAATAAAAGTCCGTCATGCAGGGGCTGCGTAAACTAAGCAGATTTCCCTCGTGAAGTTTAGTAATAGATAAATCTGTATAATGCAACACAATAGCACAGTCAATATCAAGTGAATAAATACAAACGATAATAAGAAAACTCCAGATGGGAAGCGTCTGAAACGTAAAAACAGGTCTGCCAACGGCTCACTGTAAATAAAAACAATAACTGAAACATGCGTATCAGGATTTAACATATTAATTTTATTGAAAACAATATACTATATCTTAAACCTTAATTTATAATGAATCAGAATATTTTTTATCTCAATCAATCAAATTTTAGTAGTCCAAGTATTTAAGCCGGGGGGGGGGGGTCACAAGAACATATTTGCATGTATCTCGTATAATAAAGGTATTTGGAAAACAATATTTTGTATTTAAACTTCGAATAATGTGGTTTATTATATAACAGAGTACCTATTGTTTATGTAACACGAGTAGAAGTGGGGGTTTACTGAAGACTGAAAACTGAAAAATGTAAATATCTCGGTTAATATTCCAGATAGAAAATAAATGTATATAACATTATTTATAGTACATGTGATTTGCAATAAGAGCCATTCCATACACATTTTCGATCCGACTTATAGTAACGGAGATATTACGAATTTTCTAAATTCCTCCCTCTAAACCCTCCCTTCCCCTGATCCGATTTCAGCTGTTAACGAACTTGATCTATCTTTTTACATGAAGCGACTAAATATCAAGTTTGAAACGATCAAACAAACATTGCGACCGCTAGAGCTGTAGCAGACAAATAAATAGATAGATAGGTCTATATATATATATATATATATATATATATATATATATATATATATACCTCATTTTCGTCATCTACTAGGTAGGATCGATGGACATTTGAAGAAAAATTTAAAAAATTCCGTCATGAGTACGACCTCAATAGCTGATTTCGCTTAAGGGAAATTTGCTAAAACCAAACACCAGATACGATGCTTTCTTTATTTGATAGAATCGTGCAAAAAATATGATTTATCGGAATGTTCTGATGAAGTCATGGAGGATATCAGGAAATTTTGCCTGATCTTCAAAAAACGTTGGACCTCTGTTGCAGCTTTTCAGGAACATCGGAAACGAAATACGAAGATTGGTCGAATAAAAACAATAAACATCATAATAATGTTTTTAAAATATGTCAAAGAGATAATCAACTTCTTGTGGTAAATCAATTAATATGCCGAAATTCGCTGAATTAATTGGAGACATATTTGTGGCATTATTTATGGTATTATATGCCACAGTCTTTACATAAATTGATTTTATATGGACCTATATTATTTATTTTTTCATTACACCAATTGAGTAATTTTCAGAAGAATCATTGGAGGGCCAACATAATGTATCTCAGAGAACACAATACAAAGACAATTTTTCGTATTGATACAATTGTAGATTTAATGAAAATGTTCCTCCTTTCGTCAGATCCATATTTGTCGACTTTAAGAAAGATTAGCTCCAAAGCAGAAACTAAAATTTGATAAAACGTTTTATCATACGTAATTTTAAATAAAAATGGTAGTATTTGTTCCAATCTAGTAATTGTGAAGAGGAATAAGTTTTTTTTTTTTTTAAATTTCTAATTTTCCAAGTTTTTAAATATCAAATATAAGTTTCGATTTACAATTTATGTAAGTTTATACCATAAAAAAATATATTTGAAGTGAACGCCGTGGATCGGACAATATATTTTATTTAGCAAGGAGGTTACAACATTTTGAATTTGGACTTCGATCTAAACGGAATAGGTACTTAAACCAGGGAGTAGTGATCTTTGGGTTCGATAAATCACTACAATACTGCTGAGAATAGCTCCAAATGACCTGGTAACCTCTTGTAAGGCAGGCCTAGGTCCTCCATGGAATGTCAAGTCAATGATAATCACTTTTAACTCACTTCATCCCAAATTAAACTATCCGATTAGTAGTGTGTGTATGCAAAGTGTCACCTCAAAAACGCCCACTAGGGGGATGGTTAGAGGTGTTGCCCCCGGCCCCAAAATTTGGGCAGTGGGAATGGAAGGGTAGGGGTCAATTATAAATTAATAAAATGTTTTCAATTATTTTTAATCACAAACTACAAACAGAACTTTACAATTTCCATAATAAAACATAATTACGTCTCGTTACAGTGTTGAATCCTTAAAATAATGTATACCATTTTTTTAAAGATGTTTATTGTGACTTTAGACACATTTTTATAAATGTTTTTCTTTGCCTTATGCCTACCGAAATAAGACACCATTGCCATATCAGGCTCTTGGTTATAATAGTTCAACCATTTATCATTTAGGTGTCCGAAAAGTGGCCTAAAAATATTTGAAGTGATCTTAGTTTAATAACAATCATCTTGTTGAGTTGAAGTAACCTAATGGTACAATCCTCTAACGCCACTAACTGTGTAATTTCCAAAGGTAATTTTGATGAGAGAAATATTTAATTTAAGACGGAAATATTTTATATCGGGAGCTATGTAAATCAGAACCCTAATCGAACAGAAATGAAACAATTTCAATACAAATATCTAAGATTTACAAAATATACAATATCGCCCGTACGCTTGGGACCAGAATTCATAGAAGTACAATTCATTTCATTTTATTAAATTCTACACGTTCCGCGTTCTTTTCTTCAAACCATCACGAGTAGAATAATCTTTCCAGCTAAAAATGACCCAAGGCTTACAGAGATATCCTCTCTTCAGACCGGTTTCGTCAGTACTGAAAAGAAAACACAACCCGGTAACGAATGCAACCATAAATTGATACATGGTTACACTCAGCACTTACAGACCGTACTCTTAAATTTGGACATTTCTTTGATTTTTAGAATGTATGTGTTGGGGCGGGCGGTTAGCTTTTGTGGTAATAATAAGAAAGCATTAGACTGAAAATAAAATTATTAAAAGAGATAAATTCCCCACCTTGATTATACAAGTCACTATTTGAGTTCACCAAAGAATCAAGTATATATTGAATAAGTGATATCATGTAATAAACTTTACATTAAGGACTCTAATTTTATACACCTTAAACCTGAAAAGAATATCAATTTAAGGTACTAACCTTATATCTAATTAAAACAAACATTAACATTTATTGATAAAGATGTCGTGAAAACAAAGAAACTTTAACTATATGAAATATGACTATACAACATAGGTAAAACACAACCCTTTGGGTACCCTTTGTTTGTTTGTAACTTTAGCGGCAAGCCAATAATATATGTATATATATATATATATATATATATATATATATATATATATATATATATATATAAAATAATGATCGAACGGTCCTATATTATGATTACTCGTTTAACTGTTTTCGTAGATAATGAAGAAATAGGTACCTTCGGAAAACATATACTTTCCGTGTAGTGCATTTTTCTTCCTGTGTTATTTTGTGTTCCCAATGAGATTCTGTCTTCTAGCGGGTGAATGCTGGTTGCGGAGACCTTTATTTCGATGCGGTGATCCTTTTCTGACACTAGAGTTTCGGGAGATGAATACTATTCACACTTTTTGCGGAGCCAACACACAAGCACGTGCACTAGGCTTGAAATCAGAATCGAAACTCATGGCTACCAGCCATAAGCGAGCGGTACGTACTGTACGCTGTGCAGTTTCCGCTACTGGCCACCGCCTAAGGCGACCCTGCCAGGATGTATGGCCGGTTAGTGAACCAAGAATTTAGTACGCCGCGGTTAGTGCGCGGGAGATACGATTGAACAGTATGAATCTTGGATGAAGAACGCAATAAAATTAAAATAAAAATAAAAGAGAAAACTGTTTCATCAATTTGATAATAGTAACATTTAGTTTGAACTTATGACACTACGTCATTGGAAAACTTGGTTTAATACTAACATCGATTGTAAAGGTATTGCATAGGTATGGCAATATCGATTGTAACAACATATCGATTTATAGTAATATTTGGTATCAGGTTGTCTTCCTATCAGTATAGACGAAGCCTATATATAATACGGTCTTAAAAAAAGGAATTTTCTCTAGGTCGCGGGATACTTCTGGTATTTTTTAGGCGTAAAGATTATACTCCACATTGAGAGTTTGAAGAAAAGAACGTGAAACATGTAGAGTTTCATAAAGTGAAATAAGAAGAATTGTATTTCTATAAATTCGGACTTTGTGACTACGGGTGATATTAGATTAGGGTTGTAGGGTAATGTCTGAATCATAATTTATATGAGAACTTGCAAAAAAATGTCCACAAATGTCCATCGATCCCAACTAGTGGATGACAAAAATGTGGTCCGTTCAAAATTATATATATATAAATTTGTATTTATCTCATTTTATATTTTAAATTAGTTCTACATTAAAGTCATTAAAAAAAAAAAAAAAAAAAAAACTCATTTATATATGCCTAGTATTTCGTTACATTCATGAAATACTTGCGTCTGACAATTTTTATCATATTATAATATATTACATTATAGTAAGTAGTCCATTTTACTTTATATTAATCTGTTTTGACGTGTATTCTTATATAACCGTGATATACGATTCTAACCCCACTATATATATATATCGGTAGAGGCTATTGGATGCTACTTTCCTTGGGTTTTCTTTTTTTGATTACTTTACTCTTATAACTTCCATAGCTCTACTTTCTTAAGTAAAGCCCAGAAATTCAATACACCTTTTCTTTGAGCTCCTTGGTCGTGCCGCCCCAACTCTCCTTCATAAATTTTAAAAGACTAACGAGAGATAGCAAGCTTTCAAAGAACAATAATCTTTTTCTACAGTCTTTTCTGAGAGGAAATAAAAGACTTTTGTAATGTCGTTACTGCCTACAGTGCTGCCCTCTAACTAAGCCATGTCTCATCTTAATTGTAATTAAAAATTCTTCTTATCGAAATTAATTCTTTCTCTCTCCTCTTTGTTATTTAGAGTGAAGAAAAAGGTTGTAAGGATGGCATAAAGGAAAAAGTTATTTCAAAATACTACTGTGAAAAACAGTTTTGAACTGTCACTGTCGTTGAAGGTATTTATATATATATATATATATATATATATATATATATATATATATATATATATGTATATGTATATAACTAGCTTAGTTACCAGGCTTTGCTCAGGAAACCATTAGAGACTGAATGGTGACAGTATTTTTAATGGTAAAGCTTTAATATGCACAATATTTTTACATCTCTCCGAATGAACATATATTGCATTTTTATTCTGAAGAATAAAACAAAATATTTCCTGTTCACCCCGTTTTCAATATTGGACAATTGTATCATAATCATGGATAGCAATCATTGATCATTATTAAGAACCATTACTGAGGTAGCTTAGCTAGGGAAATATTTATAGTGAATAATGTCATCCTAATAGTGGATAGCATTTTTGTATTAAGTAGCTCAAAACACATAAAATGTATGTATTTTATGAATTTACAATCCATTCTATAACATATTCTATTATATGCCCAGCTATAAACTTAGTATTCATAATTTTCTATAGAATAAACAGTAATGTGTGCTTTTGGAGGGAATGGAGTAGTAATCCCTTTCTCGCCAAAAGCCATTGGTATCCAATAAATGTTTGACTCCTCTTTAGTTTTAGCGTAAATCTCGTTTTTACTTCGTTATACAACAAAAACGCTTTAAAATGTGTTACTATAATTAAAAAAAACTAATTAACGTTGATTTTGTGCATGTTTGCCGAATAATCAATAGAAAGCGAAAACTGTTAATATAGATTGTGATGAAGGAAGTGTTAATAATAACCCACAAGCGGAGTATCCTTGAGTTCTCTATAGTATTTTGTGCTCTTTTAAATTGTTGTCTCATACTGTATATTTTAGCGTACATCTTGTTTATGCATCGATGTATTACAAAAGCGCATATAACAAAAATTACTTTAAATATCAAAAGTCCGTCACGCAGAGGCTGCGTAAACTAAGCAGATTTCCCACGTAAAGTTTTACAATAGAGAAATTTCTCGAGAGCCGAGCAGTCAAGGAAACGGCCGAACTAGCTTGTGGCGGGAAAGTAACTCTCGTCCGCCCAAATTTAATAAAAATGCACATATCTCGGTTAATATTCAAGATAGAGAATAAATGTATATACTAATATTTGTAGTAAATTTAATTTTCAATAAGATTGATTCTGTACAATTTTTTGATCCGACAAATAATAACGGAGATATTTCGAATTTTCGAAAATCCTCCCCGCTAAACCCCCTGCCACTGGACCGATTTAACGAACTTGATCTGTCTTTTTACATAAAACCGTTAAATATCGAGTTTCGTAACGATTACAAAAAAATTGTGACCGCTAGAGCGTTAACAGACAAATATATATATATTTATATATAATTTTGAACGGACCTCATTTTCGTCTTCTCTTGGGTAGGATCGATGGACATTTGAGGAAATTTTTCGAAAATCGCGTCATGAGTACGACCCCAATAGCTGATTTCCCTTAAGGGAAATCTGCTAAAATAAAATAGTTAGGTAGGTAATTTTGCAGTATAAGTCAAAATAGCCAGGGGTAATGATAAAATAAGCTTCCTCTTCCGCAGCTGTCCTTCCATAAACTCTCTTCCTAGTCTTTGGAGAAACATGCGTCTTGGAGGAAAACCATGGCCATTTTCTAAATAAATTACTTGGGAATTGATTCCCTCAATATTTAAAACAGAACGGACCTCATTTTCGTCATCTACTAGGTAGGATCGATGGACATTTGAAGAAAAATTTCGATAATTCCTTCATGAGTACGACCTCAATAGCTGATCCCTTAAGGGGAATATCGCGATTTTCATTTTATGTCTCCCTTATAACCCCCTCTGCGGTACATCTACGAGAATATTAGTATAGCCTATAGTATAAGTGTTAGATTAATGGAAGTACACGTTTTAAAAAAATCGGTTCACCAGTTTAGGCGTGAAAAGGTAACAGACACCAAAAGCCAAAAATGGTTGGGGTGGTTAGGGGTGATATCGTTTCAATTCCACGTGAAACAAAATTGCATATTGCAATTTTGAAAAAATCAATGTATAGCCAGACGTTACAAGTTATATATATATATATATATATATATATATATATATATATATATATATATATATATTTATTTGCATTCCTACGTCTAGGGAATTTGGACCAATTGAGCTCCAGCAAAACTAAGTGGTTGGACCTGACCCATAAACAGATTTCAATTTTACCTACACATATTAGTACACACGCACACATACATAATGCAGGTGTTCTTGTATAGTTTAAAAAGTAAAGTTACCTTAATGATTAATTATTTATTTTATTTCATACGTTGCGATCGATGATTCATTTGTTTCATTATTAATTAAGAAATAAGAATTGTTATGTGACAATGGTACAGATACTTTTGCTGATATGTGGAAGAGTAAGTGAATCCCCTAGATTCATAGAGTGGATTATTTTTTTTTTCCTGCTCATAGTTATCCTATGACGAGCCATTTATTTGAGGATATATTCCATTGCAACATGGCATATTACATGTGTGATTATGTTTAAATCAATTTATACAATATTTACAATGAAATGGATTATTATCATATGGTAGAATATAATTAAAGATAAAATAAAATTGTGAAATAAGCCATATAATAAAATAAAATTAATAAATGAAATTGAATTACAAATAAATTATATGGAGTAGATAGATCCAGGTAGTGTTACAATTTTGATTTGACAAAACCTGTAGACTACTAAAAAGGTAGAATCTGAAATATTTATTTTAAATGTTTTCTTTTTCTTAATCTTTCTAAGCCTGTATCGAAATACAATTATTTTGAACTCCCCCGGGTTCTTTATCATTCGCATGACGTATGAATAGTTACGGGGAGTTTCCTTTATGTCGGCTGTATGTTAAATAGATAATGGCACTTTTTGATTGATAAACACCACCATTAGTCTATGTTAGACTGACAGGTGGCACGTCTGTCATTTTTATCCCGCAGATCATTTAGTCATTAGTCAATTTGTTGTCAGGGCCTGGAAAGGAGGACGAATTGAGAAGGAGGGAGGTCCTTTGGGGGTTGAAACCTCCCCCGGGCTGGGCCTCAGATGGCGGTAGGGGGTGGCTAACGATCCTGCATTACAAGTGTCAGTCATTTCCGAAGATCATCCCTCCAGCTGAGTCTGCCACAAATATCCACGGCTCGCTCAATTATCCAGGCCCAACCAGCAAGTTCTACTGTTGTCAGAGGTACGAATCCGTTTGTCCCTCAACAGACTACTGTTATATTTTCCATCCGAACATGGACGGATTTCTAATAACGGAAATCAGTCAATTGCGATTGTACCAAAGACGCGATTTAAAAAAAAAAATATTTATTTATTTATTATGTGGAGCTCCGCAACTATGGCGACTTGCTCTCCTTAAACGTGGGGTAAAAACAAAACAAAAACAAGTAAACAAAATAACAAAACATGGAAGAGGAAATTACAACAGAACATAGAATAATAACAAAATAATATAAAGAACAAAACTAAAGGAACAGAACACAAAAGAAACAAGAAACAGGAACATAACATAAAACTAAAAACAGGTGGAAATAGAGAAAAAGGAAATGTGGTTTATTCGAAATTATATTCTTACTCTGGACCCAATATTTTTATATTTTTCTCATAATTTCATGGCCGAGATCACCAATAAAAACATTTCTTGGCGTAAACTTTATTCATACTGCCCTAAAATATTAAATTTATCACTGAAAGTTAAAAATTCCATAACCTCCTTCGGGATCTCTTTTTTTGGTCAATTAACCAGCAAATTTTTATTTGTTTGTCGGAGAGAGAGTTTATTTTCGAAATACAAAGTTCTTTTAATATTGCTTTTTTTTTTATTTTTTACGATAAAAATTATTATAATAGACGTTTATCATGTTTGTACAAAAAGAGATAAATGTATCTAAAACTACTTTAATTTTGGAATCTTTTATTGGGTTTACGAGAAGAAACTCGTTGAGTAGAATATGAATATATTTTTTAGGAATAATAAAAGTACAATTAGACTAATTCATAAGCAGGAAATGTTGAATAAATATTTGTACATTCCTAATATCTCAAGAACTAAAATATAAATTATTCTAGACTGCTTCTTTTATAGGCAACTGAGGGTCAATGGACTTCTTTTTCATTTAATAAAATTATTAATGCAATTAATAAGTGATTGAAGTGCATATGTAATCATAATAATTCCTGTTATTAATTAACGTCGACAATGTGCTTCTATGGATAATTGGGACAGGTTATGTACTGGTTACCTCACTTTCCTAGTTCATCTAGAAAATAACTGACCCTCAGAAAATGGAAGCGGTCATCCATAAAAGCACCACGGCTGAAAATGACAGCTGCTAACTGTCCTTATCAATACAGCAGACTCAAGATAGCGCACAATTCAAGAGACGTACTCACCTACTCTTAGAAAACTCGATATTTTGGATCGAGAGAATGCTCAAATTACAACAAAATTTTATAATACAATTTAAAGTTTGTTACTTACTATATACATTAAATGTTTGGTCGTAAATGATTAATCTTAAATATAAAAATGAAAGTTTGTATGTATGTCCTCTATAGACTCGTAAACGGCTGAACCGAATTTTATGAAACATGGTGTGTATATTACTACTAACTCAGGCTAGATTACTGGCTATATTAGTATTCTCTGAGACGAACAGGAGTGGGGGTTATAAGGGAGGCCTGAAATTAAAAATAGCGATATTTTGGCAAATATGCACATAACAAAAGTTGTTTATTTTGTTATTTAGAGTAACTTTTGTAATGTACCCTTTTGTTGTATACCGAAGTATAAATGAGTTATACGCTAAAAAATAATAGTAGGAGTCGACAATTTTATATGGCACAAAAAACTCAACCGAATTAAACGAAACTCCGTATGTGATTTGGTATTAACATCTCCCTGATTATTAGTTATATTAAAATTTTGAGGTACGAACAGGAGTGGGGGTGGTAAGGGAGCTCTGAAATTAAAAATAGCGATATTTCGTTTCCTATTGGTTTTTCGGCAATTGTGCACATAACAAAAGTTGTTCATTTTGTTATTTAAAGCAACTTTTGGCATATGGACTTTTTCTATATAACGAAGTATAAATGAGGTATACACGAAAAACCATAGAAGGGGTCAACAATGTTATGAGACTCGAAAGACTAAATGAAATCAACGAAACTCCGTATTTTTCACAATGATAATATGATAATCTATGATTATGTTATATATAAAAAAAGATATATGCACAGGGAACAGGTAATATAAAAATATCGTGAATTTTTTAGAATTAAGCATATAACAAACACTTTTTTTTATTAACATATCCCCAGCACTCCGGACTCGGGTGTAAATCCTAAGCATTGAGACTGGAAAATGTAAAAATATTGTACAAAGTAAAGCCCAAAAAGAAACACCATCATCACTCACCCTCAAATGATTTCCCAGGCGAAGCCGGGTACCTTAGCTAGTTCATTATAAATTAAAATTGGCTAATGAAAGAAAAACATTTTTATTTAGACACTTTTTCCAGCAAAGAAAGTACAAATTCTACTGTACCATTACATAAAATTACATGTATTTATCACTCCAGTAGGCGTGCCCCTCGTCAGTACAAGAGTGGGCGCATGTCATCTCTCAGATGACTTACCAACTCTCCTTAAGTATAAAGTAAGAAGGTTAGTTTTAATTAAGCCTGTAGTAATATTTGTATAAAAGTTACAATTGATACATTATACGGAGAATATACATGATTTATGATTATATAATATGAAAATAAAAATATTCCACACATTATCTTGGCTTACATAATATAAAATTGATATATACATACACATTGTATAGTCAGGTTTATAAAATTAAATAAAATAGTTAGGTCAAAATAGCCGGGAGTAATGATAAAATACTCTTCCTCTTCCGCAGCTGTCCTTCCATAAACTCTCTTCCTAGTCTTTGGAGAAACAGGCGTCTTGGAGGAAAACCATGGCTATTTTCTAAATAAATTACTTGATTTGATACTTGAATTGATTCCCTCAATATTCAAAACTGAAAAATAAATTCTACCCTAGTCTACCTTCTGGTATTTCTCGATACATTATTAAGTGAACACATTTTATCCAATATGCTCACGCCTACCTTGGTTTGATTATAATGTGTTATAAAGGCAGACTTTTTCTCTTCTCCTGTACTCTCATCAATTTCTCCATTAAAATGCATACTTAACAAAGCCAATAAAAAGGTAGTGGCGCAGGATCTCACAGATGCCTCAAGGTCCATGCACAGTACTACAGAATCAGAAAATGGTTGAAATAGTACTGGTGGAAGGCTCTAGGGATGGGAGGAAGGTAGTAACCCCCACCCAGGTTCTATCCTCTACTCAGCAGTTCATAAAGTCTCTCCAAGTCATCTCTCAGATGACATGCGACTACTGGAGTGTTAAGAAAACGTCTTACTTTGTTGGACTAAAATAAATCCATAAAAAATAATTTCAAAATATTATGATATATATATATATATAAGCAAACAAAATAACCTGCCCTCTTTCTGAGGTTTCCAGTATGGTCGGCCTCCTAATCTCCCAATTTCTTGGTACTAATGTTTTTTTTTTTTGTTTTTTAATTTTGTTTAAATTGTATATGAAAATTTGGAATAAATTTATTGGTGCAAATTAGGGGGGTATCTCAGGTGAGAGTGCAGCTTAATATTTTCATATTTATTTTTTATATAAATGGTGATTGCCGATTCTTATAGATGATTTAAGATAAGTGTGGATAAGTCATTCAGATCATCTTTTGTTAGCCCATGTTCTATATATATAATTAAGAATACCTCAAGTTTAAGAGCCTTGTACTTACAATATTTTTCGTCTAATTAAACTCGTTTTCCTACCTGGTTTTAGGAAACGATTTTAAAAATGTTATAAAATAATGCTACTGAGTATAATGCAAGAAATTAGAGGGGAAAGCATGCTCATTATTTATTTACATGCTTTTATAAATACACATAGGTGTTAAATCTCTCTTAACGTAACGGACTTAATCCTCTTTCAAACCATTAGTACTTAGAATTCATCTGAAAGCCGCCAGGATTACAAAAATAATCTGTTAATAACCTTGTTATAGGGAAAACTGAATTTAAATCGTTAATTTATTTCAAGATATAATGAATTTCAAGCTTCAGATGAATTAACAACTCCCTCTCTTCCCCCCGAAGCCATTTCGTTAATTTATTGTTTTATGAAACACAAAGTACACCAGATAAGTGAAGCTCACTTAATGGATTAGGAATAATTGATCCATTTCCTCCCACTGTTTGCTATTATATTGGTAAGATTACTAAGCAATAGAGTGATTAGGTCACGGTTAGCAAATCATAATATATATTCATAAATAGATATTTGTGAGTATGCGTGTGTGTGTGTGCGGGTTACTTTAGGTATCTTTTATGAGTAAAGATAATACTCCTCATTGAGGCTTTGAAGAAAAAAAGGAAAATTGTATTTCAATAAATTCGGTGACTACGAGTAATATTAGATTGGTATTGTAGGTTCATTGCTGAATCATAATTTATGCGAGGATTTCCGAAAAATGTCCACAAATATCCAAGGACCCTACCTAGTGAACGACGAAAACGTGGGCCGTTCAAAATTATATGTATATTCATTTGTATTTAGCTCATTTTATATTTTTAAATTAGTTCTACTTAAGATAGTTAAAGTAAAAAAAAAAACACATTTATATAAAGTATTTCATTACATTCATGAAATACTTGCGTCTGACAATGTCTGATTGTTATTTTTGCTTTATATTACATTATAGCAAGTAGTCCATTTTACATTATATTAAACTGGTTTAATTTGTAATCTTATATAACCGTGATGTACATTTCTAACCCCACTATATGAATGTATTTATTGATTTTTTTCTCGAAATTTCACGATAACTCTTCGTTTCACATGTCATAGAGACCATAACTGCATTTTGTTTCTTTCGTGTATGTTTGTTTATTTGTTTGTTACCTTTTCACGCATAAACGGTTGAACCGAATTTTATGAAACTTGGTATGTGAATTGCTACTAACCCAACTTAGACTTTAGGCTATATTAATATTCTCTGACAAGAATAGGAGTGGGGGTTATAAGGGAGGCCTGAATTTAAAAATAGCGGTATTTTTTTCCGATTGGTGTTTAGCCAAATATATACAAAACAAAAGTTGTTTAGTTTTGTTATTTAGATTAACTTTTGTTATATATATTTTTGTCGTATACCAATGTATAAATGAGTTATACGCTAAAAACTCAACAATTTTATTTGGCACAATTGACTCAACCGAACTAAACAAAACTCGGTATGTGCACTAGCACTAACTCCTCCATGACAATACGCTGTATAAACATTTCTAGGGACGAGCAGGAGTGGCGGTTGTAAGGGAGGCCTGAAATTAAAAATGGTAATATTTCTTTTCCTATTGGTTTTTCGGTAAATATGAACATAAAAAAAGTTGTTTATTTTGTTGTTTAGGGTAACTTTTGTTATATGCACTTTCTTCGTTTACCTAATTATAAATGAGATATACTAAAAACTATAGGGGAAGTGAACAATTTTAGCTGGCACAAAAGACTCAATCGAACTAAATAAAACTCGGTATGTGTATTAGCACTAACGTCTTCATTATAATAAGCCATACCAACCTTTCTAGAAACGGGCAGGAGTGGGTGTTGTAGGGAAGGTCTGAAATTTAAAATAACGATATTTCGTGTCCTATTGGTTTTTCGGCAAATATACACATGACAAACATTGTTTATTTTAGCAGATTTCCCTTAAGGGAAATCAGCTATTGAGGTTGTACTCATGATGCGATTTTCGAAATTTTTCTTCAAATGTCCATCGATCCTACCCAGGAGATGACGAAAATGAGGTCCGTTGAAAACTGTATATATATATATATCTATATCTATCTATCTATCTATCTATCTATCTATCTATCTATATATATATTTGTCTGTTACCGCTCTAGCGGTCGCAAATTTTGTTTGATCGTTATCAAACTCGATATTTAGTCGTTTTATGTAAAAAGAAAGATCAAGTTCGTTAACGGCTGAAATCGAACCAGTGGGAGGGGGGCTTTAGAGAGGAGGATTTTCGAAAATTCGAAATATCTCCGTTACTATACGTCGGATCGAAAAATTGTACAGAATTAATCTTATTGCAAATTACATTTACTATAAATATTGTTATATACATTTATTCCCTATCTTGAATATTAACCGAGATATTTCCGGCCTTTGCCGTAACCGTTCGGCTCTCCTATGGAGATTTCTCTATTGTATAACTTCACGTGGGAAATCTGCTTAGTTTACGCAGCTCCTGCGTGACGGACTTTTGTTATTTAAAGTAACTTTTGTTATATATACTTTTGTCGTATAACAAAGTATAAACGAGATATACGCTCAAAACTAAACCGGGAACCAACAATTTTATTAGACAGTAACGATTGTACCGAACTTAACAAAACTCGGTATGTCAATTAGCATTAATTCTTCCATGATTATAAGCTATATTAAAATTTTTAGGTTCAAACGGGAGTGGGGGTTATAAGGGAGGAAATATAACAATATGGAGAACAGTGAAGTCTTGGATAAAAAATTAATTTTATTATTAACAAATCCACACCAACAACGGATATAAATCCTAAACACTGGGACGGGTAAATGTCAAAATAGAGAGCAAATTCCGCCTGAAATCAATTCCCGGGCGAAGCCAGGTATCTGAGCTTGTATATATATATATATATATATATATATATATATATATATATATATATACATATATAAATATATCTGTGTGTGTGTGTGTGTGTGTGTTTTTTTTAGATAAACAGCTAGTTAGTCATATTTCTACAAATTCAAACCGACAGACGGTTCATTATGTCTAAATAAATTCACTCCTGAACTGAATTACACACACTTCAATTTATGAGTGTGGATTGTGCACTTAAATGAACAGTATATTCAAGACTAACAGGCTAATTGTTTGCAATCAGTAAGTGGCCAGTCGATGAATGAATTCTATACAGTAATTTCAATAATGCATTTTGACTTATAAATGGTTTGGTGGGGAACTTAAACTCTTATTATTGCTGAAATATTGACTACCTTTACACTACATATGTATCAATTGGTTAATTTGTGAAAGGCAATGTGAGACGTAAAGAAGTCAAGGCCTGTTTAGCTAAATCAAATATATTTACATAAATAGAAGATGAAAAAGCTATTAACAAAAATATTCATGGCCGCACTTCAGACTCCACGTTGTCACAGTTTTTAGAAAAACGCACTATAACCAAAACGTGGTTCAGAATCTGAACGCCGTAAGGAGACTCTTCTTAACCTCGCTAATATATAGCAACGAGATACTCGGGAAAACATGACAATTCAAAGACTAACTTTCAAGGTTTTTCATGAGGTTCCCGAGTACCTCACCGCTACAAGTTTTAATTTAACATATTATGTGTTATTTATTTAATTTTTGAGTAATTTGCTTGAACAGATAAAAAGTATTTTGATATTTTTTTAGGTTCTTTTTCATACATTCATTTATTTTATTAAATCTATATTCAATTATAATTTATACATTAACAATCGTATACAGACATATATAAATACATATTCTAAATGAAACTATACGAAGCAAGTAACAAATAAATTCTTATTCGAAGGTTTACTTGAAAGAGCAAATAAATATATATGTAAATTATTATGACGTTGAGAGCAAGAATAAAACTTAAAACTGTTATACCTCTAACTAAAAACTATATCTCTCCTCTCATTGTTATATTAAAACTTATTTTTTGGAATTCGTTTTTTTCTGATAATTCAGATTGTTTACGGCACTTATTCTCAAAGAAAAAAAAAATATGTCCAAGTTCTGCCCAGCTGTCCATCCACGCCGATGCCTAGCAACCCGTGCCACTCCACCATGACTACCTCCATGGCCACGTGCTAGAAGATAAAAAAGATTAGTCGGAGAGAATGGCGAGACAAGCAAAAAAGACACAAATAGTTCTTGTTGCATAAATAAGATAATGCCCGCCATTGAGTAGAAATTCAGGAAAGCAGCTAAGTGTGGGCAGGAGGAGAGCACAGCGGGGACACAGCCATGAGGTACTTCATTTAATGACAAATCGCTGGTCGGGAAGAAGACTGTCACATCTCGAAAACCCCCGATTTTTCAAGAGAAGCCCCCAAAGATTTATTTTAAAATTTCTTATTGAGTTTCTTCTAAAAAAAAATTTTAATGTGTTCAAACTTTGAAAATAGTATCTTTATGTCTAGTTCTATCATCCAATGATATATTTCCTGATTTATTATTTTTGAGATGCCACCAAAATTTAAAAATTTAGAGATATGACGGTATTGTCCCAAATTCTTTGCATTTATTTATAAAAAAATGAACATTTACTTACAGATTTATAATACAAGAAGGTTGTATTTCGAAATATCACACTATCATTAATAAGCAAATATATTTAACAGTTTTTACCTTAAAAAGAAGAGTGTCACATTAAAAGATAAAACTCTATTGCACAATAAGGAATTAACACCACTGGAACACACACTGTGATATTTCAAGTTATGACAGTTTTGAAAAAGACAAAGTAGATGTTCACTCAACAACTAACTGACTCAAACTGAAATGTGACACTGTTGCATTACCTTCCCTTGCTAATCATACTTGTGACTATTGAGTGAAGAGCTCTCTAGCGGAATTTACAATAAACAGAGATGTAACAGTCTTGCCTTGACAAACAACAATTCATTCAGAGTCTTCTTCCCGACCAGCGAAATATAATCCCAACTAAAGGATAAACAACCATCAAGTCCAGCCATCATCGGGCATGATGCCCATAGTCCAATGAAGCGGCATTGTCTTATAAATACTTATATTCACCATGGCCCTTCAGGCAACATTAGTTGTAATCATTAAAAATACATGTTTATCCATTAATTATATTTCAATCTTGCTTTATACAGTCGACTCGCATCCCATTTATTATTCGTTGGCATATATCCCTTAAAGAGAAGCCTCGAATTACTTTGTTCACAGATAACTAGCTATTAATATTTCAAGTTAATTTGCTTGGAATATGCGGATTATAGATTTCAATTAACGTTCTCTTTATGCAAAAGAGATAAATCGGGACGGGTTATCAACAGGTTACTACGATTCTCTAGTCATAGTGAGAATTATAGTGAGTTGCTCAAAGTGAGTTCCCTTTGCTCAGGATTCAAATTAGTTGAACTGTCTTCAAACCGATCCCTTAAGACACAAAGCTAAGCTGAACCTCAAGATTATTGAGATTTCCAGGAAGTTTAACTTACTTGCCGCAAATCGATTTGTATAACTGATTTCTACAAAGGCATATTGTACTTGGCTCTTCTTCACATCTGAGATTCCAGTAGTTTATTAATAGTAATGGTTAATTAGCATGAACACAAATTTGTGTCTCCTCACTATATATATTAGACAGATAACCCGCTTCTTAAATTGTTTGAATGTATAGGCCACCCTTTAAAACATCTTAATTTTTTTCATAGCAACACGTTTTGAGCACTGTACTTATAATTAAGGGGTTACATTAAAAAAACAAACAAAAAACTTTAATTTTAGAGAAAAAAAGGACCACTTGATAAGGAACTACATTGATTGAAACGCGATGGGGATTAAAATAATTAAGATATTCTAAGGAATAATTTTATTTATTGTTTACAAGGATTTTCCTTATAGCAAGGAGTTGGCTTTACATAATGAGCTTAGTTTTTCTATGTTAGTATCTTGTATATAAACATATTTTTACAAACTAGAATTGAGGGTAACTGGCAAGAATTTACTAATAAATAGGTATAACAGCACTAAATAAACAAAAAAAAAAACAAGAGATGAAGAGAAATTTAATAATGTTAACTCAGATAAGATTCGCAAAGTTTGAAACTATTTTTTAAATATTTAAAAATGTTAATATATACTTCTCTAGTTGCGCTATTTAGAATATTATGAAGTTGTGAATTATCAGCTAGCTGTTTGATGAATGGTAAATACTGTTCTCTGAAAGAAGAGTAAATAGGGCAATGAAGCATTATATGATAAATGCCCCTATTCATATTTAAATTACACACCGTGCAAATTTCTTTTGGATTAATATTATAGAATACATTTTTCATTGAAAACTTTATACAATAGTTGCTGGACTTTCTTAGCTGGCTTTTACAATTTGGAATGGCAAAACTATAGTTAGAAATTCTTGAGGTGAAAATTGCCTTTTGTAAAAGACTATAATTTGAAATTTGGAGTATTCTAAGGAATAAAAAAGGTTTGGCTATAAAAAAACTATAATGACTAATAAATTACAGACACAACTATATACATACACTTCTTAAAATTAAAACAAATAAATAAAAATTAGTATGTACATAAATAAAATTATTTGATTAAGTTTTCTAAAATCTTGTAAATGCTTTCACAATCACACGCTCTCTCTCTCTCTCTCTCTCTCTCTCTCTCTCTCTCTCTCTCTCTCTCTCTCTCTCTCTCTCTCTCTCTCTCTCTTTCTCTCTGTCTCTCTCTCTCTCTCTCTCTCACACACACACACACACACACACACACACACACACAAACACACAAGCATGCATACATTCAAACATAATTACTAGAAATTTCAGTTGGAGTTAAAAAAAAATTATCAATTTTAAATAGCAACAATACTTTGAAATTCGGGACTATACGATGATATTTATTAAATTTTGAAGTATTAATGGAATGTATAGGCTACCTACAGTAAGTAGTGTACGTCTTCAGGGATATTAAAATGTTCACGTCATTTGAAGTCTGTAAGAACGTGTTTTAGCAGATTTCCCTTAAAGGAAATCTGCTATTGAGGTCGTACTCATGGCGCAATTTTCGAAACATTTCTTCAAATGTCTATCGATCCTACCCAGGAGATGACGAAAATGAGGACTGTTCAAAATTATATATATATATATATATATATATATATATATATATATATATATATATACATACATTTATTCTCTATCTTGAATATTAACCGAGATATTTGCATTTTTATGGTGTGTGTGTGTGCGGCCTTTGTCAGAAGTTTCCGGATTAGTTCGGCCGTTTCCGTTGGTCGGCGCTCCTGTAACCTAACTTTTGTTGTCTTCTAACCTTTCACTTTGTGAGATATATGCAAATACGTTCTGTTGATGCAACCCCCCCCCCCCCCCTTCTTTCTTTCTTGGGCTACTATAGTTTTAGTTATTAAAATATAACATTCAATATATTAAAATATATTATTCTGATTCATTATAAATTGCAGTACTAGATATTTGCAATAAAGTTAATGTGTTATATTCAGATGTATATAAGTAGTTGTTTTTCTTTACGGTAAAGTATATGTCTATCTGTTCAGCTCTCAGTGGTTGGCAGATCTATTTGTTTACAATTCATAAGCCGTTTCCGTTGGGAGCTTATTAAAATTAACGATTTCTCATTACCGTTTGTATTTACTCACGTTAGTGTTAAGTGTTAGCAGTATGCCTATTTCTCTATTGTAAAACTTCACCTGGAAAGTCTGGTTAGTTTACGCAGCCCCTGCGTGACGGTCTTTTATTGTAAGCGGAACATTACACTTAGGCATGATTTTCTTTCCAAATAGATAACAATGGGTATGAAGGGAATGACCTATAAAAAGCTCTTTTCTAGATCATTCAAAGTCTGCGTAAAGTTAAGCATACTTTCTTAACCTGGAGTGGACCTACTTATCCTGTGATCCACTAAAATTATGTTGTCTATCATGGCTCATAACATGGGCCGGTTCCTAGCGACCATGACTGAAGTCATACTCGTCGAATACCGCCATGGGGCTGTTAGGAGAATAGGATCAATTAATTACTAGGCTGATCTCCAGTCATCCCGACGTACGTCACGGCTTGTCAATATCCCTTAATGCAAGAGGCTGACGCAAACTTCCTACGGTTTTCCAACGTCAAATCTCATACTTAAAACTTTTTGACGTATTTTTTTTTAGATGAACATCTACCGGAGTATTTAATCACCATTGGTCAGAACCTGTGTGAAATAAGCCGTTTCCTGAAATCGACACAACATGACGTTATATGGTGCCATCCATGTCAGCACAAATGGTGTCATGAGAAAAATGTGATCTTTATTTATTCCTTTCAAATTACACTAAGTAAAATTTACTTGAAACTTAATTGGACATTAAATGTTTCGTAATAAGTAGCACAATGTGTAAATCAATAAAATTCCGGTTAGCCGAAAATGTTAGCAATTTATCATGTTGATTATTTTTCAACATGACCTATCGAAATGAATATCATTAGTTTTAACTCCTTACTGCACCCCTGTTCCTGGTGGTCTCATTCCATCTGTTAAGCAAACTTCAACTTCATTGTTACATTGAACGTATAAATATTGAGTTTGGTAACGAACGGACGGTCTAGGGTTGTTACAAACACACACACACACACACACATTCACTCACAAACAACCACGAATTTCTGGCGAAAAACGTTCTTTCTTTCTTTTTGTTCAAATTTTATTCAGTGGGAGTCATTAATCAACTGTATTTAAACAAACGGTATTTTTATAATCGTCGTTAGACTCACATGAATGTAAGCCTGTAAATATTTTCAACTTTTTTGGGGGAAAAAATAAATGCAGGATTCATTAAGGTTCCTTCTTAGGCTTAAACCACTAGCAATTATTTCTGGCTTTGAAAAATAAAGGAATTCTGCAATATTAAAATTGTATAAAAATGCAGGGAGAGGTATATTTTCAGCAGGTTGGGGTTGTTCCAATTACTGAGCCTGTTGAAAAAGTAAAAGGTGCGCGAGGTTCTGCTAGTCTGCCTTGTTTATACTCTTATCCAGTCGATGGTGACAAATATTTATTCAAGATAATGGAAACGACTTTCTCCTGCTATTTTTAATGATTTTTTTTTCTCTTTCCTTTGCTTTTTATTCATGATCTTGTATCGCCAACAATAATATAGTCCTTCCAAAAAAAATTCTGTTATGTTTAAATATTCTTCTCCCACCTAGGAATAATTTATTTTTAGAAATTGTAATTATGATCTCCATAGTCACTACGTAAGTACAGGCGAAAAATTGAATTAATTATACCAACTTGTATACGTCGATTACATTATAGTTGATCACGACGAATAAACATATTTCATTTACATATTATTCTATTCCGATCGGGTTTTAGATAATTTCAATCCTGGTTTCAATGTAATATATTATAATCTCATCAATACTATACATATATATATATATATATATATATATATATATATGTGTGTGTGTGTGTGTGTGTGTGTGTGTGTGTGTGTGTGTGCGTCTGGAAGGTACAGTCGCAACGAACGATCATTTCAGAAATGTAAGTAGCAACCAGTAATTAGATTTAATAAATATATTATGTAAGAAGGCACTTATTAATATAATATCAAGCAAAGAATTATCATGGGGAATTATTATGTATAGAATAGAAATAGAATTATCATTATTATGTTAAATTAATGTTGTTATTTTTTTCAAATTAATGTTATTATTTTTTTAGAAAGCCCCTGAAGAGGTGGTATGTAGGGCAGTTTCACTAAAGCTTACACGAAAAAAAATGTTTTTTATTGTTGTCCCTTGCCTTGAAACTATGAAAAACATATAAAAATATTGGGTCCAGAAAAATTATCAATAAAATTTGTGAACAGATTTCTGTAAATGAATAACATCACATTTTCACACATACTCAAATAATAATTTTTGTATGGTTTGTACAAAAACCCTTTGTGGTGAATGTTTTGTTGTATTTTTTCTGCATTTTTTTTTCATTTTAAATTAATTTACGATATCACCATTCCAATTTTTCGAAGCAAACTAAATCATAGAATATGACGCATAGATCTTTTTTGGCGTAACAAAAATAGTACTTCTCAGGTTAGAAAAAAAGCCTCGTTCCTTCACAGTTGTTAACTTCAACTGTGAAGGAACGAGGTATTTTTTTCTTACCTGAGATAATAATTCCTTCACCATCCAGCACCTCAATCATGAAAAATTGTACTATACAAAACTGTTGTATTCTAATAGTTACGGAGAAATATGTTTTTTTTTTTTTTTTTCGTCTTCATCAAAACCCCTTACTCCTTCCAAGTCTTATCATGATTCTGTTATGTATCAGATAGGTACTTAATGATGACAAAACTGGTTAAAATTTGTTCAGGGAATGTAAAAAAGGAATAATTCTGATAAAATCTGAAAGCCGTAATTTTCCGCTATTACAATACTTCCTTTATATCGTACAAGGGAGTAGAACCATATAATTATTACGTCTATAGAAGCAAAACGTCAATGAAATCTAGATATGTATTTTGTATTGGCGTTGGTTCATTGCACAATTAATCTTATCAAATAAACAGTCTAAGAGAGCGAATAAAAACACTAATTATAGACCTATACTAATCATTTAAGGGGGCTAGCAACTAGATTAAGAGATCATTGAAGTCAACGCCCCCTCGTGTCCCTCTGGGTAAGCCAGACAAGAAATCCAATAAGGAAGTACTAAGGGGACAAAAAAAAGTGCTTTGCTTACGGATATAGGCTCTTTGTTGCTTAACAGCTCGAGTCCGGTTACAGGAAGCTCAGGTTACGAAGGGCGAGACTTTACGGTCATCCAGAATGTATTGTTTACAGCTACAGCTCTCTTTATAAACAGTCAGACACCGGCTGCAGAAACGGAAGGTTCTTTTTTCGCGAATAACGGTCCTTGCACTCTGAGGTTGACTAGTATTCCTTTGACACTGATCGTTCAGGCTGAAGAAATAATATGATACGACCCATGGGAATTAAAAAAAAAGGTTACTGAAACGGCCCAACTAGCTAGCCGGAAACTCACGACTGTAGCCGAAGTTAGCCGATCTCATCATGTAACGGAATATTTCGAAATTTTGAAAATCCCCCCTCTATACCTGTCTCTCCCACTAGTCCGATTTCAGCCATTAACGACCTTGACCTTTATTTTTACATAAAACGTTTAAATCGAGTTTGGTAACGATCAAGCGAAAATTGCGACCGCTAGAGAGTTAAAAGACACACACACACACACACACACACACACATATATATAAATATATATATATATATATATATATATATGTATATATACATATATATATATGTGTGTCTTTTCGTCTTCTCCTGGGTAGGATCGATGGACATTTGAAAATTTTTTTTTTTGAAAATCGCGTCATGAGTACGACTTCAATAGCTCATTTCCCTTTAAGGGAAATCTGCTAATACGACTTTGTTGTTTCCCTCAGGTTGAGTATACTTTAACGTTAAGACACATGCGAAATCATAACAGTTTACTAATTTTTCATTTAGGATCGCACTTGATGAAACTGGGTTCGGTCCTATAAGGATGGCCAAAATATATATAATTTGAACTTCGTTCAAAATAAATTATTTATTAACGTCCACTTTGTGCAACTAAGGCTAATTGTGACGGGTTATCTACAGGTTACCACCATTTTCTAGCCAGGATGGGACTAAGGATTTTATTTAATGAATTCCGTCACTAAATAAATTCCTCTGCCCAGGCTGGAATCGAACCTTAAACTGGTATCCTTCGTTAAAAAGGATTTTTTTTTTTTTTTAGGAGTTTCATACGATTAATTCAATGTTGTAGGTAGTCCTTTCACTACTATTAGAAAATTTATTTTAAAAATATATTCCTTCTATCTTCTATTGAAGTAGTCTTCATTCCACTATTTTAACAAGAGCCTCTTGAAATGCCCAGCGATCCTAGTGTATGTGTGACACAAAATCACTAAATGGCCTAGGAAATAGCCTGACTTATATTTTGCTGCAACTGAAATATTAGCAGATCTCCCTCAAGGGAAATCAGCTATTGAGGTCGTACTCATGACGCGTTTTTCGAAATATTTCTTCAAGTATCCATCGATCCTACCTAGGAGATGAAAAAAGTGAGGTCCGTTCAAAACTGTATATATATATATATATATATATATATATATATATATATATTTGTTTGTTACCGCTCTCGGTGGCAATTATTGTTTAATCATTACCAAACTCGGTATTTAGTCATTTTATGTAAAAAGAAAGATCAAATTCGTTAACGGCTGAAATCTGACCAGAGGAGGGGGGGGGGTTAGATGGGGAGAATTTGAAAATTCAAAATATTCCCGTTTATATACGTCGGATCGAAAAAAATGTATAGAATCAATCTTATAGAAAATTAAATGTACTATAAATATTGTTACTCGGTTATGTAATAAATCACATCAGTTCGAACCTTTAATACCAAATATTGTTTTCAAGAGACATTTATTATACGAGATACACGTATATATGTTCTGGTGAACCCCCCCCCCCTCCTTCTTACGTTTTTGGACTACTTAAATGTAATTGATTGAAATAAAAATTGTTCCAATTCATTATAAATTGCAGTACTATATAGTAAACAGTTTTCAATCAAATTAATACGTTATGCTCAGATAAGTTACAGTAATTGTTTTTCTTACCGTTAAGATGTTGGCAGAACTGTTTTAGACGCTTTCTGTAGGGAGGATTTTGATTACCGTTTGCATTTATTCACTTAATATTCACGGTGGTGTTGTGTTACCAGTATGTAGATTTATCTATTCATAAACTTAACGCGGGAAATCATCTTAGTTTACCCAGTCCCTGCGTGACGGACTTATTTTTATTGTCCTTCTACAGCTATATATATATATATATATATATATATATATATATATATATATATATATATATATATAAAAACCAATAAGAGCACTTAACAGTTTATAGAAATAATTAGTTTATAAGTTTTACTTTAGTTCAACCTTTTTTTGTATGTCTTCTTATTTCCAACGGGAACAGTCAGAACAGAAAAAAGATAACCTTTTTATTAGGGTAATTTGAAATATCTTCTTAAACTATGGCAGAGTAAAATAATCTTGAGCAAACACGAGGATTCATAATTATCTTTTCTCCCCTCGAGTAATTATAAAATACTGTTGCTAACAAAGTGAAAAGGGAACGAAGTGAACATAAAAACTACTGGCGTAGGAACAGGTTTTTTCCCCAAGGGACCGGAGAACAAGGAGCGTATGTTGGAGTCATCATTAATTCTCTTTTTTATTCTGTTAGTAAGGGTCGGGTTTCTAGAACCCTCGTATTTCCACATTTAAACGTCCACCCGGGAACACGTCTCCATTCCATTAGGAAGGCCTTCATATCCTGCTATGTCGGCCCAATCCTTGCCCTAGAGCCACTCTTATTGTTTATTCCTTTTCTTAAAGTTATGGTATTGCCATGAAACAAGCAATTAAATAGAAGAATATATATATATATATATATATATATATATATATATATATATATATATTTATATATGTGTGTGTGTGTGTGTGAAAATTTGTAAAGTCACAATTTAAACGGGTTTTCGAAAACTAAAAAGTTATATAGATTGCATGAATAACACATAAATGATGAAGTTGCAATATTAGTCAATTGCATTTCAACAATCCTCTAGTTAAATAGAAATTTTTATTTTATGTTTCTTTTTGTAAATTGCAGTGGTCAGAAGGAACACTATAAATTATCTTGTAAAATTCTTGTTATTCAATAAAGGATTATTATAAAAAAAAAAAAAAAAAAAAAAAAAAAAAAAAAAAAAAAAAAAACATAAATGATGACTTCTTCCATCCTGTGTTACCCTCAGTTACGAAATGTATTTACGATACATGAAATGTAAGATGGGCACGAGACGTTTTCCGAATATTTTACAGGGATGTAATAACGAAGATAATTCCCACATATGTCGGCTCATTGCTATTAATCAAAGCAGATAAATACTAAAAAAAAAAAAAAAATAACTATCCATGTAAATAGAAAGTTGGCTTTAGTGTTTAATAATTTAGAGAGAGAGAAAAAACGTCCAATTCTTCACAATTTGTTGCAAATTGTGAAGAATTGGACGTTTTTTCTCTCTCTCCAAGTAAACATTCTTCACTTCCAACAAACACTGCCGTTTAATAATTTAATTTAAAAAAAAGTTCGTCACGCAGGGGCTGCGTGAACTAAGCAGATTTCCCTCGCGGAGTTTAATAATAGATAAATCTACGTACTGCTAACACAACACCACCGTGAATATTAAGTGAATAACAACACAAACGGTAATAAGAACAAACAACAAGCGGCAATAAGAAATAATAACAAATACAGACGGTAATAAGAAATCTCACCCCTCCCTTTCCGGCGGGGAGCGTCTGAAATGTAAACAAACAGGTCAGTGAACGGCTCACCGGAAAGAAAAGCAATAACTGAAACATATCAGAATATTACATATTAATTTCATTAAAAACTATTTACTACTGTACTATCTAGTACTGTAATTTATTATGAATCAGAATAATTTTTATCTGAATCAATCAAATTTTAGAAGACCAAGAATTTAAAATGGGGGGGGGTTCACAAGAGCATACTTGCATGTATCTCGTTTTATAAAGGTCTCTGGAAAACAATATTTGGTATTTAAGCTTCGAATAATGTGGTTTATTATATAACAGAGTATGGTTTAAGTAACACAAGTAGAAGTAGGGTTTTACTGATGGATGAAAACTGAAAAATGCAAATATACCGGTTAATATTCAAGATTGAGAATAAATGTATATAACAATATGTATAGTTCATTAACTTTGCAATAAGATTGGTCTTAGTAACGGGGATATTTAGAATTTTCGAAAATCCCCCCTCTACCCCCCCCTCTCATTGGTCAGATTTCATCCATTAACGACCTTGATCTGTCGTTTTACATAAAACGTATAAATATCGACTTTGGTAACGATCAAACAAAAATTGCGACCCCAAGAGCGTTAACAGACAAATATATATATATATATATATATATATATATATATATATATATATATATATATATATAATTTTGAACGGACCACATTTTCGTCATCTCCTGGGTAGGATCGATGGACATTTGAAGAATTTTTCCGAAATTCGCGTCATGAGTACGACCTCAATATTTGGTTCCCTTGAGGGATATCTGCTAAAAAATAAGCCTTTTGCAGTTAGTTATATAATCAATTTAATTAGCTAGCTTTATATACTAACTGCACGCCTTATTATGTATATATATGTATATATAAAACTATGAAATTTACATAAGTTTAAATCATAAATTTTTATCCATTAAAAACTACCACGTAGTTTGGATTGATTTTAGTTATGCAGAAGAAGATGTTGGCGGTGGCCATGGAATACTTTTTTGTTTTATTTTTATGAATAAACGGATAAATAAATTCGCTGGGAGACAGAAAACCGATTTTGATTTTATTGTATCAAAAACTTGTCCAATATTTGTCCATAAAATGCATACTAAATGTTTTATTCATAATTTTGCTAATAAATTGTTGTGGGGAGCTTTGCCCTTTAAACATTGAGTTTAATAAGATAAAAGGGTCTTTTTTTCATTTTACCCACACAAGTTACTTATTTCTAAAAGAGTGATTTATCTTATTATTAAATTAATGCTAATGAAGAACAGATGATTAAACTAATATATTTAACTAGCTTCGACCCTAAACAATAATTACAGTTTAATATACAATTCGTTGAATTGTATATTAAATAGTGAGGTTCTTGAAGAAATTTTCAACTTTTTCATGCAAAATTTCGTGGTTGCATAGCCCTTCGCCCAGGCATTAATAACCAAAATACACTTCCTCAATCCACAACGGTTGAGCCAGGTGCCTTTATAACCACCAATTTCCTCTATGCAACTTCTCAAATTGTATCTATATTCTGGAGATCTTATTTAATGAAAAGCAACCTTCATAAAGTGCCCTCTTCTACATTTACGTGTTTTATGCAATATTTGGAACCTTGTCCGAAATTTGAAAATGTCTTAAATGCTATTTCTTCTAAACTAAGAACATGATTCAGTTGTATCAGATTCATTATTAACAAAAACAACATCAACGTTTCTTCAAATCTAAGAGGTAGTAGGTAGGTACTGCCTTCATGTATATTTACTTTTTCTTTTAAAATAGGCGTGTGTTATTAAACTACGGTATGATAAATCACTGTTAATATCAGCAAGTAACGTGTGCGTAAAATAAAAAAGACCCAAATCAAATTGTGTCTAATTGACAGTGTCCGACAATTGTCAAGACAACACCTATGTAACTATTATTCGGGTTTATAATAGAATTTTAGTTGATTGGCTTCTTTATCTTAAAGTATCGCCATGATAAGATTTTTAAAGGACGCAAGAAATATTCAAACAAATAAAATAACCTGACTACTTATTTTTTTAAAAAAAAGGAGGTATATTAGGTTTAGGAGAGTATGTAAATATCATGTTCTCCGGATCAAACCTCCTCCTCCTCCCCCTTCCACCCCCACAACCCTTTTGCTCTTCCTTTGCGAGTTCTTTCGAAAGGCAGAAAGGGCCTTTAATGGAATGTACTCAAAGCTCATTCGCATGTTTATAAAGGCCTTTTCGTATCGACTAGTGTAAACCCCGAGCTGGAAGAATGAAAAGGCCATGAGGGCTTGGCCCTAAAGGCTAAAGAACTGAGGGTGACGCTGAGCAGTTGCCTCACAGCCCTAAATTGACTAAAGGAAAGAGAGAGAGAGAGAAAGAGAGAGAGAGAGAGTGAAACAGAGTGAAAGAGAGAGTGTGAGGGGAGGGGGAGTTATTGAAAAGGGTGAAAAAGAGAGCCAGATCAAAAGAGACATGAAAGATTCTTTACTGCGATTGTCTCAGCTAATAAAACTCCGAATGAACGCTTCAATAGAGGAATTTGTATTCGAATTTCACCTTTTTATTTCAACAAAAATATTATTCAAACGCCTCTGTGGTTTGCGTTAAAAAAAATAGTTTTTTGATAGGTGGCAGCTTAGCTTTGAACTTATAAATAACCCTTATTGACAGCTATAGTAAACAGAGATTTCCAGAAAGAGATAGTTTGGCTCATAATAAGACATAAATAAAAGCCCTTTCTGCGTGAACTAGCAGATTTCCTAAGTGGTACGCTGCTAATGCCACTTCAGACTCAATTTCTCCTCGATGGAGTTTTTATCTCTTCGAGACTGCATATTAAAATATCCGACGGGCTTTAAGATAGTCCCTGCCCATTGTAAAAAAGTACAGATATAAATATTATCGTTCAAAGTATTTCTAATAAGATAATTTTATTAACGACATTCATTAGTAATAAAGTGTAATTAATATTTATAATGTACCAAAATACATTCATATTACCCTTTGTTCTCCATCTTAAAATGCCATACCTGAAACAGACAAAAATATGATTAATAACGTTTCACGTGAAATAGAGTAATAATTAAAACTAGGTTGTACAGAAATCTCGATGCCCTTTGCTGTACATTGTTGACAAATTGAGAAATGTTGGTAGATCATCACTATCAATATCAGAATACGAATCAAGGGACTACAATAAACATCTTTTCAGGGAGCATTCCTAATAGCTTATTTTTTATTTTTTTTTTTAAACTGTTGAGTAAATATTATGTCGGAGTTGTGACTACAAGATTGTTGGAATAAGCTTTATTTATTCGGTTACCCACAGTTAGCCGGAGGGCAATGGGTACTTGCAGAGAATTAGACACATCGGGTATGAATTGATCTCATCTAACCATATATTTTATTATTTTATTTGAAGAAATCATTCGATGAGCAGAAGTGGGAATTTACCGAAGACTGAAATCTAGAATGCACAAATAACTCGCTTAACAAACACGAAAAAATCCATAGACCAACAATTGTAGAGCATCAATAGTTTACCAAGACTGGTTCAATAACATTTTTTGATACGCCTCATAAAAACGAATATATTATTAATTTTTGATTTCTCTTCCCTCCCTCTAATTCTTGTCCGGTTTCATCCATTATCTAATATGATTTTAAGTGTTGAATAAAACAAAATAAATACCGGTTATGCAATAGATATAATAAACATATTCCATATAAAAATGAAGTCTTAAATGATGATCACTACACAACGTTTTTGTATGTACCTCAACGTTCAATAAAAACAACAATTGGTATTTAAGCTTCCAATAAAGTGGTTCTTGATAAAAGAGTTTTTTGGTAATATGAATAGAATTGGCGCTTTACTGAAGAGAGAAAACTGAAAAATCCAAAAGTCTCGGTTAATATTCAAAATAGAGGAAATACGTACGAATCAATAACTATAGACAATTAAATTTTAAATATGGTGACAACAGAGATATTTCTAATTTTCAAAATTCCTTCCTTTAAACCTCTCCCCTTCGCCAATTTTATTTTTTAGCTGTCATCGAATTTAATCTTTGTTTTACGAAAGACAGTTATATATATTATTGAGTTCGGTAACGATGGGACACAATTTGCGACAGCTAGATCCGAAACAGACAAGTATATATATATATATATATATATATATATATATATATATATATATATATATATATGGGATATCTTCCATAGTCATGTTAAAAATACTAAATAGGTTATGCAATAACTGGTTAGTCCAAAATGGCCAAGTATTTGACAGAGTACAAAATGACTCAAAAATAGTACTTGCTCTAGTTTAACACTTTTTGAATTAAGCTTGGCTGAACTCAATTCTAACTACTAAGTACGAACTAAGTATTAATTGCTCTAATGCTATCCAGTTTTAAAAATTAACTGCCTTTCTATAATGCATTGATTTGCTACTGGATTATGTCAATATTTTAAGAAAAAACAATTTTCTTAAAAGAATTGAGTATAGTACAGGAATGGCATCCATTTTTTTTTCTCATTTGGCTTAGAAGATCGATTCATTAAAAGTTAGTGAAGTCGGTCATCTATAAATCTATTGATGACAATGATAGAAGTATTGCTGAATTTTTCGAACTTTTCTGAATTCTAAGAATTCTCTAAAACTCCAATAATTTAGTGAGAGTTCCGACGCCATGGAATCCTTCTGAAGTATTAGCTTTTCAAATTAGAAAAAAAAAATGGTAAAGGGAGAAATCTAGTCTTTAGAAGAGAAATTAGGTGTTTTCCGAGAAGTCACTCCAAAAATAATTGACATGAAATCATTTTTTTTTTTTTTGTAGATTTTTAATTGAAGAGGAAAATGGTAAATTAATTGTAATTTGGGAAATTCTTTCATTTCTATGATTATTTTTTTAATTTTCTTGCTTAATTTCCCAGTTTCGAATATTTCTAGATGACAATATAATTCAAAATCATCATTGTCAAGTCGCCCAATCTATTTCACCTAAACCATACAGAAATGAATTTAATCGGTTTCTTTTCATCCGTTCAGTATTTTTTATTAATTTAATATCACCCCTGAACGCCTATAACGCCTAATTAATACGGATATTAATGAAGTGACAAATATTTAAGTTAACGAAATCCTTGGATAAGTTAGTAGAACTACTTGACTCCATCCACAATGAATTAGACATATCCTTGGAAATTTCATAACATAGAATTAGAAATTTCTTTATCATGAATATTAACCGAGGTACATTCAGCCTTCAGTATACCCTCTCTCCTACTCATGTCATATTGACAAGGAACTGTTATATCATGAACCACTTTATTCTAAGATTAAATACCAAATATTGTTTTTAAGGCACCTTATTAATGCAAAATACTTACAAATTCGTTCTGTGATGAATTAAGATTTTACGTTCTTGTTTTGAAAATTTTTATTTGACCAATACCATACTGCATATTTAACCAATTCAAGCAACAATAAACTTCATATTTTTTAAAGTCTGAAATCGTTTCTAGAATAGTGGGGGTTTAGAGAGGGGGGATTCAAAAATTCAAAATATTTCCGTTATAATGAGTTAGAAATATTGAAGATATAGTATATTTATTTTTGTTTATATTTATGCTCAAGTATTAGGCGTGTTATATGTACTTTATTGTTTTCAGCCTTCAGTAAACCCCCGCACCCCGCTTCTACTTGCCGGGTTTTTGCAAACATATAAAGAGACTTATCTCATCCATTTTTATCTCAATAAAAAGAGTGTTATGTCATCATACAGAAATTATGCTTAGTTCAAGTAGGCCCTGCGTGACAATTATAAAAATTATTGAGTGGAGAGAATGAGAGGTGTGAATGATAGTCTCTTTCCATTCAGACATTATTATATCGTTATTCAACAATTTACAAAGCCACTTAGCTATTTTTTCTATAAAACTTCCCTCTAGATGAGTAATCAAATATTTTAAGGAAGTTCTCAATCCCTTTTGAATAAAGGATAAACGCCAAATATGTCATTCTTATTCAACACAGGACAGACAATATTATATAGAGTTATTCAACTATCTAAAAAGCTACATAGGTATGTTTTCTATAAAACTTCCCTCTAGATGAGTAGTCAAATATTTTAAGGAAATTCTCAATACCTTTAGAATAAAGTATAAACGCCAAATATGTCATTCTTATTCAACACAAGTCAGACAAGATTATATAGAGTTATTCAACTATCTAAAAAGCTACATAGGTATGTTTTCTATACAACTTCCCTCTAGATGAGTAGTCAAATATTTTAAGGAAATTCTCAATACCTTTAGAATAAAGGATAAACGCCAAATATGTCATTCTTATTCAACACAAGTCAGACAATATTATATAGAGTTATTCAACTATCTAAAAAGCTACATAGGTATGTTTTCTATAAAACTTCCCTCTAGATGAGTAGTCAAATATTTTAAGGAAATTCTCAATACCTTTAGAATAAAGGATAAACGCCAAATATGTCATTCTTATTCAACACAGGACAGACAATATTATATAGTTATTCAACTAACTAAAAAGCTACTTAGCTATGTTTTCTATAAAACTTCCCTCTAGATGAGTAATCAAATATTTTAAGGAAGTTCTCAATCCCTTTTGAATAAAGGATAAACGCCAAATATGTCATTCTTATTCAACACAGGACAGACAATATTATAAAGTTATTCAACTAACTAAAAAGCTACTTAGCTATGTTTTCTATAAAACTTCCCTCTAGATGAGTAGTCAAATATTTTAAGGAAGTTCTCAATCCCTTTTGAATAAAGGATAAACGCCTAATATGTCATTCTTATTCAACATAGGTCAGACAATATTATATAGTTATTCAACTAACTAAAAAGCTACTTAGCTATGTTTTCTATAAAACTTCCCTCTAGATGAGTAGTCAAATATTTTAAGGAAGTTCTCAATCCCTTTTGAATAAAGGATAAACGCCTAATATGTCATTCTTATTCAACATAGGTCAGACAATATTATATAGTTATTCAACTAACTTAAAAGCCACTTAGCTATGTTTTCTATAAAACTTCCCTCTAGATGAGTAATCAAATATTTTAAGGAACATCTCAATCCGTTTTGAATAAAGTATGAACGCCAAATATGTCATTCTTATTCAACACTGGACAGACAATATTATATAGTTATTCAACTAACTAGAAAGCTACTTAGCTATGTTTTCTATAAAACGTCCCTCTAGATGAGTAATCAAATATTTTAAGGAAGTTCTCAATCCCTTCTGACTAAAGGATAAACGCCAAATATGTCATTCTTATTCAACACAGGACAGACAATATTATATAGTTATTCAACTAACTAAAAAGCTACTTAGCTATGTTTTCTATAAAACTTCCCTCTAGATGAGTAATCAAATATTTTAAGGAAGTTCTCAATCCCTTTTGAATAAAGGATAAACGCCAAATATGTCATTCTTATTCAACACAGGACAGACAATATTATAAAGTTATTCAACTAACTAAAAAGCTACTTAGCTATGTTTTCTATAAAACTTCCCTCTAGATGAGTAGTCAAATATTTTAAGGAAGTTCTCAATCCCTTTTGAATAAAGGATAAACGCCTAATATGTCATTCTTATTCAACATAGGTCAGACAATATTATATAGTTATTCAACTAACTAAAAAGCTACTTAGCTATGTTTTCTATAAAACTTCCCTCTAGATGAGTAGTCAAATATTTTAAGGAAGTTCTCAATCCCTTTTGAATAAAGGATAAACGCCTAATATGTCATTCTTATTCAACATAGGTCAGACAATATTATATAGTTATTCAACTAACTTAAAAGCCACTTAGCTATGTTTTCTATAAAACTTCCCTCTAGATGAGTAATCAAATATTTTAAGGAACATCTCAATCCGTTTTGAATAAAGTATGAACGCCAAATATGTCATTCTTATTCAACACTGGACAGACAATATTATATAGTTATTCAACTAACTAGAAAGCTACTTAGCTATGTTTTCTATAAAACGTCCCTCTAGATGAGTAATCAAATATTTTAAGGAAGTTCTCAATCCCTTCTGACTAAAGGATAAACGCCAAATATGTCATTCTTATTCAACGAAAGTCAGATAATATTGGCCATTGACTAGTTAATCCCAAGGTAATTGATCAAAAACATTCCTCGGCGTGTTAAATCCTTTTATAAACACATTGTAACCGCTTGAGCACCGTGTGCATTCCCCATTCAATTGCTGGTTCGTCCAGTTTCCTGTTAAAGCCAAACACTTCCACTAAATGAACCGCATGGTTACCTCTTTTCCCATCAAAATGTTTTATGGTTTTAAACAATGTCTCCTTCGATAGAAAAGAAACGAACAAGAATTTCGTTGAGTATTCTACAAATTAACTTTTAATTATGGAGAATTACGAATTATACATTCTACAGATAGCGGTCAGATTGAACAATAAAAAGTCCGCCACGCAGGGGCTGCGTTAATTAAGCAGATTCCCCACGCGTGTTACGTATTTTCATTTATCTCAAAGCGTAAAAGTCCAATGAGAACAGTATTTGGTGTTTAGGCTTCAAATAAAGTTCTTCGTGACATAATAGCATATTGTTAATATGAGATGAGTAGGGGTGAGAGTTTACTACATACCAAAAAATAAAAAATGCAATTATCGGTTAAAAATCAAGATATTGAAAAATGTACAGTATAGCATTTAAAGAACATTACATTTGAGATAGGATTTGTTTTATACACTTTTTTGATTCAACGTATAATAACGGAGATATTCCGTTTCAGCCGTTAACGATCTTGATCTTTCTTTCCCTAGAATACTAAATCTTCGTCGGTTTGACGACTATGATCAAACAATTCTTGGTAAAACCCTTTCAGGTAGCGGTAGGAGGTTCAACACTCAGCAGTGCTTCCCCCCACTCAGTAGCCCTTGAACCGTAATAGTGAAAGGATCACTGCTTGAGTTTGATTATAAGTAAGTTTAAACAAAATTTACGTCGTCAGTTAGAGTAAGGTTTAGGATTAAAAGTAGAAATGTGTTCGACGTTTCGTCGAAGGATTAGTAATGATGAATGTATGTCGGTTCAGTAATACAGAAAGGTTATTATTGCTTTGCCTATAATTCTGCTTTCATTATTCCATATTTCATTTACATTTTGACTCAAATTTTAGTCTTTTAGCCAGGACAACACCGGAATGTGAAAGAAAGGATCGATGCAGTCATAGGTCCTTTGCCTTCTGTTTCAGGGGTGGAAGTGGTCCCAAACACAATACAAAAAAAGAGAAGAATATGTTCAAAGTGCGACTACAAATTGCGTAGGATGACCAAGGTATCGTGCTTGAAATGTTCCTCGGCCATTTGTGGTGAACATCAAGTGTCAAACATGTTCAAAAAATTGACAAGTAATTATAAATTTTTAATATTATTTATTTTATTATGAGTGATCTTGGTCTTTGTATTAGTTTTAATTTAGACAGCTTTAGTTACATAGATTCAGTTGTTCGTTATCATAGTCTCATGTGTATCAAAAAGAATTTATACGTAATTCAGCTTTGTAATAATTTTTTTTTCATGTATTCTTTTGTGCATATTGTTTTTATTTTTTTGTATATGTACGATATTTTAATATTTAAACAATAAAAGGTTAAATTAATCATTATTTGTCTTTCATGATTCCTTTACAGCTCCCAAAATTGCAATTTTTGTTCCAGTAGTCACAATGACGAAGGTTTAGTAACAAAGTACTTGAATTGAGGTTTAGTATTCTAGGGTTAATGTTGTAATATAAAACGAATATATATATATTAAGTTTGGTAACGATAAGAGACAAATTACAACCGACAGAGCGGTAACAGACAAATGTATAGATAGATAGAGAGATCTATATATTATATAGAAAGATATGTATATATGCAAATTTGAACAGACCTCATTTTCGTCATCAACTACGTAGGATCGATGGACATTTGAGGAAAAAGTTTGATAATCGCGTCATGAGTACTACCTCAATAGCTGATTTTCCTAATGGTAAATCTGCTAAAACATGGGAATTATCAACTTTTTAAATAAGTTTTATCATCTTTACCAATGCCTAAAACTTATGATTTCCATTTCTGTGTTTTGTTTTTCCATTTGGTATTGTGATCCATTCCAGTCCTGTTTTTCGTTTCAGTTCTGTTTGTCTGTTTCTGTTTTCCGTTCCATTCCTGTTTTTGTGTTCCATTTCTGTTTCGTGTTACTTTTCTATTTTTCATGGTACATTTCTGTTATGTTGTTTTATGTTCGTTTAAATTAATTTTGTTTCGTTTAGTTTTTTTTTTTAGTTTTTAATTTTATACAGTTTTTTTCCCCCGAGCAACATCGCCACAGCTGCGATGCTCCAAATAAATAAATAAAACTTATCATAATAAATTAATACAATGATTTAATATATTTTTACAATATAAATTGTACATGTTGTTGCATTGTGCTTTAATATTTTTTGTAATAGTTTTAAAGCCGTGAGATAATAATGTTACGGAAACGTCAGTTTTTCTTGAGTTGTAAATTAGACAACATGCTGAATTTTACAAAATATTGATTTCAGAAACTATTTATATATTAAATACTCCTAGTTTTTAATAAAGTAAACACAACCTACACTATTTGTCAAGAGTAATATTAAATAGAATATATTTTTTTGGCAGATTTCCCTGAAGGACTCATGATACGATTTTCGAAAACAATTCCTTAAATGTCCATCGATCCTAACCAGTTGATGTTGAAAATGAGGTCGGTGCAAAACTATATATATACTACTAGAGTGTTATATTGTGTTGTTGTTTTTTTGGAGGTTTGGTCAATGTTGGTGAAAGAAACTTCTTAGTTTAAACCGATATTTCGAGAATTTTATTATCTATTCTTCAGGGCTGTAAAAACACAGTTGCTAATTTATAATATTGCACATTGCTCTTAAATTAGAGTGTGACAGGAGGTATTTATGCAATTTTTACTTACCAAGACTAAAGATACTTAAAAGTTACTATTATACATATTACACTAGAGTTACTGCTTACAGTAACTTTCCCTGTATTATCTGTATTTGTTATCACAACCATTGCTACATTTTATTAAAGCTATTCTTATGTTGTACCAAACTATTTTATTGTTATTTTACTATGTTACAACTATTATTGCTATTATTATTATATTATGTTATGTGTTATTACAATTATTGTTATATTTTATTAAAGATATATTCATGTTATATGAAAGCTATTATGTTATTGTTATATATATTATGTTACAACATTTATTGCTGTGAGTTATCACATTAAATGTAGTGACACACAGTAATAATAGTTGTAACATAGTAAAATAACAATAAAATAGTTTGGTACAACATAAGAATAGCTTTAATAAAATGTGGCAATGGTTATGATAACACACAGCAATAAATGTTGTAAAAATATATATATATATATATATATATATATATATATATATATATAAAACAATAACCTAATAGCTTTAACAAAATATAACAATAATTGTAATAACACATAACAATAACAGTTGTAACATAATATATTAGCAATAACATAATAACTTTCATATAACACTAATAAAGCTTTAATAAAATATAACAATAATTGTAATAACACATAACAATAGTTCCAACATAATATAATAGCTAGAAAAATAATTATGATATGGTTCAACTAACATAAAACAATATACTGTAGAAATACAAAAACATAAGGCTGTGGCCCTGCTCAATGTAAGCAATACAGGGATGGTTACTTACTATAACCAGTAACTCTAGTGCAATATGAATAGTACTTTTTAAGTATATTTAGTCTGTTCCACCCTAATTTAACAACAGTGTGCAATATTATAAAGTAGAAAAAGTATTTTTACAGCCCTGAAGAAGAGAAAATAAAATTCTCGTAATATCGGCTTAAACTAAGACGTTTCTTTTACCAAAATTGACCAAACCTCCAAAAAAACAACAACACCATATATATATATATATATATATATATATATATATATATATATATATATATATCTTAATATATATAAATCTCCTGTCACGATGTTTGTCCGCGATGGACTCCTAAACTACTTAATTGATTTTAAATTAAACTGGCACACCGTGAGCAGTCTGGTCCAACTTGAGAGATAGGATAGCTTAGATCTTTAATTATAGTCGCAATTTTATTTTATTGCAAATTATTTGTCTATAATTAATTGACAGTCACAATTATCTGTTAACTCCAAAAGATTCTAACAGATGTCGATACTTTTCGACTGGATTGAGTAAGTAATCAATAGATGGCACTGCTATGGTAAACCGACAAACGTGTCATATAAGCTACAATTCAATAGCATGATTACCACGTGTTATTGAGGCTAAAGTATAAATTAAATTTATTTTGTAGTAAACGAAATACCGTGAAATTCAATTATTTCTACTTTTTTAATTTTTGGTGTTAGCATAGCCAACCACGTGTTACTTAGACCGAAGTGTAAATCACATTCAAATTATAGTGACGATAATACAGTGAAATTATTCCTGCTTTTTACTTATTTGTGCTTCATTATTCAAAATTCTATAATTATAAAATATATACATGTAAGTATTATCACATAATTATAATAATTAATTAATATATTTTTAAACGATTAAATTAATATTTTCAGTCAAATGCCACCGAAAAAATCTAATCTCAACAACGCAAACACCAGAGAGGCACGACGCAAACGTGTTGAAAGAGCTCATCAGTTGCCAGAACAAGTCGGCATACTTGAACTGGCTCAGTCATCGGGCGATATTGGCAGCCAAAAATGTTGATGTTGACGAAATTAACTTCCAGATACAACAGTTGTTACCAGGCGATCTGATGTCTTTTAAATCAATCGATACTGTTGTTGATGAAAATGAAAGTGTAAATTTTCCAACTGAATTTTTGAATTCACTAGATATACTTGGAATGCCACCCCACAATCTTCGATTAAAGATTATTCTCCTACGTAATTTGAATCCACCTCAATTATGCAACAGTACACGTTTGATCACCAAAAAGATAACCGGAATCATTCTTGAAGCAACCATTTTAACTGGAAAGTTTAAAGGAAAAGTGGCCCTGTTGCCAAGTATTCCAATGATACCGTCAGATTCTACCATTCCTTTCAAACGGCTACAGTTTCCAATTCGTTTACCTTTGCCATGTCAATAAATATGTCTCAAGGCCAAACAATGTCCATTTGTGGTTTAGATTTGGAAAATCCGTGTTTTTCTCATTGGCAACTATATGTTGCATGTTCACGTGTTGGGAAACCGTCGAATCTATTTGTGTTAGTAAATAGGTTAACCAAAAATATTGTGCACCGATTAGTGCTAAATTAAATTGAAAGTATTTATAATTTAAATTAATAAATATTACTGTTAAAGATTTAAGACTATCTGCCTTACCTACCTCATTCATAAGTTTAAATGTCATATGTTATTCACTAACAACTTTGTTATATGCTCATTCGTTACAAAATTAAATGGAAATAATAAATTTAAAAATTAATTCTTTTGTATTGATTTCTGCTTAATATAAACTGTAAGAAAATTTTAATCAATCGTGTTCAACGTCCTTCCCCTTCAAATCCTAATCCCTTGAATTTGTGTACCAACTTCAACATTTCCGTCTTGGTTCGTAAATAATTTCATTGTAATGGGTTGTAGAAAATCTGTCATGGAGGTCACCATATTTTTTTACAAATACCATCTATGTAAAAAGCATGGTGGACTCCGTGACTGATGTTCTCCTACCGTTCCTCTTAAATTGTATACTACAATGTAATATAACAATAACTTTAGCCACAGCAACGCGTGGCCGGGTCTGCTAGTATATATATATATATATATATAGGGTGTGTTATTCTTCTCGGAGTTTTGGTCAATGTTGGTGAAATAAATCTTAGTTTATGCCAATATTTCGAGAATCTTTATTTTCTCTTCTTCAGGGCTGTAAAATTACATATACTACTTTATAATATTGCACTTTGTTATTACACATTATTGTAAAAGGATGTTTTTTTCTTATTATTACTTACCAATACTAAATAATCTATAAGCTATTATACATTCTTATTGCACTATGACTAGGGTTATAGTAACCTTCCTTGTTTTGTTTACATAGCAGGGTCACAGCCTTTTGTATGTTTTATATATTTCTAGTATGGTGTCTATGTTTGTTAAACTATATTATAATTGTTGTACTGTAGTTATATTATTTTACAATAGTTATTGCTATGCACTATTAAAATTATTGCTATGTTTTATTAAATCTATGTTATTGCCACTTACCACTATGTTATTGCAACTTATATTATTTTACAATAGTTATTGCTATGTACTATTACAATCATTGACTTGTTATTTTAAATTATAATTATTGTTGTGTTGTGTTAAAGTTATTCCTATGTTGCATCTATGTTGCTATTTGTATTCTTATATTTATTATGTTATAACAACCATTCCTGTGTGTTACTGCACACATTGTTATGCCTGTATTAAAGCTATTCTGAAGTTGCACTATTATTATTCTATTATGTATTATTATTCTATTAATTATTATTCTATTCTCGAAATATTTGCATAAACTAAGATTTATTTCACCAACATTGACCAAAACTCCGAGAAGAATAACACACCCTATATAAATACAACCTGGTCGAAAACATCACCACGATTATATATATATATATATGACAAAACTCTAGTAGTCGCTCGATATTTAAATTTTTTATGTAAAACTAAAGATCAAGTTCGTTATTAGATGGAATCCGACCAGTTGGAGGGTGAGGGGTTTGGAGGGGAAATTTCGAAAATTCTTAATATCTCCTCTATTATGCGTCGTATTGAAAAATTGTATAAAACCAATCTTATTGCAAAGGTCATTTTCTATAAATGTTGTTATGCACGTTATCCTACTACTGAATAACATACTGTATCTTTATTATTAACCGAGATATTTACATTTTTTTATTTACTTTAGTTTCGAGCCTTCAGTGAACCCCACTCTGTTCAAATCCTTCTAAAGTCATTTTAACTATAAGCTGTTATATTATGATGCACATTATTTGTTCTCATTGAGCCCTTACTTAATGAAGTAAATGCAAATACGTGACGCACGTGGGAAATCTGCTTAGTTAACGCAGCAAAGAGTTTCATCTCGAAATGTCCGTTATTCAAGCGAAAATCATCTGTGTGGAGTAAAATTAAGCGAATCGTAATTTAACAATAATGACAGATGGGGTAATACTGCTAGAGAATTTAGTAGATTGTTAGCATTATCTGCGGTAATGTGCTGACCAGCTGCAATACTGGCTCCAACCATGACCTATATAAGCCATTAGGCTTGCCTATTGCAATTCAACGAACCAAATGCACTGTTTCTACGATAGACTAAGCTTTGCAATGGACCTAGATCTAGCAGATAGACACGTTCGTAATTTACGACTTCCATCTTAGTATTAGTTTAATCTGAGAGCTACCATAGCAATATCCTGAACAGAGTTTTGAAGCAGTAAATAAGTCATTATAAAAATGATCAGTTATAATTATAATTTATATGTTCCAATTATCATGATTGATTAGTTAGGTACATATGCAAATTTAGTTTTAATCTCACAATTATTTCTGCAAATGGTTTTTTCATGTGCGACTATTAAGTGATACGTGTGTGTATTAGGAAAAAATACCGAGATATATACACCGTCACGTGAGTTATGTTTCCTCTAGTATACCGGTATTCCATTTCTTTTTAGCTTGCTTTTTAAATAATTTTTACGTTTAATAGTCGTTTTTCGGTTTTCAAGTTATTGGATTTTGGTGTTATAAAAAAATTTTAGAATTCGTAGTTTGCAGGATGTTACATATTTTTATCACCTTTAGTAGTTTATCAGTTGACTGCTAAGTAAATGCTTTTAAGTGATGGCTGTTTTATTTATATTTTTGGTTTTATTTGTTCTACCTTTAACTTGTATTTCTTGTTTAGACTAAGGTTGTTTTTGCATATGTTTAATCATTTAAATAATGTCGTTTGCATGATTTACATCTGGTTTTGTGTATGTCAACAGGCACTGAAGATGGAGCTGTTGATCTAAAACTTGCACTTTGTATAAATGAACGCATTGTAGAGGAAAACAGGTCTACTGTGTACACCCAAATTATTTCATCTTGAATTGTTTTATATATATTTCACTCGTAGAGATGGGGTAAGTTAACGATAGTTAACGAGATACATGTCCAGGTAATGCTGGAACCAGAGACGAATATATTTTTTTGCAGAGTTCCCTTAAGGGAAATCAGCTATTGAGGTCGTACTCATGGCGTTATTTTCGAACTATTTCTTCAAATGTCCTTCGATCCTATCCAGGGGATGAAGAAAATGAGGGCCGTTGAAAACTATATATATATGGTGTTGTTGTTTTTTTGGAAATTTGGTCAATGTTGGTGAAAAATATAACAATAATTGTAGTAACACACAGCAATAATAGTTGTAACATAAAAAAATAACAAACCCATAGTAGCCTTAATATAACATGAAAATACAGAACGATTTTAACTACTTCCACACTCCCGATGTAACTGATAGAGCATCATCCTCAGCACCTAAGTGATATGGTTAATGAAGCTGTTCCTGGTTTATATAGATTTCAGCAGGTGTTTTTGAAAACAATCAGAAAAATTATGAGCAATTGAAAGATCGGTACTACATACTACTATACTCCTGAATAAGAGAATGCCCGGGCGAACGAAAGTACGGTCGCACGACTGGAAAAATAAAATAAAATAATTTAACAATGGAGTTGACAACCCCAAATTCCCAGTAGAAAGAAAATAAGACATTTTTAAGTAGAATAGGAATTATGTTAACTGACATCATCTGTACGATTTCCCTGTATGTAAGAAATACGCTTAGCACCTACTCAACCTCTGAAAAGAGAGAAAAAACTGGGCGCAGTGTTCATCATGAATATACATTTATATAGTTGATTAAAGGCAACCAGAAGGGTGGAGCCTTATGAATATGAATCACAATTATTATATTAACAATTCCTAAGTTGTAAACTGTATTTTTTTTCACCTAAAAAATGTTTACTGTTACTTTAAACATTTATCCGGGCAATACCCAGTTTATCCCAAATTAGACATTTGCACAGTGAATCAACTCCTTTATAAATACCAGCTGCCCAGAACTATATTCACAGGGCAGTGATGTTGTCACTGACAATTAACCCTCCGTCAGGCGCACCTGATCTATTAGGCACAGGCTGTTTACTTAAAGAAAACTCGTCTTCCCAAGTAGGCGCATTCTCCCTTCACTCCTAGTACCTTCCTCCCTCCTAATATCCGCCATACTAGACCTATTCAAATTTTCCTCACATGCTCTAGAGACGCGTATTGCTGACCTTGGCTTGACAGGCTCATTGCGCCCGATCTCGATACGATTTTTAAGGTAAGTTTCCTACAACAATTTCCATATATATTAGTATTTTAGATTATTTTACTACATATTTAGTGATTCTTTTAGTAATATTTTAGTAATATCATAATATTTTAGTAATAGTATCATACATTCCCAAGGGAAAAAGAATGTAATTCTTGTTTCAACACTCCACGATGCCGCCGAAATATATAGCGAAACAGAAGAAAAAATGAAACCCAAAATAATTATATTTTATAACCAAACAAAAGGGGGTGTGGATACTGCAGATCAAATGTGCGCTACCTTCAGCGTCAGCAGAAACATAAAGCGCTGGCCAATGGTTATATTTTTTTCCATGCTAAACATTAGTGGGATCAACGCATATGTAATATATCTAGGAAATCAGTTAGATTGCAAAAGCAGAAGACTTTTTCTGAAACAATTATCCCATGAATTGGTACTTCCTCACCTTCAAAGAAGAAGTTGCAGCACTGCTGGCATCCCATACAACCTGCAACTTCAGCTAATAAGATTTGCCCCCACTGCCGACAAAGAACTCTCATCCACTTATTCTGCCACCAAAGGACTTAGGTGCGTCACATGAACTACTGAAACAGGTGTGAGACGCCTTTCCAATTGCCAGTGTCAAAAATGCAACCAAGCCATCTGTATGAGTCACAAAATACTGCTATGCGAGCCGTGCTTTACTTCATGCAGATGCCTGACTTCAAGGAACATGTACCTCTCTGATTCTGACTAAGTTTAAAATATTTAAATTACTTTTGTAATTTAATTTAATACTTGAGATGTTTAATATGTTTTTTACATCACATATTTCGGAGCATGTTAAATTAATTTTAATAACTACCTATTGTTTTAAATATTATTTTTTCAATACATATCCATATTTCCTGACGAATTGCTTTTTACTTTAGGACCATACCTCCCCCCTAAGAGCATAATAACAGCTTATTCTCAGCTTTTGTATACATAGAGCCATTTCCCAGGCTACTTTATAACCTGTGCCTACCAAGCACATTGCGGCCGAAGTCGAGTGGCTGGGAGGTGCGCCTGACGGAGGGTTAAATTGACATTGTTCTAGTAATAGAAACTTGTGAAAGGAATTTGACTTCATTTTAATCCCTTACATATTTGCTTCTACCGTCTTCTTTGGAAACAACATTAATTTAAGAATTAATTAGCTGAAAAACTGATTTGGTAAAGGGTACACGACTCTAACAAGGATACATTTATGATGGAGCTTGGTCTCTAAAAGTGCAGTCTGCATATTAAAGTACATATGGAGGACAAGGCTTTTAGCAGATTTCCCTTAAAGGAAATCAGCTATTGAGGTCGTGGCGCAATTTTCGAAAAAAACTTTAAATGTGTATCGATCCCACCCAGGGGCTGACGAAAATGAGGTCCGTTCCAAATTAAATATATATATATATATATATATATATATATATATATATGTATATATATATATATATATATGTGTGTGTATATATATATATATATATATATATATATTAATGCTCTAGCGGTTGTAATTTATATTTTATCGATACCAAAACTTGATATTTAATCATTTTATGTAAAACGAAATATCAAGTTCGTTAATGGCTGAAAACGGACTAGGCAGAGGAAAGTTTAGAGGATTTCAAAATATCTCCGTTACTATAAGTCGGATCAAACCAATCTAATTGAAAATTAAGAGATATGTAAATGTTGTTTTAAACATATTTTCTGAATCATGAATATTAACAAAGATACTTGGATTTTATAGTTTTCGGCTTTCAGTAAACTCCCACTACTACACATGTCATATGAATAATAAGCTGTTATATTATGAACCACTTCATTACAAGGTTAAAAATCATATATTGTTTTTATTGAACTTCAAGTTTGTGAGATATATGCATATACGTCCTGTTGACACCCCCCCCCCTTTTATTCTTGGATTACTAAAATATGAGTGATTCAGATAAAAATTATTCTGATTCATTCTAAATTACAGCACTACCCATATTGAATAGTTTTCAATAAAATTTATATGTTATATTCAAGTATATTTAATTAATTGTATTTCATTCCTTTCAAGAATATTTCTATCTATTTATTCAGTTCTTAGAGGCTGGCTGACCTGGTTATTTACAACTCAGACTTTCTGCGTTAATGAGATTATTAATTAGTTAATTGACTGAAAGATTTCTCATTATCGTTTGTATTTTTCCACTTAATATGTGGTGTTACCAGTATGTAGATTTATCTATTTCAAACCTCCCCGTTGGAAATTTGTTTAGTTTACGCAGTCCCTGCGTGAAAGAGTTTGTATTTATCCCGATTTATTGGCTCCTCTAGTGTCCCAGCATCTCCGGAGGAATATTAATTAATGTTTGCCGATTCGAGTTCTTGTGTACACAGATTCACTTTTTTTTTTTAATTTATCATAGAGATAAATGTATAGCATGTATCAAATGTATTAATATTGTAAGCCAACATTGAGCGGACTAATTGAAAGTTAGAGAATGCAAACAAGATCCTACAAATTAAATTGACGAGCCCAACCATGCAAACGAATCCACCAAATGAAGCTTCAATCATGATTCGCTCATTACGTCCTGCTTGATTGGAAAGATATTGTGATTGGATATTGGATATTTCCTCAACCATGTCGTTATGACTTCAATGCTCAATTAGCTCTCTCTTTGTGTATAATTCATATTCTACGATATCAATTTAGACAATGTTGACAGGTTGTTGAAATGGAAATAATCTTTTTTTTTTTTTGTTAACTTTGGTTTTTTTATTTTTAACAGAATGTAGATATGATATAAAAAGGATAATGTGGTGTCTTGCCAAATGGGTTTCTATAAAGATTATATATTTTAGGCTGATGGTTGAGAACAGCTGGCTAGCGCCATTTTCAAACTGCTGAATATCGTTGCCATATACGAGTATATATAATGATGTTTTACTACATTTTTACGCGGTGTTTTTACAACGAAGCCATATTTTTTAATTGATGGATTTTTTTACTAATCTTGAGGCAGTCACTGTTTTGTTCTTTTCTATTTTAGTACTAAGAATAGCATACGCTCTTTCTTATCAATTAATGTGATGTCACCATCTTTAACCCTCCAGAACTCGCGTCAAAATGAGTGTCCTGAGAACTCCCGCATGAGAATTTTTCTCACAGCACCTATTTCCCTCAAAAAAAGTTGGTAAATAAAATATCTTCAAACAAAAATTGTTATTTATTATAAACATCAAATACTAATATAAAATAATAATATTATTCAAAATTTATCGTACATGTATTCTGTTTTGAAGAAACATTATGTCAAGCAACTTAAAAAGCAACCTAACTAATTAAAATTGTTTTCTCCCCAAGAATGACATGAAACAAACAAATGTTCATTATAAACTGTTTTTCAACTTGTTCGGCAACTCTTTTTGAATTTTAGTTTTTTCTCCTCGGACAATAGGCGCACTGCGACGGGGTGCTAGAACCAGAACATGTGGGATTTCCTCTTCTACACCAGCAATCCTCTTCATTTTGCTTCTTTCTAATAGGGGTGCTCAGTTGTGGACGGTTGATCAGGCGAGGTTTGATAAGTTCCAGAGCCAAACTTTTGAGAAAAAATCTTCTCTCTTCAATTGTATGTGTTGAGATTATATGCTAGTTGACAATTAATTCCTGGAATATTCACAAGTAAGAAAAACATGATGAGTGGTCATCGACAACTTACTCCGGAAACAGAGTAATTTGATTTCCGATGAACAAAATAAAAGAAAAACAGTTTTCGATAAAGCACTTGCTTCATGAGAAGAACTCTCGCATTAAAAAAGAAAAACAGTTTTCGATAAAGCACTTGCTTCATGAGAAGAACTCTCGCATTAAAAAAGAAAAACAGTTTTCGATAAAGCACTTGCTTCATGAGAAGAACTCTCGCATTAAAAAAGAAAAACAGTTTTCGATAAAGCACTGAAGCAAGTGCTTTATCTAAAACTGTTTTTCTTTTTTAATGCGAGAGTTCTTCTCATCAAGCAAGTGATTTATCGAAAACTGTTTTTCTTTTTTAATGCGAGAGTTCTTCTCATGAAGCAAGTGCTTTATCAAAAACTGTTTTTCATTTTTAATGCGAGAGTTCTTCTCATCAAGCAAGTGCTTTATCGAAAACTGTTTTTCTTTTTTAATGCGAGAGTTCTTCTCATGAAGCAAGTGCTTTATCGAAAACTGTTTTTCTCTTTACAAAAGAGAAACAGTTTTCGATAAAGCACTTGCTTGATGAGAAGAACTCTCGCTTTACAAAAGAGAAACAGTTTTCGATAAAGCACTTGCTTCATGAGAAGAACTCTCGCATTAAAAAAGAAAAAAAAAGTTCCACCAGAACTCGCTTGATGAGAAAAACACTCACAATAAACCAAAAAAAAAACGGTTCGTCAGAACTCGCACTGTGAGAAAAACACACACCTAACTTACTCCGGCTGATTAATCTTGACCTGGCGAGTCAACTTATACTAATGATTGAGAGTCAACGAGGGTGGTAAGAGAAGGCTACAAGGTGTAGCTAGAGAGAGCCGCACTATCACCAAACACTATACTAATATACCAGACGTATAATAATAAATATAACTTTTTTCTTCTTGGTGTGAGTATTTTGTTCACGGCGTGAGTTCTGGAGGGTTAACAGTACTACCTCGAAAATTCTGGCGTACCATCATTTTGTGCGATGGGTTCAAATTAGACAATAGGAATCCATTTACCTACGCTAGAAAAAGGTAGTCACCTGTAGATAATCCATGCATATTAATCTTAGCTGTTTAGCTGACAAATGTAACCAAAAGTATTATCTAAAACAAATATGAAACTACAGGCAATCCCTTTTTCGTAGCTTCACGTAATTTTCTTCACTGCTACCAAGAATTAGCGGACGTTTGTAGCCAATAAAGGATTGTTTACAAGCGAGTTCCGGAAACTTGTCCTGATTGGTTTTCAGGAATATTTGCCGATCTCTTCGGCTGAATGTCAATCCAGGCACAGATATGAAATGTTGAAACATGGTGTACGGATTTTAATGGTATCAAACTGATATGATTGAAACTTTTTAGATTTACTGGAATTATGATCTCGATTTCCAGTTGTAAGAAACTAAGACTAAGTTTTTGTGAATGCTATAAAGCGTTTTCTTTTGAGTTAGTATATTTATCTGATCGTATCTTATTATTTCGCTCTGTGAAGTCTTAATGATCCGCATTTATGAGTGTAGCTGATTTAAGTTTGCTATTCATAATATCACATTGAATGTCCTTTGTGTTTCAATGATCAAGTTTAACAGTCTCCTTGCCCCATTTTGTTTCTAGGGTTCTATGTTTGACGGTTTATTTCCACCATCGTACAGGTTATTCCATGTCATATTTGGTTAAATATAAAAAAAAAAGTATAATCCGGAGAAATAAAAAGACCTGTTAGATTTCATTGTCCTCTTCAAGTATTTACTATGCAAAGTTTACTCTCAAAGAGCTGTTTCACCCGTGCTTGGTTAGAGTCGTTCTGTCTGAAGCAAAGCAGCAGGGCGACTGAGCTTACACTCGTTGGATTGTACTCATAGCTTGGAAAAGCTGAGAGATTCTGGACGGCAGAGGAGCCAATTAATATGGATGAAAAAAAAAAAACTCTTAAGAGAAATCAGCTATTTTCTTCAAATGTCCACCGATCCTACCCAGGAGACTACGAAAATAATGTCCGTTCAAAATTTTATATATATACACACACACACACATCTGTTAACGCTCTAGTGGTCGCAATTTTTGTTTCATCGTTACCAATCTCGACATTTAAACGTTTTATGTAAAAATAAAGATCAAGTTCGTTAAAGGCTGAAATCTGACCAGTGGGGGGGGGGGTTTAGAGGGGAGGATTTTTGTAAATTCGAAATAACTTCCTTACTATACGTCGGATCACAGATTCAGCCTTACTTCAAAATTAAATGTTATGCATAAATTAAATGTATTGTTATATACATATTTTCTGTATCATGAATATTAACCGTGTTATAAGGATTTTATAGTTTTCCGCTATCAGTAAACCTCCACTCCTACTCATGTTATATAAATAATAACCTGTTATATCATGAAACACTTCATTACACCGTTAAATAAGGAATATTGATTTCATCGAACTTTTACTTTGTGGGATATATGTAAATACGTCCTGTTGCTACCCCTTCTTTCTTTTGTTCTTGGATTACTAAAATTTGAGGGATTGAGGTAAAATTGATTCTGTTCCATTACAAATTACAGCACTAGCTTTAGTATTTTTTTTTCAATGAAATTAATGAGTTATATTCAGATATATTTCATTAATTGTTTGTCTTTCAGGTTTAGAATTCAGTTTGTTTACAATTCAGACGCTTTCCATTGTAAAGTTATTAGCTTGTAACTGAAAGATTTCTCATTGCTGTTTGTATCTATTCGCTTAATATTTACGGTGGTGTTACCAGTATTTATAATTATCTATTGTAAACCCACGCGAAGGTGGAAATGTGCTGAGTTTACGCAGCCCCTGCGTTACGGAATTTTACTGTCATTTAGCTGTGTTTGCTTGTCCATTTCTTTTGTTATCTGAGCTCAGAAAGCGTATTTTTTTTTTTGCATTTTCTATTTATTATTTTTCATTTGCGTCATATTTATACAAAAGTTCATCACTTCTCTTTTAATCGTTTTTTTTAGGTTTTACGTATTTTTTATTAGCCGTTCATTATTTTTTATTGTACTCCCAGGGTTTATTATTATTGTTTGTTAAAAAGTTTAACTAACACCTAAATAGTTACCCAAATAAAAGTAACAAATGACTCAGAAACATAACCAAAACACAAAGCACTACCCCCTGAATATGAATAGCTCACCGTTCCATTTAGGGTTTGGAAAATACCTCTGTAAAGGGCTGAAGATAAAATGGTGCTGACACCCTTCCCAAGGAGAAAAAGGGAAAGAAAACGAAGCACAAGATTCCATATCTTGTGTCTAACAAGGTACAATAGAAGAGAAGGGCATTTATTTCTCCCTTAGTGTCATTTATTCGGGAGAAGAGAGTGAGAGAGAGAGAGAGAAAAAAAGAACAGAAACAAAAAAACATTGCTAGCAAGACATACATCATTCAATGGATGGAGTCTTGCTGAAAGGCTGACATGATGCAAGACAAGTCATCACTTCGCTGTATCTTCTTTGTTTCTTTCCTTTTTCAAAGTAAAAAGAGAAATTAAGCGGAGATTTATTTTCTAACTAAATTGATAACTCCACGACTCTAACTTCTAAGTGTTTATTTCTTCAAATATTTTTGTCTCACTTCTGTTAGACTTTTAAAACACTGCCTCTACGATTGATTTATCTGTTCATTATCTTAATCCAAGATACCAAAAGTGTTAGACTTCCACGGTCCTTGTCATTAGGACTATTAAGGTCTTCGGGTATTGACCGTGTCTTCATGATGTTTGCCGACGTTTCGCTAGACATGCTTCTAGCTTCCTCAGGGCTTTGCCTGAGACTGAAGAGTTCTATTCCTTCTCGGGTAAATATTGGTGTCTTGTCCGGTCGTCTTATAGCCAAAGACCTTATAGTTCTAATACCAAAAGTGGCCTATTTGGACCTCCAGCTTCGATGAAGACCTGCTGATATGGACTTCTATCATGTGAGAGAATAAAAGGGGAGGGGTCCAGGATAATCCATCTCGTTTAAGTAGGTCGCGATTTTAATATTCAATACCTAATTACATTTTTGAAAAAAAAAATAACTTTTTTTTTAAACTGAAAAATTTAAAATTAATAAATTTAATAATTCGCATCCCTGATTGTAGAATTTTCAAAAAAAAAACCCACCTTTTTTGTAATTTTATAACATTAGTAGTGAATTAATACGCCTAACAACATTGTATAAGTTAGCATAACATTTTCGGATTGCAATACTCTTTGAACTAGTAAAACATTGCACATATACGTGCTACTTTGGCGTGTGTTTAACATATTTCGCTGTTATAAATCGGTCAAAGCCTTTTGAATTTGAACTTTAATTTTGACTGAACGGGCTAAATATCGATAATGGCGCAGATCAAACAAACATTTTCTTGTAAAGAACATAAAATCTTAATTGATGACGCCATCACACAAAATATTTGCTTGTGTCTCAAAAAGTAAAAGTTCCATGAAAAATATATTTGGTAGTTAACGTTAGAATAAATTGGTTCAAAATTTAAAGGCGTATCATTAATATGACAGTAGTAAGAATGGGAGTTCACAATAGACTGAAAACTAAAAAAATGCAAATTCCTCGATTAATAAACACAACAAAATTTATAGCACATCAAATTCGCAATCAAGTTCGTTTTATACAATTTTTTAATCCAGAGTATATTATTATAAATATTTCAAATTTTTGAAATTCTCTTAATCTAAACGCCCCCCCCCTGATGTCCGATTTCAGATAAAAAACGCTCTTTGATGGAATCTGGTAACGATACTACAAAATTTGCGACCGCTAGAGGAATAACAAAGTAGTATATATAAAACATTTTAAATGGACCTAATTTTTGTCATCTTGTAGGTTGGATCGAGGGACATTTGAGGAAATGTTTCGAAAATCACAACCTCAATAGCTGATTTTCCTTGAGGAAAATCTTTTAACAATTCTTTAAACTACCTCTTGTTCCAATATGTCAGAACCAGTCTTCTTCTTCATTAAGTAAAGTTTCTCTACCCATCCTTAGCAGGTCTTGGACATTTTAAATTTCTAAAAAATAGAAGTACCACGAAGACGGTTTATATGGTTCCCCTTTATTTGTCAAAGATGTTTCCAATTTTTTAACTCTTTTTTTATAAACGGAAATAATGAATTTATCACCCTTTTTCTTTATTACCAGATACATCATTTTTATTGTATTTTCTTACCAATCACTCATGATTATTATTATCGATACTATACTTTTGTTCTTTTTAGTTCTCACAAACAAGACATACTGTTCTCGATCTGAATAAACTCAGCGACGAATTAATAGCTACATTGACGTAAGTGGAAGAGTGATACACAAACACAGTGATGTTAACATTTAAACGAATGTTTACGCCCGGCATTCGGTCTTTTCGGAAATGGTGCATCTCCCATCTGACTTACTTGTAGTTCTCCGATCTGACTTTGGCTTTAATTTCGAATCAACGAAACGACCACTTAGCCCGAACCTTTATTTTCTATATTCGTTTCCGTAACTTTATCTTTTTGACATGATTTAATGTCAACCAAAAGCAGAAGAATCATCGGGAGAGGTGAGGTGTCCTTTTTTTCAGACCTCCCAATTATAAATTGAATTAATTTGGCTGTTCTTATTCATTTCACTTTAAGTCCAAAGCGTAAAAATCCTCACATAAGTTCCCAGAATTGAGAGTGTTAATTATCAATAGAACAAGGAAACATTTCAACGCCCAGAGTAGTATATTTATCGCTTTCAAACATCTCAATTAATTCTATATTGTTCAAGTAAACATTTCAAAGGTATTTCTTGGAACAGTTGATAGCAATTAGTAATCTTTCTCAATTAACTTTACTCAGGGTTCATTGGCATCTCTCCAGGTCTAATAATTAATCAATACATGCTATTTTTAAGTTTTCTTTGTAAAGAATATAAACTATTTGCAATGTTTATTATCTTTTCCAGAGTCATATCTGAGGGAACGGGATGAGTGTTATAAAAAATTAAATTTAAAACAAAATGCCATAAATGCAAGGGGTGAAATATATTTAGCTTCAATGAATAAAATAAATAGAAGGTAACTAAATTCACTTAACCAAGATTTAGCTTTGAACAATTCAAAAATAAATTATCTTCTTCTTCGTTAAACCGACAAAACTAAATAAAATTGCTGAATCTAATTAAATAAAATCCGTTAGAATAACTAACGCATATGTTAAAAAAAAGAAACGGTTTTTTACTCACAATTGGAGTGGAGGGGTGTATCAATATGGTATTCACAAGTCATGGACGAGCAGTACATTTTAATGTTTGCGTTATCATAAATACAAAGGAATCAAAACTAATTACATTAAATCAAATGAGGTTGGAGCGGGAACCAAGTGGTTGTGTCTCATAAATACAAGATCGGAAAAATTCAGAACCGTGCGGTTTGACTCGCTGACACTCGTTGGTTCTCGAAATTAGTATTGCAATATGTATATGCAAGATAAAGTCCTCTTTTATTCTTTATAATAGTTCTGCGTTTTCCAGAGCACCTGAAAGACATATGCCAACGTCATTTGCGTATAAGTGAATGTCATTAATGTTTGTATATTGAGAACAGAAGTGGCCCTAATACAGATCCTTGTGGTACTCCTGATTTATTTATGGCCTAGTTAGAAGAAATGTTTTTTAATTTAATTTTTCGCCTCCGATTTTCTGAAAAGGATTTTATCCATCCAAATAATTGCTCGCATGGGCATGGGCCCATCTTCATTAAAAGCATCTCAAAAGCATTTTTGAAATCAAGTGAAACCCACAGCACTACATTTCTAAATTAAAAAACCAAGTCCTTTTAGACTTATGAATTTTAAATTATCACTTAATTTTGTTCAATACATTTGTATAAAAGTAGACTTAAAATATGTATTTCGCCGTTATAAAGTGCGGTTATGCTGCGGCTGATGTATTATTCCAGCCCTTTATAAATAGCAAAGACGCATGGTGCAGCCTTGCAGCATAAATACTGCATATACGATCTCTCTCTATCATAGGAAGGCTAAACGCTTTATAATGTCCCTTAATATACCCGCCATATATCAGGAGTATGTTATAACTTTAATACTTAGCCTCAGTCAAGTAGGCTTATAGGAAGGGCTATGGCGGGCATAAAACCCTACATTCACTCCCTATATTCCTGATAACACCTTATCGATAAGCCATATAAACTGCTCCAATCGTTAAACTTGGCTTGTTAATATTGGGATGAAAGTCATTTTTTCCAATAGAGCTTGGTATAGATGAGTCGTTAAGAAACTTTTTTATTAATTTGATAACTTACTTAAGTGATGTATAAATTCTTGTTCTATTAGTTTTACCCTAACTCATATAAGAAGGATGCATTCAAATTTTGTTTTTGTTTAAACCCTTAACGCTTTAGATGTGGAAGTGATTTTTGGAAAATACTGCCGACTGCAATTTCTTTTTAAACTGTTCATAATAATGTTTTTAATAATTATATAAATTGGTACAACAAAAAGTTAACCAGAAGCGATTATTGTACGACTCAGCTGAGATCGATCTGCCTGTGAGGAAGTTTGCCCCCAAGCGACTAATTATGCTAACCCGCTAACAATAAAATGTAGAAACCCAAAACAATGGCAATATAGAAACACTCAATAGAACTTTGAAACAAATACTACAATCATCTGCTATTTGTGATTTCAATATTTGAAATATAGAATTTTATGAAGATCAAAAATAATAACACTTTTTAAATGAAAACTTAAATATTATTTGTATTCTTTGAAAATGTGTTTACATGTAGCTAATATAAATTTGTATCTTCAAATTTAAAAAATAAATTGATATCATTCACAAATATTTATTACTAAAATTATAAAAAAATAACTATTTACGTTTAAATAACATAAACAGATTAAAAATTAAAGTCAGTGTCACATATGAACCAATAACACTGATTAAAACGTATGATCTTTCGTAAGAAGATATTGATTTAAAACCTGGGTTAACCAAAAATATTAATAAATGAAAAGTCAAATTTGACAAAATATGAAAAATAAAAATATTTTTCGATTTTAAACCGGAAAATGGCATCGAAAGAAGACAGATGGACGCATGCTACATACGTTTCATTATGATTATCCTAGATTATTGATGGATGTGACTTATGTTTGTGTTAGTTACCCAACCAACAACAATCCAAATGCTCACTGTTTAAAAGAAAAGTATTCAACTAGTGAAATAAATGAAAGGAGTTCAAGAACGAACGAGGAAATCTCATTCAATTAGCCCGATCACCAGGAGGCCAATATTGTGCTCCTATGTTGAAAGACATCAATTAGAGAGCAAACAATGAATAAGATGGCTCGATAACTGTCATTAGCCAAACTTATGGAATTCAAGGAAAACACCCTAAGGAAAGACTTCGAAAAGCAACTGAAGCAGATGAAATTCAACTTCACGACTTAAATTAGCAATAAGAGACTTCAACAGAAATACCTGAAGAGAGAGAGCTTCAGTTCCGCCTAACAAGGTAAAAGAAGTTATAAAGTGTTATGAGCTTCTCTTATCCTGAGAATTTGGTCGGAGTATGCTAATTATCTTATTGATCCCGCTTCGACGATTCCAGTGAACTTCTGTTGCAACCAGATAATCACATGATCCCAAAATATTATGAAAAATTGAGCTTCAACCTTCTAATCTTATATATATATATATATATATATATATATATATATATATATATATAATTCTACTGTACGTGTGTATGTCACTGATCTCCTCCTAAACGGCTAGACCGATTTGAATGAATTTTTTGTATGCGTTTGGGTGGCGTCCTGGATGGTTTAGATCACAAATGAATCCCGGCAGGATGGAGCAGGAGTGTGGGTTGTAAGGGAGGCCTAAAATGAAAAATAGCAATATTTCGTTTCCTATTGGTTTTACAGCAAGTATGCACAAGATAAAAGTTTTTTATTTTGTTATTTAGAGTCACTTTTGTTACATTCGCTTTTGTCGTATAACAAAGTATAAACGAGATATACACTAAAAAATTAAAGTGGGAGCTAACGATTGAACCGAACTTAACAAAACTCTATATGAAAATTGGCATTAATTCTTCCATGATTATAAGCTCTATTAAATTTTTTAGGTTCAACGGGAGTGGGGGTTATAAGGGAGGCCTGTATAAAAAATTCGCGATATTTCATTTTCTATTTGTTTTTAGGCAAACGTGCACATAACAAAAGTTGTTTTTTGTGTTATTAAAAGTAGATTTTGTTTTAAACATAATATTATTAAATTTAATATCCTAATCACTTGAAATATCATGCAAGTTAACGTCTGTTTGGTCCGCTAGTAGCAAATATAAATATTTCAACCATCGTTTTTTTTATGAGTTAAAATCTGTAATTCCCTGCCTGAATTAAATTAGAAAAAAAAATACTTAAATATACTACCTGCCTGAATTAAATTAGAAAAAAAAAATACTTAAATATACTAGTCAGGAGTCTACAGGATAACTTGCTGGAGTTGTGACTAGTTGTCCGTTGGGCAAAGTGGTCGAAGAATTAGAACCCGGCTGAAGGAGCATGTTTCCAGAGGCAGGGAATTCCACGCCCACATCAAGAAGGAGGGTCATGAGAAGAAGAAATATGAGCTCCGCTATGAAGCGAAGAAAGGGAATACCCTTAGTATAGTCGAAAACTTATACATAAAACTGGACAGGATGAAGAAAGGAGGCCTCAATATCAACAAGACGGAAGAAGGAACCAGGTTGAAGCATGTCTCGGAAGCCTCTCTTATTGCTCTCCGGTCCCGAGGCCTCACAGGGAATTCTTGGTTCCAGTAACATCTTTGTGAAGAGTCTTTGTCTCGCTTCTCTATTTTTCTTTTTTGTACGTTTTATATGTGTTGCTCCCTGTAGCTCTTCCAGTGTGTGCTCCTTCCCTTATTTTATTTTATTTTTTTTAATTTTATTCGACTATTCTGTTATTTACAATTTATCCTATTTTATACTGTTTAACAGTAATTATTCATTTTTAGCAGATTTCCCTTAAGGGAAATCAGCTATTAAGGTCGTACTCATGATGCGCGTTTCGAAAAATTTCTTCAAATGTCCATCGATCCTACGAGATAACGAAAAACGAGGTCCGTTCAAAAAGTTATATATATATATATATATATATATATATATATATATATATATATGTTAACGCTCTAGCGGTCGCAATTTTTGTTTGATCGTAAACAAACTCGGAATTTAATAGTTTTATGTAAAAACTAAGATCAAGTTCGTTAATGGCTGAAATCGGACCAGTGGGAGGGGGAGGGGGTTAGAGGGGGGATAGGTTTAGAGGTTTCTCACTACTACAGTTGTTTCTCTATTGTAAAACTTCACGGGGGAAATCTGCTTAGTTTACGCAACCCCTGCGTGACGGACTTTTTTATCATTTTTTTTTATTTATTTACTATTTATTGAAATTTTGTATATATACTACTGGTAAGCTTTTAATATTTATTTTTATTTTAATATGTAAAAATGTTTGTCTTCATGCATAAACTGTAAATATTCACTGGGGCACTAATTTGTATTCTTAAAGTTTTATGTTCTGACTCATAATTATGTTCACATTCTGATATTCAATAAGTACATATACTTCTTATTTTTAATTAAATGACATCTTATAAGACGTTTTTAATGGCAAATGTTTACCAGCAGGGCAATGATGATGGAGCGTATGCTTTGAAAGCGCTTAGACGCAATAAATAAACAACTGTGAAGGAAAAGAGGCCTTTCTTTTCTTACCTGAGAAAATATACTTTGATTAAAAATAAATTAAAGAACTTCAAGTCAGAAAGATGTCTTTAAACACAAGATGAATACTATCGAAATTATTCAAGTATAAAATAAGGTTCTATATATTCGTCATAAAAATCGGTCAACAAAATAATTTATGATCATTAAAATTATCTCTTAAATTTGGGGAGAAGTTTCCCATAATTTTTACAGCATGCTACCATTTAATAAACTTAGGATTATAACCAATGAGCTTAAAGATCTGAAATTCACGTAGTATATAGAGAGTTTAAAATAATTATTAAATTGTTATGTTTTAAATTAAGATACTTTTGGATTTAAGATACTTTTGGAAATAGTTTATTATATAAGTTTGCTATTTAATTATATGTAAAGAAAATATTGACTTTATATTAGTAACTTTGATATAGTAAAACAAGAGTATTTGATGCACTCTATTGTGCTTTTGAATATTAAATAGAAATTTTTAAATTTAACCCTTAGCTAGTGTACCAGGGTCAAATTGACCCTGTTATCATTTTGAGGTCACGTATTTCCAGTTGTATTATAATTTCGGATACCACAAGTGTTGTTTGATAAACTGCAAACCAGAAATGTTTGGTTATTTCTTTAGATAGACTTCACATTTCCCTGTATACATAATTTATTACAGCAATTACATTAAACCTCAATGAATTTGTTTACAAGAATTTTGATAAACCACATATTCAATTGTATTTAAAAACGAATCTTAATTTTGCGATTTTATGAAAAAAGACTGGTGATTGTTTTAACCTTCAAGTAATGTTTGCTCTTGGAGTATTGCCTCCTAGTTGTTTTATGGACTTCCCAGCAGTGGAGTTATTACTTAGAGGAGATAAGGAAACTAGTTAAACAGATCAAAAGCCGTAATTTATGGTAGTTCTTGTAGAATTTATAGGGTCAAGGACGGTGAATTTCATAACAGAGTAAGGGGGAAGGTTTCTTTATGGCCCGTACCCTTCTGCCTAATGTATAATTCAATATTTTGTCCGAGGAAGGAGGATTCGCTAACCTAAATTTGAATTTTTGCTCAGAAGGTTAATTGAAGTCACTCCAGTGCATAATGCCCACAAAAATGAACTCTTAACGCTCACTAAACTGTAGTTCATTCTAGTTAATAATTGAATCCGTGAAAGAATGAAAGGACATGTAGTCTTAATATTTTATAAAATAATAAATGTTATTAATAATTCCATATGAGCCACTAATGGATTGTGATTTTTGTGTTATTTAATTATATAGCTTAAGATGTATTACATTAGTTTAGCACTAGAGTTCATTAAGTTTAAGGAAAATTGCAGTTTTCTAAAAGTCTTTTAGAAAATTGAATATAAAATAGTAAGCCAAACTGAGGCTGCGCACAACTAATTTCATTTCCAAAATGTTGGAAAGGCACACATGTAATATCATCTCACCATATATTCTCCATTTCTAAATCAAAATCCGATAAGTAATAAGGCTTACTGGAGACTGGAGATTATTATTTATTTATTCATACAATTTAGCGTCTGGGGCGATTTTCGACCAATCAGTAATTTAACATATATAATCACTTTATTATATTTACGTAAGTATGCTCATTTCTGCAAATATTTTCAGTATTATACATTATAATTTTTTGAGAATGTTGTTATGTTTCAAGTAGTGTAATACGCGGTCTATATACGGGCTACAGTCATGTAGTAATTCAATCAATGTGTATGGTAGGTCTATGTGAGTCCTTAGATAGCAGTCAGTAAGTATATGTTTTATAGTAAGTCTACAGTTACAGTATTGGCAGTAGGGGTCGTCTTCTCCAGTAAGTAGGTAAGTGTGTGTCAGTCGTAAATGGTCAATTCTTAACCTGACTGGAGATTAGAATTTACAAAGAAATTACGAGACTGTAGATAAGAAATTACGAATAACTCGCTTAATATTTGAGTTAAGAGAAAATTTATAAGACAAAATTTTTAATTTTCTAGTTTCCCCTTCCCCTCTGAACCCCCACTATTCCAGGCCCGACTTCAGCCAAAATAACAAATATGAGATTTAGTGTTGGCTGAAACTGTTAAATAACGGGTACGGTATACTTCAAGTAAATATCTTCGAAACAAGAACGTACAATCTTAATTGATGGTGTCATCAACAACAACAAATTTGCATGTAGTATCATTCATAATAAAGGTCTGTTGAGAACAATATTTCGTATTTAAGATAAGAATAAAGTGATTCATGATAAAACAGCTTATTGTTAATATGATATGAGTAGGGCTGGTCTTACGGGAGGTCTAAAACTAAAAACTCCAAATATCTCGGTTAATATACATGAATGAATACGTATATATATATATATATATATATATATATATATATATATACACACTTATATTAATATTTATAAGAAATTAAATTCGCATTAACATTGGCTCTATAGACTTTCTCGATCTGACGTTTAATAACGAAGATATTTCGAATTTTTAAAATTCATCCTCTCTAACCCCCCCCCTCCCCACAGTCCGATTTCAGCCGTTAACGAACTTGGCCTTTCTTTTTACATAAAACGCTTATCAAAAGTATTTGAAGGAGTTATTCAAAAATCGCGTCATAAGTAGCTTGTGTGTATATATATATATATATATATATATATATATATATATATATATATATATATATAGAGAGAGAGAGAGAGAGAGAGAGAGAGAGAGAGAGATTTATGTATTCCTATTCGTCTGGTACCGCTCTAGAGCCACAGATTGTGTTGAATGTTGGCATACAGTTTAGTTTACGTTAAACTATCTCTTTTATTTTCAAAATCAATAATCAAAATGTACAGGAGCACTGTTGTTGTAAATTTAATTTTCTTTAATACATTTATTTATACATTTTATTCTATCACTACTATTAACAGGAATATTTGCACATTAAAAAATTGCTTTCGGTATATTATTTTTATTGTTATTATACCAAAGTCAATTTCTTTTATTTGAACTAATTGATCAGAATTCACGGTGTTGCAATGATATTTTTTGGGGTAGAATTTGTCTAAATATTTGATACTACTCTTCTACTAGGCAGGGGGGTGGTTAAGAGCTGTTAGCCTGAAAGGTGGAAAGCAGTAAAATGCGAGTAAGTGTCGTACGTGTTGGTGAGAATCTTTTTATTTCATGGCTTTATATGGCTAGATTGAGTCAGCCGGTGTGCATTCAAGGATATATAGCTACAGATTAATCCTCCTGCAACAGTAATGCAGTTACTGGCGCCTGTTTTAAAGCCCGTCACGCAGGGCCTGCGTTAAATAAGCAGATTTCCCACGCGCGATTCACGTATTTGCATTTATCTCAAAACGCAGAAGAACAATGAGAAAAATATTTGGTATTTAGGCTACAAATAATGTTCTTCATGATATAACAGCTTATTGCTAATATGACATGAGTAGGAGGTGGGGGTTTACTGAAGGTTGAAAACTAGAAAAAGCAAATATCTCCGTTACTATAAGTCGGATCGAAAATGTGTATAAAACCAATTTTATTGAAAATTAAATTTACTATAAATATTGTTATATACGTGTATTCTCTATAATGAATATTAACCGAGATATTTGCATTTTCATTAAATGAGTGCGGAGATGAGATCAGCTAAGGTCGGTTCTATTCGTTTCCGCCGAAAGCTAGTTCGGCCGTTTCCGTAGCTGATCAGGTCTCGTATGGAGATTTCTCTGTGGTATAACTTCACGTGGGGAGTCTGCTTAGTTTACGCAGACGGACTTTCTTTTTGAGACGAATGCAAATACGTGACGCAAGTGGGAAATATGCTTTATAAACCCACCCCCTGCGTGACGGACTTATTCTGTCTACTGCCTGTTTCCTTCCTCCCCCCCCCCCTCCTCTATCGCTCTCTCTCTCTTTGGTCACCCCCTTTCTGAGAGACTCATCATAACTCCCCTATAGTCTGAAGGCAATTATAAAGTTGAAAGGTAGTTGTGAGAGGCGAGAGTGTTCCATAGGGGAATTACGTTCCCTGCTCCCTTCCTCAACCGCTTCTCAAAGTCATCAACAACTAAACTCAATCCGAACTCACAGTCTGAGCTATAATGCCCTGGTGAAATTTCTCTACATCACATTACTGGATTTCGTCTCATATTTCTTATAACAAAATACATTCAAGTTCAACACCACATTTTGAAATATGGGATACAATCATCATGTTAATCAGTCCCACCTTCAATGAAATATTAACACTCTTACCGAAACATGAATTCCGTGGCGTAAACCGAATCATCCGGTCGCACAGGCCTGGATGGGTTAATACTAATTCCCATCAACAAATTCGTTATTTTAATTTATTGATTGAATAACTTGTATCACTTTTAATTTATTATTGTCATTTTTAACCCTTTCATTGAAATTACTGTCATCCGTACAATATATAGATCGTGACGATGAGCGTTTTATTGGTCCATGGCTCAAGGAAGGCTCCATAGCAAATCATATACTATGTAAAACTCACACGAGAAGAATACGAGCAAACAGTGTTACAAGCTATAATGAAAGGTACACAACATCTCAACATACGTAAACCGAATTGCCCCGTATCGTAGACCAGCAATACGTAGGCTGTTAACCGAAACAAGAGGTACACGAGACCGGAGCAAAACGAGCAATAGCTAGTCAAGGTCGAATGCCGTTGACAAACTAACCCAAAACACTTTCTGAGTGTAGAGGAAGGAAAGACTCGCAGCTAATGAGGTGGAGAACCCGCCAATACTAGCAGGTCTACCAATACATGAAATATGAAAATCTCTACCGGTCTCTGAGACCGGTTTTTCGGTAAAAGTGTTAAAAGAAAAACATTAAAAACCCCAGTTTCTCCAAGCACATCGTTATTCTGCCAAGAGACTCCCTATGGTGCTGTCATCTCTGGGCTACCCTGGGGACCAGCAGCAGCTAAGTCTTGGAGGGCACTGACCAGCAGACGTGATGTAGATCGGAACAAGTTCTGAAAAGGCCTAAGCAATCAGGCTATAGTTTTATGAGTGCACACTTATTGACAACTTGGTTTTTTTTTGGTGTTAATATGGTTGAGTAACTAGTCTTCAAGCCAAGGCAGGTGGTAAGGGAGAAGGCTAGGATAAAGCGAAAACAACCGGCCGGAAGAAATAGACTAGCAGCTCTTCAATGCTGTAAACAACACCAACATCTTAATGCAACAGGAGCTAGGTACAATAACCCACCATTTTTTACATCAGACGAAACTGTCATTTCAATTGATATGTAACGGCAGCTCACCCACTTCAACTTAACATTCCCCAACAACTGTCAAGCCGGCGGAAGTTTACAAGCCAAGGCGGGGGGGGGGGGTTGCCCGACAGATGACAATTTAAAACTAAAATTAATGTGATTATTAAGCGAGTAACCTGAAAGTTACCTTTTAGTCAGTGTGTATTCGGCCTGTGGTGTGTGCACCTGTCTACCGCTAACGACCAGAATTAACAGAGTTTTTAGCGGATTTCCCCTAAGGGAAATCAGCTATTGAGGATGTACTCATGACGCGATTTTCGAAAAATTTCTCCAAATGTCCATCGATCCTTCCCAGGAGATGACGAAAATGAGGTCCGTTCAAAATTATATATATATATATATATATATATATATTTGTCTGTTGCCGCTCTAGCTGTCGTACATTTTATTTGATCGTTACAAAACTCGATATTTACCGTTTCATGTAAAAAGACAGTTGAAGTTCGTTAATGGCTGAAATCGGAGAGACAAGAGAGAGGAGGGGGTTAGAGGGGGGATTTTTGAAAATTCAAAATATCTTCTTTATTATGCGTCGGATCGAAAAATTGTATAGAATAAATCTTATTGCAAATTAAATTTACTATAAATAATGTTCTATGCATTTATTCTGTATCTTGAATACTAACCGAGATATTTGCATTTGGTCATCAGTAGGTTATGTTTGGACTTTCCGCCGAGAGCTCTGGCGGCCGTTTCCATGACTATTCGTCCCTCGTGAATAGGTTTAGAGGTTAGGTTAACTGTTTTTTGGGGCTAGGAACTACTGGGTTATTTCGCCCTAAATAATGTTTTAGGTTTAGAGGTTTCTTATTACTGCAGTTGTTATTAGGCAGATTTCTCTATTGTAAAACTTCACGTGGGAAATCTGCTTAGTTTACGCAGCCCCTGCATGACGGACTTTTTTTGTTATCTGATATTTGTCAAAATCGTCTTAAAATAATTTTAAACCTAAGCAATTTTTAATAAACAGTACAAATATGAATAATAACTTCAATGTTTCCAAAATATCCGGGTCATTTTTACTTTACCCATGCCAGTTACTTACTTTTGAAAGACGGATTTATCTTATTATTAAATTAATGCTAGTGAAGAACTGACGACTAATATAATGCATTTTACAGGCTTCCAATGTAAAAACAAATTATAGTTTAATATATAATTCGTAAAATTATTCATTTAGGGGACCGATATGCGTTTAATTTAAATAATTTTAAAATACAATCAAATAGTTCCTCGTTCTTGTATCTTCTTCTTTAATAAATTCACATAGGTCTAGAAGGGATTCTGCTGCCACATTCTATTTTGTTCCTTCTTTTAGTGCTGGCCCACGATTTAAATTGCCCGTTTCCTCATTTCCGTGCTTTATGCAATATTTGGAACCTTTGAAATGTCTTAAATGCCACTTCTTCTGGTTTAAGAACACTACTCAGTTTTATATGTGATTCATTATTAACAAAAACAACTTCAACGCTTCTTCTATAAATGGGACTCAGGCTAGCCATGTGAGTTATAGCGTTAGCCTTAATCTCACATGGTAAACCTAGAGTGGCGAGTTCGATTCGAGCCTGGGTAGAGGAATTTATTTAGTGACGGAATTCAATTAATAAAACCCTTAGTCCAACCGTGGCTAGAAAAGGGTGGTAACCCGTAGATCACCTGTCCCAATTACCCTTAGTTTGCAAAAAGTGGACGTCAATACATAATTTTTTTTAAATCTTGGAGGTAATAGGTAGGGGAAATCAGTCCTTAAGGGAAATCAGCTATTGAGGTTGTACTCATGACGGAATTTTCAAAATTTTTCTTCAAATATCCATCGATCCTACCCAGGAGATGACGAAAATGAGGTCCGTTCAAAACTGTATATATATATATATATATATATATATATATATATATATATATATATATATATATATACTAGCTCAGATACCCGTCTTCGCCCGGGAATTGATTTGAGGCTGAATGGTGATGGTATTTTTTTGGCAAGGCTTTAATTTGCAAATATTTTGACATTTACCCGTCCCAGTGTTTAGGGTTAATACCTGTTGTTGGCATTTGTTAATAGTAAAATTAATTTTTTATGTATGTCTTCACTGCCCTCCAAATTGTCATATTTCCCGTCTCTTGTGCATTATGCATAGATTTCAGTTATTCCCGCTTTAGTTTATAGTGTATATCTCGTTTATACTTTGTTAAAAGACAAAAATGAATATGACAAAAGTTACTCTAAATAACAAAATAAACAACTTTTGTTATGTTCATATTTGCCGAAAAACGAATAGAAAACGAAATACCGCTATTTTTAAATTCAGGCATCCCTTACAACCCCCACTCCTGCCCTTCCCTAGAAATGATGGCATGGCTTGTTATAATGAAAGCGTTAGTGCTAATACACATACCAAGTTTTATTTATTTTGGTTGGGTCTTTTGTCCCAAATAAAATTGTTCTCTTCCGCTATAGGTTTTAGCGTATATCTCGTTTATAATGCGGTATCCGAAAAAAGTGTATATAACAAAAGTTACTCTAAATAACAAAATAAACAACTTTTGTGATGTTTATATTTACCAAAAAAACAATAGGAAACGAAATACCGCTATATTTATTTTCTGGCCTCCCTTACAACCCCCACTCCTGCCCGTCCCTAAAAATGTTGGTATGGCTTGTTATAATAAAGGTCTTAGTCCTAATACACGTACCGAATTTTATTTAGTTCGGTTGATTCTTTTGTGCCAATAAAATTGATGACTCCCGCTATAATTTTTAGCGTATAACTCATTTATATTTAGGTATACGCCGAAAGTGTACATAACAAAAGTTACTCTAAATAATAAAATAAATAACTTTTATGTGCATATTTGCCGAAAAAACAATAGGAAATGAAATATCGCTATTTTTAATTTCAGGCCTCCCTTATAACCCCCACTCCTGTTCGTCTTAGAGAATATTAATATAGCCTAAAGTCTAAGTTGGGCTAGTAGTAATATACATACCAAGTTTCATAAAATTCGGTTCAGCCGTTTATGCGTGAAAAGGTAACAAACAAACAAACAAACAAACAAACATACACGAAAGAAACAAAATGTAGTTATGGTGTCTATGACATGTGAAACGAAAAGTTATCGTGAAATTTCGCGAAAAAAATCAATGTACAGACAGAGGTTACAATTTTTAGCAGATTTCCCTTAAGGGAAATCAGCTATTGAGGTTGTACTCATGACGGAATTTTCGACATTTTTCTTCAAATGTCCATCGATCCTACCTAGTAGATGACGAAAATGAGGTCCGTTCAAAACTGTATATATATATCTATATATATATATATATATATATATATATATATATATATATATATATATATATATATATATATATATATATATCTACTCTCTCTCTATATATTTGTCTGTTACCGCTCTAGCGGTCGCAATTTCATTTTAATCCTTACCAAACTTCATATTTAAGCGTTTTATGTAAAAAGAAAGATCAAGTTCGTGAACGGCTGAAATCGGACCAGTGGGAGGGGGGGTTTAGAGGGGAGGATTTTCGAAAATTCGAAATATCTCCGTTACTATACGTCGGATCAAAAAATTATACAGAATCAATCTTATTACAAATTAAATTTACTATAAATATTGTTATATACATTTATTCTCTATCTTGAATATTAACCGAGATATTTGCATTTTTCAGTTTTCACCAAACCGCCACTTCTACTCATGTTACGTAAACAATACTCTGATACATAATAAATCACATTATTGGAAGTTTAAATACCAAAAATTGTATTCAAGAAACCTTTATTATACGAGATACATGCAAATATGTCCTGGTGCCCCCCCCCCATCTTAAAGTTTTGGACTACTAAAATTTTATTGATTGAGATAACAATTATTCTGACTCATTATTAATTACAGTACTAGATATAGTAAATAGTTCTCAATAAAATTAATGTGTTATATTCTGATATATTTCAGTAATTGTTTTTCTTTCCGGTGTGAGGCGGGACCCGTTTGTTTACATTTCTAACCTAACGCTTCCTGTCGGCAGGCTATTGAAATTGGATGAAACATTTCTTATTTCCGTTTGTATTTATTCACGGCGTTGTGTTAGCAGTATGTATATTTATCTATTACTAAACTTCACGAGGGAAATCTGCTTAGTTTACGCAGCCCCTGCGTGACGGACTTTTTTATATATATATAGATATATTTGTCTGTTACCGCTCTAGCGGTCGCAATTTTTGTTTGATCGTTAACAAACTCGATATTTAGTCGTTTTATGTAAAAAGAAAGATCAAGTTCGTTAACGGCTGAAATCGGACCAGTGGGAGGGGGGGTTTAGAGGGGAGGATTTTCGAAAATTCGAAATATCTCCGTTACTATACGTCGGACCGAAAAATTGTACAAAATCAATCTTATTGCAAATTAAAGTTACTATAAATATTGTTATATACATTTTTTCTCTATCTTGAATATTAACCGAGATATTTGCATTTGTATTCTGCGTGTGGTCACCAGTAGGCTCGGACTTTTCGGACTTTCCGCCGAGAGCTCTGGTGGCCGTTTCCATAACTATTCGTCCCTCGTGAATAGGTTAACCCTAGAAGGGTAGCGTGAGTAAATTTTACTCCTGTGAAAAACAGAATCCTCTCTCCTCCACTACTGGCGCCTACCCCCACCACCTCCCGTCTATGCCTCCTCAAGTCAGTGTGCTATGAGCTTCTATGAAAGAAACATCTTTTTCTTTCTTCAGCTATTCTCAACTACGTAAGTACTAAAAGTTATTGAGTTTTTTTACTCATCAATACCCTTTAAAGTAAACCTCTAGAGTAATTTTTACTCATGGTTACCATTAATGTTGTACTACTGTAGAGTAATTTTTACTCATGGTTACTCTTAATGGTGTGCTACAGTAGAGTAATTTTTACTCATGGTTACCTTCAGTGAGGTAATTTTTATAAATGACTTTTTTTCAGAAACGTTACATTGTAAGATGGGTGGAAGAAGAGAGAAAAAAGTGTACACCAATCCATCAGAAGTACTCGAAGCGATTTGGAAGATGGATGCAGGGGAGATATTATCCTCTGATGACGAAGAGGTAGACTATGTTGAGAAAGATGATCGTGAGGACTATTCAGATGTTGACGACACTGACCAAGATCCCGACTATTGCCCTGAAGGCATGGATGAAGATATTACAGAACAGATTAGAATTGTGGAACTCACAATGCCGCAAAATTCTAAAAAAATAAAAATAAATAATGAAGAAAGTGATCCAAAATGTTCTTGTGGTATGACAGCTGAGGATAATAACATTTTATCTTTAGAAGCTAACATTTTGAAAGGCAAAGAGGGAAAAGATCGAAGGGGAAAGAGGGAAAAGAGGGAAGTACTGTGCTTATTGTCCGTCATCAGCTCATCACTACACAACAACTTATTGTCTCAAGTGCAAAAAACCCATTTGTGGGGAGCACCAAAGTAAAATTTGTTCCATAGAGTGTGTAAATAATTAACTATACGTACATAATAACATAACTGTTTTTGCTGTTACTTATGAATGATATTATTTTTTTGAATGTAAGAATTATTATATTTTATGAAGCAAACATTGTTATGAGCAAGAGTAATAATTATAATTATTAGCTTTATAATATTATTTATATATTCTTACACTCTCTATATTAGTTAGTAATAATAAAATTATTTTTCAAGAAGTATTAGATCTTGGTTAAAAGAGGGAAATAAATGTCAGGAGTCAAATTTACTCAAGGTTACCCTTAGTGTTAAGATGAAACACGCTACCTTTCTAGGGTTAACTGTTTTTTGGAGCTAGAAACTACTGGGTTATTACGCCCTAAATAATGTTATAGGTTAAGAGGTTTCTTACTACTACAGTTGTTATTAGGCAGATTTCTCTATTGTAAAACTTCACGTGGGAAATCTGCTTAGTTTACGCAGTCCCTGCGTGACGGACTTTTTTTTCTTTTAAAATACACATATGTTAGAAAATAAAGGTATTATAAATAACTAATAATATAAAAAAGTAACTTGTGTGGCAAAAGAAAAAAATAAACCTAAATATCCTGCCCCTTAATGATTAAGTAAAAAAAGAGAAGTCAGGACCGACAGAGAATTCATTCATTTAATAATTTATTCATTTCGATGAAACTGTTCTTAGAATGGTCTGAAACGGGAAACATTTTAACCCAGACTTATTTAAATAAAAAATCAGACAAACCTCAGTTTTATTTATGTAGATACCTTTATCGAGGCCTTCTGGTGATGACTGTTTCTCGGAACGCACAACCATCGTTCTGCTAATATTCTGTCTGTTTTTTCAGGGTTTTTCAATTCGGTTACGTTTCCAGCTGAGAGAAGGAAGTTGGTAAAAAATACCTGGTCTCACTCAATACCGGAAGGCCTCGATAATCAATTCCTTAAATCTTGGAAGTCACAACAAGAGTTACACCCAGTTACTCTCAGGAACAATAATTGACTTTGGAATGAACCTTGATCCAGGAATTATTTTTTGTAGGGGAGTTTGTTATATCTGGAAATTCCAGGGATATAACTTTAGCAAGTAGAATATTGGGAGCATATGGGACTGCTGGAGAGAATTTAATATAGATGGATGGTGGTTGGTAAAACTCCGTGACAGATAATGAACTAGCCATTAGCGAGAATAGCCATGGGCTGAGTAGACCTAATGAACGAAAGGATGCTCACCATTAATGTGCTCATTTATTAAGACCCACTATTTCATCCCAATTATATCATCTGTGGCTTCATTTACCTAAGCATCATCTTATAATCAAAGCAAAAAACTTCCTCCTCCCCAAATGACAGCCACTTCCATTGCGAGGCTGTACTTCATTTAGTGAATTGCGTTGATTTAATACATTTTTCTCAAGTAAAATAAGCTAGTGAGGTTACATTCTGCTGGTGATTTTCGATAACTTTCTTCAAAATCGTGTCTAGAAGGATAGTAATGACAGTCAATATATACATATAGGTATATCTTATACATACATACAAATATATATAAAACCGTAAACTCTGTCCATACATTGATTTTTTTTTCGGAATTTCAAGATATTTTTTGTTTCACATACCATTGAAACAGTATACGGAATTTTTGGTTCGGTGTCTGTTTGTGTATTTGTTTGTTTGTTTATAGCCTTTCCACGCCTAAACTACTGGACCGAACTTTATGAAACTTGAAGTATATTATTACTAATCCGGACTATAGGCTATACTAATATTTTAGTAGAGATGGACAGGTGTAAGTGTTATAAGGAATGACTGAAATGGAAAATTGCATAATATAATTTCCTATTTTTTTTCGCCGAAGATGTGCATTAAAAAAGTCTGTTTATTTTTTTATTAATTATTATTTATTAACGTCCACTTTTTGCCACTAAGGCAAATTGGGACGGGTTATCTACAGGTTACCACAGTTTTCTAGCCAGAGCGGGACTAAGGACTTTATTTAATGAGTTCGTCACTAAAAAATTCCTACTTTCCCAGGCGGGAATCGAACTCGCCACTCTAAGTTTACCATGTGAGATTAAAGCCAATGCTTTAACTCACATGGCTAACCTGAGCCTCCTTTTTTTTTATTTAGAGTAATCATAGTTACTCTTTTTTTTATTTGGAATATCTTTGGTTATATACCGTAACGTATAGGGGAGACAACAATTTTATTGGCCACAAAAGACTGAACCAAACTTAAAAAAAAGTAAGTAGGTATGTCAGTTAGCATCAACTCCTCCATGAAAATAAGCTAAATTAACATTTCTAATAAAGGAAGCCTGAAATGTAAAATCTGGATAATTCGATTCCTATTGATCATAAATTATTCGCCATGATGTATTGATTGATTTGGCAAACATGTACATAACAAAATATGTTTATTTTATTATTTAGAGTTACAATTGTTATATTCACTTCCATCGTGCAACCATGTATACAGGAAATATTCCCTAAGAACTAAAGCAGGAGTCAACAATTTTATTACTACTCATTAAAGTGTTTTTAATATAGGGGTATTATGACATATGATGTCACGGTTTATTATTTATAAGCTAGTTTAAATATGATTCGGGTTTTAGAGGAGATAATGAATCTCCTAAATGAAGTCGTTGTTACGTAACAATTATCAGAGTTATATATTATTCACTGATAAGTTACAATAATTTAAACAAAAAAATCTTGAATTTTCACATTATCTTGGAGCGGAAGTTGTGGACAAATAATTACAGTAAGAATGTCACTGAACCTCGTGCTAGTGTTTCTTTGTTTATTATTTAAATTGTTTTGAATAAGTTTTTAATTTTCCTTAAAGCTTTTTTTTTGTTCTAGGAAAATATTGTGTAACAAAGCCTTCCTATTTGTGAAGACAAAATCCTCCGAAATCAATAGAGTTCAAAAGGCTTTTTACCTCTTTATATCTGATTTAAATCACCCAAAGATATTTACTATTCCCCAAGGGCTAAGGGCTGTGGTTGATAAATTAAGAGAAAGGAGAGACAGATCACAAATAATCACTGAAATGGCCAAATCAAAGTAGGGATTTTTATATGTTGTCTTTTCCTAAAACACAACAAATGGGTAGGTATTTTCGGGAAAACTACAATAATACTGAAAAAATATACTAAAAAATAAAATCTATGTTTGCATTCCTAAAACAACTAGAACTGCTTTACTAATATTCAGGAATCAGAGTTCAAAATGTCTATGAATTCTTACGTCTCCTCTTATTGGATTTACAAAGTCTTATATTAATATTTTCAATTATTTTTTTTTCGAATTCACTAAATATAAATAATTAAATTCAATAATAATAAAAACTATTTTTTTTCATTTGAGTTAGTAAATAATCCTCCTCTTGAAAGATCTACTTCAAAGAGAAAATTTTATATATAAATAAATTTTAATAAAATATATGTTTCTTGCGTAGGAAATAAGTTGGAAGTGGGTGTAGATTATGTTTTACGAATTAATAAGCAGACTCAAAAATAGAAAAAAGTAATAAAGAAATAAAACATTACGTAATAGAAACATTAATATAAAAGATTTTAGTTTATATGATGAAATAAGTTGTATGAAGAGAGAGGGAAAGTCAACTGTGGTTGAGCAGATGAAGGCTTCGATCATAAAAGTTTAAATTGCTCCCTACTTTCAAATTCACCCCTGAAAGGTGAGTTTCCTTTTATTCGCCATCTGGGAAAATTTTTCAGCTGCCCTTTCCGCTAAGTAAAAGAAAACGGGCATTATTAAATCTATTTACCATTCCACTGAAGGGAGCAAGAAAGAACTGCTCTTATTTCAAAAAGTGCGTCACGCAGGGGTTGCGTAAACTAAGCAGATTTCCCTCGTGTTGTATACTAATAGATAAATCTACGTACTGGTAACACAACACCACCGTGAATAAATACAAACGGAAATAAGAAATGTTTCATTCAATTTTAATAACCTGCCGACAGGAAGCGTAAGGTTAGAAATGTAAACAAACGGGTCTGCCCGCTTCACACCGGAAAGAAAACCAATTACTGAAATATATCAGAATATAACATATTAATTTTATTGAGAACTATTTACTATATCTAGTACTGTAATTAATAATGAGTCAGAATAATTGTTATCTCATTCAATCAAATTTTAGTAGTCCAAAACCTTAAGACGGGGGGGGGGGGGATCACCGGGACATATTTGCATGTATGTCGTATAATAAAGGTCTCTTGAATACAATTTTTGGTATTTAAACTTCGAATAATGTGATTTATTATGTAGCAGAGTATTGTTTATGTAACATGTGTAGAAGTGGCGGTTTGCTGATGGCTGAAAACTGAAAAATGCAAATATCTCGGTTAATATTCAAGATAGAGAATACATGTATATTGCAATATTTATAGTACATTTAATTTACAATAAGATTGATCCTATACAATTTTTCGATTCGACGTATAGTAACAGAGATATTACTAATTTTCGAAAATCCCCCCTCTAAACCCCCCCTCCCACTGGTCCGATTTCAGTCGTTAACAAATTTGATCTTCCTTTTTAACTAAAACGATTAAATACCGAGTTTGGTGACGATTAAATAAAAATTGCGACCGTAGAGTGTTAACAGACAAATATATATATATATATATATATATATATATATATATATATATATATATATAATTTTGAACGGACTTCATTTTCGTCATCTCCTGGGTAGGATCGATGGACATTTGAAGAAATTTTTCGAAAAAATCTTCTAAAATTGAGTACTTGAGTAAGAAGGAAAATAAATTATAGATATTTATTTCTTATATTTTAATGGTTTAGCCATTGATGCCAGTACTTTAAATTTTATACTTCTTTGCTGAAATTCAATATGGCGTTGCCTATTTCTTTTACGAAGAGAAATATTGCTTTGCTTTCTACATTTTAGCAGATTTCTCTTAAGGGAAATCAGCTATTGAAGTCGTACTCATGACATGATTTTGAAAAATTTCTTCAAATGTCCATCGATCCTACCCAGGAGATGACGAATATGTATATATATATATATATATATATATATATATATCTATATATATATATACAGTAGAGCGTCGTTTATCCGAACTAATTCTGATCGCGCACGTTTGGATAATCGATTTGTTCGGATAACTAGTTTTTTTTTTAAGAAAATAGGATAATTATTGTATAAAACACTTTGTATTCATCATCTATATATATATATAAAATTGTAACCTCTGTCTGTACATTGATTTTTTTCGCGAAATTTCACGATAACTTTTCGTTTCACATGTCATAGACACCATATCTGCATTTTGTTTCTTTCGTGTATGTTTGTTTGTTTGTTTGTTTGTTTGTTACCTTTTCACGCATAAACGGCTGAACCGAATTTTATGAAACTTGGTATGTATATTACTACTAACCCAACTTAGACTTTAGGCTATATTAATTTTCTCTGAGACGAACAGGAGTGGGGGTTATAAGGGAAGCCTGAAATTAAAAATAGCGATATTTCGTTTTTTATTAGTTTTTCGGTAAATATGCACATAACAAAAGTTGTTTATTTTGTTATTTAGAGTAACTTTTGTTATATACACTTTTGCTGTATACGGAAGTATAAATGCGTTATACGCTAAAAACTATAGCGCGAGTCCACAATTTTATTTGGCACAAAAGACTCAACCGAACTAAACCAAACTCAGTATATGAATTAGTACTAACGCCTTCCTTATAATAAGCCATACTAACATTTCTAGGGACGGGGAGGAGTGGGGGTTATAAGGGAGGCCTAAAATTAAAAATAGCGATATTTCGTTTCCTATTGTTTTTTCAGCAAATATGCACATAACAAAAGTTGTTTATTTTGTTATTTAGAGTTAACTTTTGTTATATGCACTTTTGCCGTATACAGAAGTTTAAATGCGCTATACGCTAAAAATTATTGCGGGAATCAACAATATTATTTGCAAAAAAAGACTCAACCGAACTAAATAAAACTCGGTATGTGTATTAGCAGTGAGGCCTTCATTATAATAAGCCATACCAACATTTCTATGGACGGGCAGGAGTGGGGGTTATAAGGCAAGCCTGAAATTAAAAATAGCGATATTTCGTATCCTATTGGTTTTTCCGCAAATATAAACATAACAAAAGTGTTTATTTTGTTATATGAACTACCAGGTACCCCACCTGGAATAATTAATTCTAATTATAATATATTATTATAATATTTTGTCCTTAATAATTTAAATCTATGCATAATGCACAGGAAACGGGAAACATGACAATATGGAGTACAGTGAAGTCTTACATAAAACATAATAATAATAATAATTAATTTTATTATTAACAAATCCACTGCAACGACGGGTATAAACCCTAAACACTGGGAAGGGTAAATGTCAAAATATTGTGCAAAGTAAAGCCTTGCCAAAAAAATACAATTGCCATCCAGCCTCAAATGAATTCCCGGGCGAAGCCGGGTATCTGAGCTAGTTACTTATATTTTTATTGAATATGTTAAACTATTTAACATTAAAAACAACATTAAAATTTAATTACATATTACATATGAAAATACATACTTCGTCATTTTATTGGAAGAAAGACTGAAGTGAAAGCTTTTTCAATGATGAAACCCTCTTCTTTGCTGCGGTGTCTCATAATTTCTTCAGAAATAGAAGATCAGCTGGCTTACACTCTGATTGATGTTCCCACCAGGCCAGGACGGTATTCAAGGAGGCGAAGACTTCGGAATGACTCGGCAGTTTTGGGTTGGCTTCTTCCTCGTCGTCTTCTTCTTCTCCGGTCCCTTCGCGTTCAGAAGATTTGATTTGAGTAATGATATCCTCATCATTTAAGATTTCAAATCCCTTGTCATTTTGGTCAACGTTCAGCCATAATTGTACATCTTCTTTGTCACACTGAGAGAAACCCGGGATTGTGGCCGTAAGTCCAGCAATTTGGTCTAATTCCACCTCTGATTGGTTAGAAGGCTCATTCAATGAAGAAGACTCATTAAGCATAAGCTTATTCCAGCCATTTTTTAAATTGTCTGCTGACAATGAGTTCCATGCCTCTGCCAACATGTAGCATGCGTCTTTGAGGTTTAGTTTTTTTACTACTATCAGAACACTTTCTTCACAGGCATTTTCTTCTTGAAACAGAAGGTGTCGAAGTACTTGTTTCATATAAAGCCTTTTTAATTTTTCTGGTATACCTTGGTCCATAGGCTGTAGCAGTGAAGTCACATTCGGAGGTAGGAAAACAACCTTGAAATCGGGATGTAGCGAATTCAAAACCTCTGTTGAAGGGTGAGAGGGAGCATTGTCTATGAGGAGCAAGACTTTTCCTTTCTTCTCAACTTGATCCTGATGTCTTTTAACTTCTGGAATAAACTCATGTTGGTACCAATCAATGAATATGTTTGAATCCATCCAAGAATTTGTTTGAGCTCTGTATGAAACCGGAAGAGATAATGTATTCTTAAAGCAGCGAGGATTTACTGATAACCAACAGCTTCAGTGCGTGGGAGCCAGTAGAATTGGCACAGACCATTGCAGTAATGCGCTCTTTGGATACTTTGTATCCAGGCGCTGCATTTTCACGGGCCGAAGCCAATGATTTTCTTGGTAATGCTCGCCAGTTTATGCCCGTTTCATCCGCATTATATACGTTCTCAGCCTTATAACCTTCACCTTGAATCATGGTTTAAAATTTTGTTTTAAAAGAAGCCGCAGAAGCTGTATCAGCTGACATTTTTTCACCTTCAATGTTTAGCTCCCTGATGCCGTGACGAGATTTAAAATTTTTTAACCAACCGGTACTTGCAGAGAAGGTTGTTGATCCACCAAGCTTTTCATTGAAATCCAGCGCTTTCTCACATAAGAGGGGACCAGATATTGGATCTCCAAAAGCTCTTCTCTGAAGAAACCAAAGATAGACGGCTTCGTCCAGTTTATCGTTAGACGCTATCCTCATTGTTTTTCTAGACTTAGGGTCATCTTCAGAGTCCAGTTTTGAAGCGAAATTTAATATTTCTTCCTTCTTCTTCTTAATATCGGAGATAGTCGCCTTGCCTAACTTATAAAACTGGGCAAGAGAGGATAAAGTTTCTCCATTCTCTAACCTCGAAATAATATCCAATTTCGTATGGATAGAGGTGACAATTCTTTTACGCTTAGGCTGTCCTGAAGTGGAATCCATTTTACAATTTGCAAATAGAAACGACAGACACGAAATCCAAGCACGATAAACGGTCTAGAACTAGAACTGTTGTCTAGAACTGACCTGCAAAAAGAGTGGGAGAGGCGGAAGGCCTGACTTCCCGCATTTCCAGCCGCGGAGTAGACTTCCATTTCAGGGAAACAGAAAGAAGCTCTGATTCCCCGAACGGTAGGGCTCAGTCAGTCCCGCGAACACAAAAGGAGGGAACCCAGCCTTTTCCGTTCTGCTAAAAACTTATTCACGCTCTAAACAGGGCATTGCTTCAAAGAATACATATTCTTGAAATTTTCAACTTCTTCATTCCATATATAATACAGCATGCAAATTGAAATATGTAGTTAAAAAAAAAAAAAAAAAAAAAAAAAACTTTCCAAAAGCGTTCGGATAATTGACGTTCGGATAAACGACGCTCTACTGTATATAGGCATTTATATATATTTGTCTGTTGCCGCTCTAGCGGTCGCAATTTTTGTTTGAACGTTACCAAACTCGATATTTAAACGTTTTATGTAAAAACAGATCAGGTCCGTTAATGCGTGAAATCGGACCAGTGGGAGGGGGGAACTTTCGAAAATTAGACATATCTACGTTACTGTACGTCGGATCAAAAAGTTGTATTGAACCAATCTTATTGCAAATTAAATTTACTATAAATGTTGTTCTATACATTTATTCTCAATCTTGAATATTAATCGAGATATTTACATTTTTATTAAGTGTAACGGACGGGCTATGGTCACTTCTATTAGTTTTCGCAGAAAGCTAGTTTGGCCGTTTCCGTAACTGTTCAGCACTCGTATGGAGATTTCTCTATTGTATAACTTTACGTTGGAAATCTGCTTATTTTACGCAGCCTCTGGATTTTTTTAGAAGTATTGAAGTGGTATTTATCTGTCGGTCTGCTGAGCTTTGTGGATGAGGATATATCTTTTTCCTGACGCCCACTCGCCATCGTGATGTAATTGAGTAGCTACTGCAGGATAAAGTAGCAATCTTTGCTCTGTAATGATGGACAATGTTACAGGGAGCACGCCCCATCAATATTGCAAACCTCGGCCCTTCTATAAAGCCATCAAAATTTCTTTTTAAAATTTAACTGGTTTGCTGGATGTAAGTGGCCAAGTTCATTTTCGATTAACTTATAAATTTCTCTAAAATTTAATACTTTATTACTTTATCTTGGGGCTCAGTTTTAGCGGGGCTCAGCGAGTTAAAGCGTAGACCTTAATCTCACATGGTAAACCTAGAGTTGCGAATTCGATTCCCGCCTGGGTAGATGAATTTATTTAGTGACGGAATTCATTAAATAAAATCCTTAGACCCACCCTGGCTAGAAAAGGGTTGTAACCTGAAGATAACCCGTCCCAATTAGCCTTAGTTGCAAAAATTGGACGTTAATAAATAATTTAATTTTATAATATTCAAATAAAAACTCCACACATATTATTAAAAACACCGTCACGCAGGGATGCGCAAACCAAGCAGATTTCCCACGCGCTAGTACGGCAAGCTGGTTATCTCGCTTCATTCCGTAGAAAGAATGCAATGTGAACAGGTTTTCAAATGGAATAGCGTACTTGAATATCTGCTGAGAACTAGTGTGGGTTCGTTATAAGCATAAAACCAAAAATAAAATTCCAATGACCGAAACGTTTAAATATAAAGAATGTTATAGCTAGAATAAAAATTTGAAAGTATAGAAATAAAATATTAATTGATGACGACATGACACATATTTGCATGTATCTTCCTAAAGATTTTTCTTCGTGGTTCACTAAACATAATAGAATTCCAAGGGGTAGGGCGATTTATAATATGTCTGTGAACTACCGCCCATACCAAAAATGCGACAAATATTTTGTCAACCACTGGTTTGAATCTGTGGAAAAATGAAATCTGTTATAGAAAATTGCGTCTTTTGTATAACGTGTTCAATTGATGATATTCAGTAAGTGAAATATACGTAAATCAAAATTGATAGGACTACTGGATTTTTTTCAATATAATTAATATGTTAATATATATATTATTTTATTTATTGCTTACAAGTATTTTACTTATAGCAAGGAGTTGGCCTTATATAATGAAGTTAGTTTTCTATGTTAGTAGCTTATATATAAACATATTTTTACAAACTAGAATTGAGTATAACTGACAGGAATTTACTAATAGATAGGTAAAACAGTACTAAATAATTAATATGTATGAAGAAGGCATGCAATTGCACTGGCAAGTCTATTTGGTTGGCACTGTTCCTGCGTAATGGTTGTATTTTATTTATTTATTTTTTTATGGTATCGATAATAAAATCTGAATTACGTATTTCCCGATGAAATTTCATAAGACCCTTTTGATGTTAAGAGGGATCATTTTGGGGGGGGGGTGAGAGAGGGATAATGAAACTGAAAAGAAAAGAAAAGAGCAGAACAATAAACAGGAGTTACTTTTTAACGAGATGACGTAGTGAAAATGAGGGTAATTGGATGCTTTCCGATCAAGGGGACGAGGGTAAAATTCCAAGGATATATCCGGAGAAGAGGGCGAGGTTCTCCAGGAAGCTTGGGGTTGGCAATCAACGCCACTGCCACATTTTACTGCTCCAGCTCCAGGCACTTTCTTGTCCCCATCCAGCCGTCTTACGACTCCCACCCACCCTTTTCTCGCCTCTCCTGCCTTTTATATTACCACTCCCTCTCTCTTATAAAGGGAAACAAGGTCCCACAACCTTAACGGTCAACAAGTTCAAATTAGAAGAGTTTGGGTGTCAGCTCCCGTCGAGGTTATTATGATTAAAACTCAAGTACTCTTCCCTTCGTTTCTTAAAAGGGAAAGCATGCCGCCTATTAGGTAGGGGAATGTCTTGACAACACCCGTGCCTTTGCACCTTTGCATTAATTAATTAAGTTGTGCAAAATTTTATTTCTCTCCCGGCAGGACTTCTTTTCTTGCTCATTAGGAGTGAATTGAAGAAAAATTGTACGAATTTCAACTTTGCTTTTCAGGGCTCCACTATTCAAGCGGTTATAGCAGAGAGGTCTTGATACTTCCTAAGACTTCAAGGTCAAATATATTGCGTATAATACCTTTCTCCCGAGTAGCGTCTTTGGTAGGTGCATCAGTCTGCAGAATTCGTAGGACAGAAATCATGTTAATGAACTTTTAATATTTCTCCCGAAATGCTGGATGGTGGTACAAGTGTTTAAATAAGATCGCCAGGTAGTCTTGCATGTTTAAAACTATTTACAATAAAATGTGGAAATACATTGAGCTTCCTACAACATTCATAGATACTAGACCATGCTTAAAATGTAGTTTTTCCAAATCACCCCTGTACATACTATGAATGACACTAATAGAGGACAAGTCCTTTTTATTGATCCTGAACTTTTAATAGTTAATAATAGTAGTAGTATATAAATTTAATTTAATCCATTCTACAGTCTGATTTATTTCATGCACTATCCTTCATCCTGATTTATTTCATGCACTCTCCTTCCCGAAAGAGCGTGTAAGGGCGGGAAGCTTTTTAGTGGTAATAATAAGAAAGCATTAGACTGAAATAAAAGTATTAAAGAGATAATTTCCTCACCTTGATTATACCGAAGTATTTACTTTTCTTGTGGAAAGATGAGGGGAAATAATACAAGTCACTATTTGAGTTCTCCGAAGAATCAAGTATATATTGAATAAGTAACATATAATAAACTTTATAGTAAGGAAGCTAATTTTATCCAACTTAAACCTTAAACGAATGCTAATTTTGGGACTAACCTTATATCTAATTGACACAAACATTAACATTTATTGATATAGATGTTGAGAGAACAAAGGAAATTTAACTTTATAAAATACGACTATATAACTAGGTAGAGCACAATGGTTAGCCATTTGTTTGTTCGTAACTTTAGCGGCAAGCCAATAATTATATATATATATACACACACACACACACAAAATAATGATGAACCGGTCTTATATTATGAGTACTTATGTAATTGTTTACGGAGATAATGCTAGCATAATAATGAGAAAAAGTCCGTCACGCAGGGGCTGCGTAAACTAAGCAGATTTCCCACGTGAAGTTTTACAATAGAGAAATTTCAGAATAGAGAGTCAAACAGTTACGGGAACGGCCCCAACTAGCTCTTGACGGAAACTCACGACTAGACCCGAAGTTAGCCAATCTCATCTCAGAAGCTGAAAACAGAAAAATGCGAATATCTCGGTTAATATTCAAGATACAGAATAAATGTACAACCATTATTTATAGCAAATTTAATTTGCAATAAGATTGATTCTGTAATATTTTTCGATCCGACGTATAGTAACGGAGATATTTCGAATTTTCGAAAATCCTCCCCTCTCAACCCCCCCTCCCACTGGTCCGATTTCAGCCATTAACGAACTTGATCTTTCTTTTTACATAAAACGACTAAATAACAATAATTGCGACCACTAGAGCGGTAACAGACAAATGTGTATATATATATATACAGTTTTGAACGGACCTCATTTACGTCATCTCCTGGGTAGGATCGATGGACATTTGAAGAAAAATTTCGAAAATCGAGTCATGAGTACAACCTCAATAGCTTAGCTGATTTCCCTTAAGGGAAATCTGCTAATACGTACCTTCGGGAAACATATGTATACTTTCCATGAAGTGGATTCTTCTTCCTGTGATGTTTTGTGTTCCCAATGAGATTTTGTCTTCTAGCTGGTGAAAACTGGTTGCGGTGACCTTTGTCTGCGATGCGGTGATCCTTATTTGACACTAGCGTTGCGGGTGATGATAATTATTCCCCTTTTTTGCGGAGCCATCCAATCCGTCGTTTTGACTCGGGCGATGGAGACCAACTGATGTAATGTAATGGCCTCTCAGATGAAGCGGGGCCTTTTTCCTGTAGGCCAGCGCTGCAGTTTCCTCTCCTGGCCACCGCCTACGTGATCTCCATTGTGCGGCGGGTTAGTGATCCTAGTAAGCGTGGGATTTTCAATTCAAAGACGACTGAACAGAGCGTTTTATATTTTATAATATGAACATTTCTTTTAACATTCGACTCAATTGCAGTATTCATATCTTGTAAACCATTCAGTTCGCCTTGACAAATGCAATAAATTACACCGAAACGTCGGTAGTAAGCTGAAGAAGTTTTATTTCAACAATAGTGACAACCACATTACATGAGGATAGCTCCAACAGCTGTTATAACAAAGAATATTCACACGTTAATAAATTTTGATAAATTCGACTATGGAAGTCCTGTGAACAGTATATCATCGTCATTGCACATACTTCTGAGTACATTTGGGACATTCCAAAAGATAAGTCGAAGCCGAGCGAGCTGTGTATTTGTCGTGGTTCTAAAATATACTCAAACCTCCGAGTAAGCAACATGGAACAGAAAGTGACTCTAGCCCTAATCACAACAGGCGGTTTAATTTGAAACCGGCAAGGAAGGTAATAAATTTTAAGCAACTTAGGAAGAGAAGTTGCTTAGAAAGTTTAGGCGTAGGCCATATACAGTATACGTACTGCTAGGGTTGGTTAGACACTTGGATAAGCTGACGATGTCCTTCTTACTGCAACACACACATTATTGGAAAACATTAACCATCAAGATCCCATTTAAGAAATTTATAGCATTACTAGTGTTTTTCAAAATCAGAGTACAGCTGTTTAATAGTCACGAATTTAGTATATATTGCGAGGGAAATATAAATTATAATTAAATTTTAATTTACTTTATAATTTAAGAAAAAATATAATTATAATGTTTATATCAAGGATTTAAGAATATATAAAACGCTTGGCAAGGGTGATTGAGTTTTATGATTATTGTTATTACTGATTGAATTGTTGCTTAGAAATAGACAATAAATGGGAGATCGTTATTGTGTCATAGCAGCACGAGAAAAATCTGGTTATTTTTCACAGCACACTATATGTGTGATAATGCATCTTGTGTGTGTATGTACGCTCGTGTCAGTTCCCCATATTTTATTATGTTATGTCCATTATTCATGAAACTGACAATATAAAACATTTAAAAATAACTAAACGACTATTTTTTTTTTACCTATCGAAATCATATACTGAGAGAAAGAGTTAAGTAAACTTAAAATCAAAATGGCTTCTATTTTAATTTGATTATGATCCACTATAGAAACGCCAACATATTATGCCCTTGATTAAGGATTTAGATATGATTTTTACTTACATCTCACACGAATTCGGATGCAAATATTATACATATATATGTATTTTAGTTCTTCCATAAAGCATTTAAAACACCAGCATCATCCACATTAATCCAAATTTGTTGGGATTTATCGTGATTAGTTAAAAATAAAAAATAAGAATGGGGAAAAAATCTACCCAAAGTCCAGTATCTACTTTTACTCTATAAAATACAGATTTTTTCAGCCAATCGTTGAAGAAGAGAATCTCTTACTCTAAGTGACTAAAATGGGCTGTGTATCATAGGAACAAATTAAACTAAGCACATTCAGATTGAACTATTCTACTTTCTAGTGTTACAAACTAAACATTCATTTAGCCGAAATTAACTTAAATATTTAAAATTATTCACCTTATCCCTACTGGTGTTGACAGTGTAGCTGAGAATATAAGAGGTGTGATTAATATAATTGGCCTAACTTCTCAGCAGCGGCGGTACAGATGGGACAACAGCCCTGAAAGGAATATCGGGTTCACGAACTTTAGGCTGACAATATAAGCAGGGAGGGAAAGGGTTAATTTAAATTCTCTCTCTCTCTCTCTCTCTCTCTCTCTCTCTCTCTCTCTCTCTCTCACACACTCTCTCTCTCTCTCGCTCACTCTCTCTCTCACTCACTCTCTCACTCACTCTCTCTCTCTCTCTCTCCATCTCTCTCTCATCTCTCACTCTCACATCTCATCTCTCTCTCTTCTCTCTCTCTCTCACTCTCTCTCTCTCTCACTCTCTCTCTCTCTCTCTCTCCCTATCTCTCTCTCTCTCTCCTCTCTCTCCTCTCTCTCTCACTCTCTCTTCTCTCTCTCTCTCCCTCTCTCTCCTCTCTCTCTCTCTCTCTCTCTCGTTCTCTCTCACTCTCTCTTCTCTCTCACTATCTCTCTCTCCTCTTCTCTCTCACTATCTCTCTCTCCTCTTCTCTCTCACTCTCTCTCTCTATCGATCTCTCCTCTCTCTCTCTCTCTCTCTCTCTCTCTCTCTCTCTCTCTCTCTCTCTCTCTCTCTCTCTCTCTCTCTCTCTCTCTCTCTCTCTCACTCACACACACACACACTCTCTCTCTCTCTCTCTCTTTCTTGCTGTTACATACACGTGATACGATTTTATTCTAAAATGAATGAATTCTAAAATATGCGCTTTTAGCAGCTTTTCCTTAAGGGAAATCAGCTACTGATGTCGTACTCATGACGCGAGTTTCTAAAATTTTCTTCAAATGTCCATCGATCCTACCCAGGAGATGACGAAAATGAGGTCCGTTCTAAATTATATATATATATATATATATATATATATATATATATATATATATATATATATATATATATATTTGTCTGTTAACGCTCTAGCGGTCGCAATTTTTGTTTGATCGTTACCAAACTAGAAATTTAATCGTTTTATGGAAAAAGAAAGATCAAGTTCGTTAATGGCTGAAATCGGACCAGCAGGAGGGGGGGGGGAGTTTAGAGGGGGGATTTTTCAAAATTCGAAATATCTCCGTTATTATCGGATCGAAAAATCGTATTAAACCAATCTTATTGCAAATTAAATTTACTATAAATATTGTTCTATACATTTATTCTCCATCTTGAATATTAACCGAGATATTTGCATTTGTATTCTGTGTATGATCGGCAGGGGTCGGCTATGTTCGATACGTTCCGCCGAGAGCTCTGGCGCCCGTTTCTATAAATACTCGTCTCTCTTGAATAGGTTTAGAGATACCTTACTACAACAGTTGTTATTGGGCAGATTTATCTTCTGTATAACTTCACGTGGGAAATCTGCTTAGTTTACGCAGCCCCTGCGTGACGGACTTTTTTGTATAAAAAACAGATCAAATTTTCAAGAAAGCAGTTTTGTATTTTGAATGTTTCCATAAAGTAAATTTGTACCTAGGATTTATCGTTTTTTTTTTTTTTTTCATCTTCTGCATTTCGTAATATTTTTGGCCAACGTGACATGACATAAATAATCAGTGTCGATATAGAAAAGACTAAAAAAAGTAGAACAGCTTTAAGAAGTTAATTTACAAAAATTTTGAAAAATTAGGATGGGACTAAGCTTTATTATTTATTAAGTACGTCTATAAATAAATCCCTAAAACCCATGTGGAAATCGAATCCAAGAATCTGTCTTATGTGTAAAAAATCAGTGACTATTGAACTGAATAGAAGCTTTTAGGAATTCAAATCCATCTCAAAAGAGCACTTGAACTGTTTCGGTGTTTACCGCTTTAAACCAATTTGATGATGATGGTTTGAATTAACGAAAGGCGATTGCCACAGGCTCTGTGAGATTCAGACGGATTTCGCAATTTCAGTCCTAATAAGTTTGCTTCTGAGAGTTTTGCAAGGGCAAGACTTCAGTAACTTAAACGTCTCTCATCCTTCAAGCTTGATATGAAAGCCGCAAAAGTTTTGTTTATTGCTTGATGGTTCAATTATACAGCAATAACTTTAAGAAGCCTGATGTAGCATGCTTTAATAGGCTGCTAAAAATAAAAGAATTTAAATAGAAAAAAAAAGGGTCGAGGTACAGCTTTTCTCAATTTTCCCCTATTTTTAGCAGATTCCCCTTGAGGAAAATCAGCTATTGAGATCGTACTCATGACTCGATTTTCGGAATCTTTCTTGAAATGTCCATCAATCCTAGCCAGGAGATGACGAAAATGAGGTCCGTGCAAAACTATATATATATTTGTCTGTTAACACTCTATTGGTCGCAATATTTGTTTAATCGTCACCAAACTCGGACTAGTGGGAATTGGGGTTTAGAGGGGGGGGGGAGGAATTTTGAAAATTCGAAATATCTCTGTTACTATACGTTGGATCGAAAAATTGTATATACCCAATCTTATTGCACATTAAATTTTGCTATATATATTGTTATATACATTTATTCTCTATCTTGAATATTAACCGAGATATTTGCATTAATATTTAAGTGTGTGCGCCGATAACGGACGAAATGAGATCGGCTAAAGTCGGTTCTATTCGTTTCCGCCGAAAGCTAGTTTGGCCGTTTCTGTAACTGTTCGGCTCTCGTATTGAGATTTCTTATTGTATAACGTCTCGTGGGAAATTTGCTTAGTTTACTTAACCCCCGAGTGACGGACTTATGTATTTTTAACCCGTCACTTCCCACAGGGTCACTGTTCAAATTTTCAGAAATATTTTTTTGTAACTATACTTTCTAAGCTTTGTTTATGAGGTTTTTAACACTTTTAAGCAAATTCACACAATATTGGGCAAAATAGAGGGTATGCACCTCTAGGTGCTTATGGGCACTAAAGGTTTGGAATGGGATTCGGAAGAACAATATTGTAAAATTCAAAAACAAACTTTATTACAAAACTGATACAAAAGAGAATATAAACTTTAGAAAAAATCATTACATAAACATTTGTAAAACTATTAAACAAAAAAAATTAACAATTTTACAAATTACAGTGATGCATGAAAGTCAAAAAAACAGTGCACATGAAGAGGCACATTACATTGCTTACATATTTTGCGAGTTCTTTTTTTACAATGTTTGCATGTCATGTGCTTTTCGCAGCTTTCTGCTTTGTGTTGTGATACTGTAGTCTCACTTCCCTGTTTTTTACTTGGAACATGATTGACTACATAAGATCTCTCTGGTGCTTTACCATAATTTCTACAGTAGTTTTGGACAATGCTCCTTCTGAATTCCACATATGACATTTTTATTTCAGGCTCTGTATGACGCTTTAGGCGCCAAGCATTATGACATGCGGCGTCCAGGCCAAATACAAATAGAGGGAACCACCATTTTCGTCCACGATAAGCTACACGTAACGAGTCAAGGTTTTCGTCAAACCTATCCACGCCACCCATGAAATAATTGTATTGTTTTATGATATTAGGGCAATCAACTTTTATCTTGGTCTTCTTCTTATCAATTGTTCCAATTCTGTCGACTTTAGTCACAGGTTGAACCCCGTGGACAATTAGAAATTACTGTTACAATGTTATTGTCATTCCATTTTGAAATGGCTACATCTTCCTTGTTACAGTGATGACATTGTAACCCCTGGGTTTTTTTGTGCATGCGTTTTGTTTCTTCTAATGGGCATTTCCCTGTTCTATTATCCAGAATCGTTCCAGTTCCACCCAATATTCTTTTCATTCAGAACATGAAATAACTTCAGACTGCTGAAAAAACGATCAAAGTAGACATTATAAGGACCAGATTCAGGGGGAAGCCTAGAAACGAGTTCCAGGACAACTGCCGCACCTAAGCCATATTCTTCTGAAAAGGAAGTTTTGCATTTTTGGACCCTTGATATGGCTCGAATGGAAATCAGATACCCTAGTCTGGTTGCTATGGACCACAATTTATAGCCGAACTTTAGTGGCTTGCCATGAATGTGCTGTTTAGCACTGTGCTTGCCGTAATAGGGGACCATCGTTTCGTCAACTGAAACGTGGGAAGAACCAAATATAAGAATAGTTTGAAGTGAAGTTATTTGATAGCAGTGTAAGATACCCTCGAATTTTACAAAAATTTATCATTCAAATCCAATTTAGAATTGTCTGCTAAATGTAGGTATTGTTGAATTTCAAAAAAAAGCGATTTCTCCTCATACTAGATGAAACAAGGGAATTATGGGTATCCGATTGTGTTTCCCATAGCATTTCGCATGTATTTTGGTGTAAGGTATCCGGTTAGCATCAGAATTGCTGTGTATACCTTGACTTCGGTATTGGATAAATTCAGGTTATGGTTTCTTTGCATGGCATATAAGTTACTTTGTTGACATACTAGGGAAACAATATCTTCTGAAAATAGTTTTTCAAACCAAGTCACAACAACTGAGCTCTAAATTCTGAAACTCCAAAAAATCTTTCGACATTATCAGCATTTGCAGCTCGTTTTGTAAATTTTGCCTCGTCGTCAATCCAGGTTATTTCACTGTGATGAATATGGGGTTTTTCGGATACTTTTGCCTTCTTCTTTTCCCTCTCATTCCCCAAATTTTGCTCATCCTTACGTTTTCTTCCCCGTTTTTTTGGGATCGCTTCCTTTTCAAGATCGCTTACGTTGCCTTCTAACAAAAGAGATGTTTTGTTTACCTCTTGGCTTGGATCGTCCGAGGTTCTCAGTCTCTCATTTTCTGCTTCCTTCACTTCAACTTCCGACATGAGAACTTGCCTAGGAAGGTGATTCAAATCTGCCTCAATTTCATCACCACTTTCTTCCCCCGTCAAATTTCCATCTTCTGGTGGAAAAAGTGTTATTTGCACATCCTCAAGACTTTCTCCCGCTTCTAGGCGAGCAATAACCACATGAAGTGGGACCCTATAAAAATAAAAACAGGGATCTGAAGTCATTTTCAAAAATGCATTAGGTGGAATTTACCAATGAAGTGAACCTTAGGTGCCCGTAAGCACCTACGGGTGCACTTCGTTTTATTTTCTACGACAAAAACATATGTATTCAAATAAACAACACAAAAATTACTCTACATCTTAGATTATACATTTATGAAGACATTCCAATTAAAAAATTGTAGAAACTTACGTTTTGTGAGTCATTTTTCAAAAGCACGTAGTAAGAATGCAAACAGGTTACTTCCAAGCGTGGAACCTCCAACTTTTAAGTGATGAGAGTTTTATTTGGCTGCACTCTATCTGGTGGGAATGCATGTGAATTAAAGCTTATGTGTTCTTTAACCGGTAGATGGCAGTGGATGTTCAGAAACCCTTGGCGGAACATAAATACATGAAAAATAAACTGATGCACCTACAAGTGCTTATGGGAATTGACGGGTTAATGCCAAACAATTTCACATTAAGGGCACATCCTATACTGTTCTTGCATTTTCTAATTATACAAATAAATAAGTTTGTGGCCAAAATAGACCAAAATTCACTGAATTTGAGAAGAAGAAATAGCACTTCCATGAAATCAATGGATACATCGTCACTATATTTAAGAAAACCCTTTGTTTATTTAAGTGGTACCTAGAAAAGAGAGTGTTTAGAAAGGGATTTGTGAACATTGGTTGCGTGTAATCCTGTTGACTGTATTCTGAAATAATAATGAATGTTCGAAGTAAGTTACGTCATTGAACAGGTTTATATGGTTTTAAAGTTGAATGACTCCTATTTTTAGAAACGTCTGTCATCATTCATTTCTTTTATAACTGGAACTTTTGGGAAACAGTTATTGATTTCACACTAGAATAGCACCTGCAGTTACACCATCTGTAAGCTCAATGGTTTAGGTCAGACTGAGTATTTCTATGCAATTTGGTAATAGTTTTATTGATAGTGAAAGTCTTCATGAGCTGTTGGGTTAAATTGAAAATAAAAATGATTTTCACATAAATGCACTTTGTAGTTTCCTTCAATATATTCGCATACAAAATCTAGAAACGGAAAGAGCTGACTAGACTGGTTAACTTAAAGGACGAGAAGTCAAACCGGAATATAAAGTGGTTTGGTCGGGAATGTCAGATTATGGGATGAGGAAATTCAAAGTAGTAAAAAATACTCAATACCCCCAACCCCCATGCGGACAACGGCAGGAAAAAAAACACTTTAAGCAGGGGCTGCATAAACTAAGCTTAGTCAGTTGTACATTTTATTCTACATTTCTCACTTAGATTGGATCGAAGTTATAGTTCTTGGGAACAGTGTCTCATTTATCTTTCGTTGTTTGTAATAATTTCAAATTTTAAGATTTAATTATAATGTCGTACCCATTTTTTCATTTCATTTTGTTACTTTAATAAATTGTATTATAATTAGATTGTCGTATAATTTCATGTCTGATATCTGTCGTTAAAAATTACACTACTTTAAAACGCACTACTTTTAAAAGCGGCCTGCGAACGTATTTGCACTCTAAATCCCATACCTGCTCTAGAGCGTTAACAGAGGAATATATATATATATATATATATATATATATATATATATATACCTCATTTTCGTTATCTCCTAGGTTAACTAGCGTATCATTTTAGTATCTGGGAAGCATGGAAGTAACAGTGTATTTAATATTAGAACAAGAGTAGTGCTAGGAGCCTAATGATTCTCCGAAAAAGCTCTCAGAGTTTAGAACCGTTTAGAAATTATAAATGGTAGTAGTTGGGGGGTAAGTAAGTAAAATGAGCTATCCGGTAATATAAATCAAACCAAAAGAGGGAAAAGTTACTAAATTAAGTTCAGAAAATGCAAGAAAAATGCCAAAGAAATTGGATACTTTAGGCCAAGGTCCTCATCTTAGTTGCTCCTCACATAGTTAGTATTTTTTTTTCTCCTCATGGTAACCCTACGAGGATTTACTTATTTGTATACATGCTCCATTGCCACATGGCATATTACATGTATGATTATGTTTAAATAAATTTTTATTTTACAATATATATTCGTTAATCAACTATCTACTCAAATATAATATAAAAAAGTCCGTCACGCAGGAGCTGCGTAAAGTAAGCAGATTTCCCATGTGAAGTTTTACAATAGAGAAATCTGCATACTGGTAACACATTACCACTGTGATTAAATACAAATGGTAATGAGAAATCTTTCTGTTAATTAAAATAAATTCCCAACTGAAACGGCTTCTGAATTGTAAGAATAATTTATATTTTAAAAATTGAAATTTTAGTAGTCCAAGAACTAAAGAAGGGGGGGGGGCGGATGAACAGAACGTATTTGCATAAATCTCACAGAGTAAGAAGGTAAGGTAAGGTTAGAAACGACAGGTAAGGTTAGAAGAAGCTTCCAACTGAGCCGAGTACTGACGGAATTGGCCGACCTAATACCCGACCACAGACTTCATAAAAATGCAAATATCTCGGTTAATATTCAAGATAGAGAATAAATGTCTTTAACAATATTTATAGTAAATTTAATTTGCAATAATATTGATTCTGTACAATTATTCGATCCGACGTATAGTAACGGAGATATTTTGAATTTTCGAAAATCCTCCCCTCTAAACCCCCCCTCCCACTTGTCCGATTTCAGCCGTTAACGAACTTGATCTTTCTTTTTACATATAACGACTAAATAACGAGCTTGGTACCAATCAAACAAAAATTGCGACCGCTAGTACGGTAACAGACAAATATATTTATATAGTTTTGAACGGACTTCATTTTCGTCATCTACTAGGTAGGATCGATGGACATTTGAAGAAAAATTTCGAAAATTCCGTCATGAGTACAAACTCAATAGCTGATTTCCCTTAAGGGAAATCTGCTAAATGATAATAAGGAAATTAAATATTAAAATAAGTAAGAGAATTACAAATAAAATTAATAAATGAAATGAAGAATAAAGAAATAAAATAAGGACAAGAAAAAACAAAAATAAATCAATTAAAGTTAAACCCAACCGTTGTTTAATTTGCGAGTCTATGTAAGGTAAATATATTGAATTATAATTCCCATTCCTCACAATCAGCTTTACATTCCAATGTATTTTTGCTACATCCATATCTATACTTTTGATAAACTTTATAAGTTCTTTATTATATTTATTAAATATAATATGAGGTGGTTCTGGCCAATTATCTCCTTTTTAAATTATGTTCATTATTAAATTTGACCTATTTTTATTAAATGTTGAACAGACATAAAGTGTATGTAAAAATGTTTTGTGTTGTCTGTGGGTCGCAAGTACATTTGTCATTGGCTTGAATTTTAAATCTTGTTAAATAATGTCCTGTCTGTCGATATTCCGTTACAGATTGTGTGCATTTGTGATGGCGACTCTTAATTGTGTTGTAGTTGTTGTGAGTTATATTTGGTATGCATTGATGTGAGCTGTAAGATTTGGTACATGTCGTCCGTTCTCTGTTACACTTATGTATTGTGTCGGAATGTAAGTATTTTTTAATGTTAGTAAGAAGCCAAAGCTCATATGTGTTTAACCCGTAAATGGTAATATCCGTCTGTAGGACGGGTTAGAATAACAGTTTTTCCGCTAGAAAGCGTAATTGTCATTTTGAAACCTCCGTCTTCCAGCTATGCTTCAGTTAATCCATTACCTTGGTTGTGTTTGTTTACCTTTGGTGATAGTTTCGTGTTTGACTATAAATTTACAATTTGAAAATAAGTCACCCCGCTTTTGGGACGGATATTACTCTGAAGGTACATAGTAACTCCGTCTGTTAGACTAATATTACTGTAAATGTCTATAATAATATCTGCCCATTAGACGGATATTACTTCAAAAATTTGTATTTGTATCCGCCTGGCAGTCAGATGTTACTATAAACGTTTGCCTTTATGTTCGCACTTCAGATCAAAGAATACTCCAACAGTATATTTTTTTATGAACAAAATTACTTATCCCCTGCCGTAATTATCTGGTTTTTAGTTCACAATTCCTTTGCTTTTACAGATAAAAATGTCAAAAAAACTTCAAAATATACGTTCAAATGTGTCTGAGAGGACTAACCGAATTATGCAGCTCTGCATGGAGGATGTAGCAGAAAGTGGCGCTGAAGTTGGTTCTGTAAAGTACGGTACACCTAATTGTTTAGAATGTTCGAAGAAAATTCACAATGTGTGTGTACAGAATTTTTAACTTAGTTTTATCTTTTAATTGATTCCTAAACATGTATATACTAGCAATAAATCTTTAAATTCTTTTATTCCATTTTTAAATGTTAATTATTATTTTTGTTTGTGTTATTAATATGAATATATTCATTACAAAATGAAGTCTTAGAAAAATAAATTTTAAATATAAATTTTATACAGATCTTTTATACCCTAAATACAGAAGAAAAAAAAGCTTAGTCTCATAGACGGATGTTACTGGGAGAGTGAGTTAGAGAGATGTTACCATTTACGGGTTAAGAAAGAAGAGGGTACTTCCATATATGCTGGAATAGTTCCAACTTCCCCAGATGGATGGCCAGCAACAGCTAAATAGGCAGACATGGATTTCAGTACTAATAAGGATCCTGGATTGATAAATAAAAAAAAAAAATGTTTTTGAAGAGCATTGCTCATTAAAATTAACTTAGTAATTTTTTATTCAAGATAATGATTTTAACATGCAACTGGAGAATTGTTTTAATAGCATTTATGATTCGAATTCATTCTTATTATTATTAATTAATTTACATTTAGAAGTATAGAGAGAAAAAGAAAATGATTAATATGAAGTGAAATAATCTAAATGGCATAGAGCAAGTTCTGCATAAACGTTCTTTTTATGCGGGTACTATAAAAAGCAAAAAGGCTATAAAGGATCTTTTTCAAGAGCGCTTCGTAGTTTCAATATGTTCTTCAATGTTCAAGTGTTCTATTCATTTGTCATATAATTCCTTCAATTTTTTTTCTTTTCTGACAAAAGGAGACTCTGAATATGCACTTTTCCTTTAAAGTTTTTCCCACCTCAACACATTCATTGATAAAAGCATTCAGATTCAAAGAGAGCATTCTTCAATATCACACGTTTTAGTAGATTTCCCTTAGGGGAAATCAGATATTGAGGTCGTACTCATGATGCGATTTTCAAAATTTTTCTTCAAATGTCCATCGATCCTACCCAGGAGATGACGAAAATGTGGTCCGTTCAAGACTATATATATATATATATATAATTTTCATCAACACTGACCAAAACTCCAAAAAACAACACCATATATATATATATATATATATATATATATATATATATATACTTATCTGTTACCTCTCTAGCGGTCGGATCGAAAAAGTGTATAGAATAAATCTTATTGTAAAGTAAATTTACTATAAATATTGCTATATACATTTATTCTCTATCTGGAAAGTTAACCAGTATATTTGCATTTTAGCAGATTAAAGGAAATCAGCTATTGAGGTCGTACTATGACGCGAGTTCTGACAAATAAATAAATTATATAAATATATATATATATATATATATATATATATATATATATATATATTTTATATATATATATATATATTATTTGTTTTATATATATATATATATATTATTTGTTTTATATATATATATATATATATATATATATATATATATATAAAACTTTAACTTAAACTTAAACTTAAACTTAAACAAAATAATATACACATACACTTTTGCTGGATCAAAGGGCATTCGGGAATTTTAGGAAACGATCTCGCTGATTTATCTGCAATATCAGCGTCAAAAGATACCAAAATTCCAAAATTCCAGAATGCTACAACAAAATAACAAAATCACACTTAAAACACAATTACTTACTGACACAATTAACACATGGCAACAGAAATGGAATACGACTATGAAAGGACAACATTTAAAGATATTTATTCCAGGCATTAAAGAGTACTTAGGGCAAAAATTAATATCAACAGACTTTTACTTGACACAATTATTAACTGGACACGGAACAACAAATTCTTACTTTAATCGTTTTGGCCTAACAGATCAACTAAACTGTTACTGCGACTTAACTACTGAACAGACATACAGACACTTGCTCTATGACTGCAGACTACTAACGGACCAAAGAGAAGACTTTAAATCCCAATTAAAATGCCGACAAGAAAATTGGCCTGTTGAGGAAAAACTATTATTTTATAAACATAATAAACCATTAAAAAAGTTTGCTGAAGAAATGTATGACTTCTTAAACTATTTGAAACTGAAATACAGTTAAATTAATTATTCAGCATTGAATCCAAATTTTGTTATAGTTTTTCTTTTCTTTTTTTTTCCTTTTCTTTGATGTATATAATTTTATTGTATAAATATTTTATGTTATTATAGTTTAAAAAAAAAAAAAAAAAAATGTTATGTATCAAGCACACGTTATGTACTAATTACTGTACGGGACGTGTGGATAATAAACTCCCTTCCTGTAGGGTTACTTCAGGAAGGAAATAAATAAAATATATATATATATATATATATATATATATATATATATATATATATATATTTGTTTGTTAACGTTGCGACCGCTAGGCAATTTTTGTTTGATCGTTACCAAACTTCATATTTAAGCGTTTTATGTAAAAAGAAAGATCAAGTTCGTAATGGAAATCGGACCAGAAGGAGGGGGGTTTAGAGGCTGAACTTTTGAAAATTCGAAATATCTCCGTTATTATGCGTCGGATCGAAATATTGTATAAAGTCAATCTTATTGCAAATTAAATTTACTATAAATACTGTTCTATACATTTATTCAGTTTCTTGAATATTAACCGAGATATTTTCATTTGTATTGTGTGTGTGGTCGGCAAGAGTCGGCCATGTTCTGGACTTTCCGCCGAGAGCTTGTGCGGCCGTTTCCGTAACTATTCGTCCCTCGTGACTATTCTAGACCTAGGTATAGAGATTCCTTACTACTACTGTTATTTTTAGGAAGATTTCTCTATTTTAAAACTTCACTTGGGAAATCTGCTTAGTTTAGGCAGCCACTGCGTGACGGACTTTTTCAGTTTTCAGCCTTAAGTAAATTCCCACTTCTACTGGTGTTACATAAACAATACTCCGTTATATACATTATTAGAAACTTAAATACCAAATATTGTTTTTTAGAGACCTTTATTATTGAGATAAAAATTATTCTGATCCATTATAAATAACAGTAATAGGTATAGTACATAGGTTTCAATAGAATGAATATGTTATATTCTGATATGTTTCAGTTATTGTTTTTCTTTCCGGTCATCCGTGGCAGACCTGTTTGTTTACCCGACGCTTCCCTTGAGACGCTTCCCTGCCGTCAGGGGAATGATTTATTATTACCGTTAATATTTATTCACTTAGTATTCACGGTGGTGTTGTGTTAGCAGTACGTATGTTTATCTATTGTTAATCTTCACGAGGGAAATCTGCTCAGTTTACGCAGCCCCAGAGTGACGGACTTTTTATGTAATATCTACGAAGGCGATAGGCGATTAAGGTGTCGCTCGCATTTAATTAAACCTGACAAATATAATAAATGCGTCAAGTGGTGAAACAAGGCCGACAATCCAATGTAGGACATTGTTTCAAGTTGTGAGCTGAGAGGTCGAGACAGCGATATGATTATGGGAGTGGATTATGGTTAGGGGAAGATGTCTGCCGGCGTATGCTCGTCACGAACTAGATATGAAACTTCAGCCTTAACTCACTGACAAATAGGCTAAGCCCCTAGACCGTGGTTACCTAAAACCACCAAGCCGCCCTCTCTGCCATAAATCGAATTAATCATGGGCCCATTTCACTCTTGGGCCTTGTAGAGCGCACAGCCTGAATTACGGTGTATGATGGCGTTGAATTAACTAATTCACTTAGTCAGAACAAAGTCCTTCACGCAGTGGCTGCGTTAACTAAGCAGATTTCATCACGTATTTGCATTTATCTCAAAACCTAAACGTAAAATGAGAACAATATTTGGTATTTTGGCTACTAATGAAGTGCTTCATATTACAACAGCTTTCTGTTAATATGGCATGAGTAGGAGTTACCTCCTTACCACCCCTACCTCACAGTTAAACCTCACAGCTTAAAATGGCCAATCTAATGACCTCATAAATCCTCCGAAAGCCCGTCACGCAGGGGCTGCGTAAACTAAGCAGATTTCCCATGTGCTGATACAAAACGCTTGTGATGTCAGCAGAGCACTTATTCCGTATTTATATGTAAATAACCGATAAGTAAAAGGGGTGGGGGGAGTGGTTACTAAAGGAAGAATTAAGAAGTACGAACAGCATATAACAACAACTGTAGAACACCAAGAGTTTAACAAAATTAAATATTTTATATTCTGTAATATTTTCTAATCACCCCTTCTTTCCAAACCACCCTATTTCAAGTCCAAATTTAGCCAATAAAAAATACGATCTTTAGTGCTGACTGAAGCGGCTTAATATCGAGTTTGGTAACGATAAAACAAAGATTGCGACCGCTAGAGCGATAACAGACAAATATACACAATTTTGAACGGACCTCATTTTCATCATCTCCTGGGTAGGATCGATGGACATTTGAAGAAATTTTTCGAAAGTCGCGTCATGAGTACGACCTCAATAGCTGATTTCCCATAAGGGCTATGATTCAGTCATTAGAAGCTGATTTTGAGATAATGGCAGATCAGATTGGTTCCAAGGAAATTTGGCCAACTTAACAGCAGCATTTATGGCTCCCGCAGTCGATAAAGTGAAGACAATTGATTTATTTAAAATCTGGACTCACACAAAGTGTGATGTGTATTCCCCATGCTGAGTCATGGAAAAGCGGGAGGCTGGAAAACAGATTGAGGGTGAGGGATCTATCCTTTTCCGAAGTTAAATGTTCTAAATACTTGGGCAAGAAAAGAAACCTCGATCAACGTCCAACTAACTAACTAGTTTCTCTAGTTTTAAGAGCATGGAAAACCTTATAAGCCCTGATACGAAGGGTGTGTAACTTTATTACGTATTGGTTTGAGTCATGGGCGGTGAGAGGGTCACTGGAGCAGAGGCTGACACCTATGGACGGAGTTTTGGACGGTTAGAGCCATCAAGAAAACTATGAAGTTAAACCTGGAGAAAGAAGTAACCAAAGTAGCTCTTCGTACGAGACAATGAGTGTGAAATTGGTCCACGAAGATCCAAGATGGGACAGCGGCAGATAGAGTTCCACTAAGTGGACTTGATGCCATATAGGTAGTAACAATGCTGATAATGGTGATTAACACTCCAGTAGTCGCGCCCAGCTTTGCTACAAAAGTAGTCGCGCCCAGCTTTGCTACAAAAGTAGTCGCGCTGTATCTGTCAGATCGCATTTCAATCCCAGTAATAGTATAACCTTAAACTGCAACATTTGAAAGGAAATTAAAGTAAAATACTGTTACTTACGAATAAATTTATTTTATGACAAAAAACATTAATTAAAATAACAGAAATGATAGAAAACAAGTATAATATACATATATACAAAATCAGTCTTCTATATTGACAAAGCAGGCTTTTTTTTCTTTGTAGATTCATAACTTTTCATTCTTCTGAGTTTATATTTCCGAATTACCTTGTCTTTCTTCAATTTTTTTCTTCTTCAACTGTATCCAGGTCTTCATCTCCTATTTCATATTCTACAGCAGGAGGAATGTGATGTACACCACCACTTTCTTCATCCACGTCTACCTCAAATAATAGTCTATGTATTTTCTTCACATCTTCATCGTTTGTAATATCATAAAAAATGCATGGGGGAGACATTTTTGTTCTGGACCAAATAAAATTAAAATATTAAAATCACAAGTACAAATTAATAAATTTTGTATTAATTTAAAACAAAAGTGGTCGCGCTGTATCTCACAGATCTTCTCCCTCCAGTTTAACAAAATAAATTTACTATCATTATTATTGCTATAAAATGTTTTAATTTACTTAGTTAATTTAGTATTTAATTAACTTAGTTAATGTTTTAATGTATTGTTTTAGATCGATTTACAATGAAGGAAAATAATTATAAAATAAACACAAATACTTACAAGAGAGGTCGCGCTGTATCTAGGAGATCGATCGTAATCTGACGACTCTATGTTAAATGCTTGAAGGTCTTTACTAGTCTGGCTAGGCTCGGCACCCCCTTCTAGCAAGATAGGAAGCACGGCACCAGTCCCTTCTCAAAGGGTGTCTGGCAATACAATATGAAAGCTATCAGCGATCTCACAGATCAGGCGCGAATACTGGAGTGTTAATGAACTTCATGTTCTGTAAATGCTAGCGAAAAAATAAGTTTATAATATACTGAGAATAAGCCAATAAAATGAAAACCCGATTAAAAAAGTCCTGTTACGGTGAACAATTATGTTTAATAATGAACAACGTGGTTATTCATAAAAAAAAAAAAAATTATATCCAGAGTGGAAGGAACTACTACTGTGTTCATAATAGGAAAAAGTAGCTGACTTACTCCCGAGTTTCTTATTTAACTTGGAAGTTTATTCATTGAGTGAAATAAAAGTTTAGTAGGTATTCTTGTTCGACCTAGCAATTTATCTTTCCACTTTCTAAGCAATGAAAGAAGTTAGTTTTCACAACTTGGTCGTCTTATGGTATTCCGTGACTTAACCTATATTTCTACCTATAAAAAGTCTTGACATACTTATCGCTGGGTTTCCTCATATTTAAGTCTCAAGCCTAATCTTGAGTCAGTAATACTGAATATTAAGTCAAACCTTCATTACTGACACTAGATCGTTTGGAACAAGTCAAATTTTCACGAAAGGAAATCAGATTCTAGACTAGATTTTTGAAATATTCCATCCCAGCCAAGTAGATGACAAAATGATATATATATACATATGTATATATATATATATATATAATTTTCCTCACTATTTATTTTCCTGATAACATTGAAGAGGAGAAGGGACCATGATAATAGTTTTCCATTAAATTTGATAGTTGCATATATAATACAGTACCTAAATTAAGTTAAATAATCCAGTATGGATTTTAAGAAGGGTCAAATGTAAAATCATAAATATAATTATTATTATAGGTAACACATCCAATCTTATTTCCTTAACCAACCAAGCAGCCTTTTTTTTTTCCAAACATGTCTCAGTAATTGAATAATTACCAGACCTATTAATATTTTAATTAGTAAACTCTATTCCTGGCCTTAATTGTTATGGATAAGTAACTAATTATGTAGAATCTAAGTATATTTTTGGACTTAAAAACATTGTTGCTTCTAATACAAGAAGAGATGAAGATTGTCATCATATAAAATATCCGTTCCAAGGATAATATTTTCCAAGTAGAGCTACTACATACGTCTCAATTATTCAAATTGCCTTCAATTCTTGTGCAAGATTGAATCAATATGGGGTGCTCAGATACACAATTTATTCAGCGAGTACCAGTCATCTTGCTCCGTCATCAGTGCCACCAGACAGAATAAAAAATAGACACGACAGAGGGATTTAAATTAAAATAATGAATTAAATAAAAAGGACTACTCCTGACAAATGTATGTGTGTGTGTGTGTGTGTGTGTGTGTGTGTGTGTGTGTGTGTGTGTGTGTGTGTGTGTGTGTGTTGGTATATATAATAGGGATCTCACTTTTGTCATCTGCTAGGAAGGGCCTATGGTCATTTGAACAAATTTTATAAAATTGAGTCTTGAATACAATAAATCAATAACTGATACACGCAAAATAAATGCGCTAAACATGCCAAATAAATAATTACATTAAAAAAAAACATTACATTTTTTCTTAGGAAGCCAAGGAATTAGTAAACAATGAATGAGTAAACAAGGAATTATTCCAAGAATGTGTTAATGAAATGTCAAAATCGATGATGTGTCTCTCACTATTAGTCATTGGGAAAAATGTTACATATCTAATCTTGTTAACAATGTAATTTTCTACATTGTTGTCCTCTTTTTTTCTGTAACTGGAATGTTAGCATCATTTATGTATTTTTGAGTTTTTTTTATATAGTTAACACTCACTCCAATAAATTTAATTTCACTCAGAGCTATTACAGGAATTAATCTCCTCCTAAATGAAGTTTTATTTGAGTTAAAAATAGTCCAGAATAAGTTCTGACTGGTGAAATAATCCTGACATTTCGGGATAACTGTTTTTTTTTCATTAACTACTTTCATTGCTGAAAAATAAAAATACAGATTTTATTTAAATATTTCCTTTAAACATTTTTAGGAGATTTGAAGTTATCTATTAACTTTTTTGTTGAAAGGTTTTTCAAGTGTAACTGGCATTTCAATTTTCTTTTCTTGTGGTATAAATGTATAAATTGGGATTCCATTAGATTAAAATATATTTCAATTTTTTATTATATTCTATATGAAATAATTATTTTATACCGAGGCGGTTTCTTTTTATTTTAATTCGTCTGGCTGGGCACTACCTATACTCTGTAAGATTTACCTATTCAGCCCTGTGTACCTCATTGTCCAAGTAGAAATAGTAGATCAATTATAGTGGTTTAAATATATCCATGTGCATTCCTTAATGCAAATATTATGTTTTTTTTTTCATTTTTTTACCGATTAAATTCAAATAGTTTCGATATATTACTTTATGTTAAAAAAAAAAGCAACAACAACAAAAAGTTTAATCTGATTGTCTTTCTGTTATAAACAGGAAACGATTCAGTTTTTAAATTCATTTTTAATCCTTGGTCAATGAATCGTGCTCCAGAGATAAGATTGGATTTGAAACGAAAGGCAGAGCGTTTAGGGAGAACGAAAAAGGAAGGAAATGCAGATAAAAAGGTTGTGCGACTCAGCTGGCGTTGTTCCAGGAGCGACCCCTCGCGGGGGTTTTGCTAAGCTCACTTACAATTACCTTCTTTAGGCAGTTGACCCACTTAGTTCTTGAAACCAAAGAAAATAAACTCTATTCCCTCTTTGCGATAAATTCGTCTTTTTTTTTTCTCCCTAAAAACTTTTGCTCACTACAAAATTTTAATATAAAAAAAGGAACGACAAAGTTCCTGCAGTGTAATAACGGGGTCTTTATTTCGTGTAGAATTACAATCTATATTACTTTTTAACAGATATTCATAATTATTGTCAAATGGGTTTTATGTGCCAATAATTGAGCCCATATACTACGAGGAAAAAATAACACTGATAAAGAAGCCATAGATATCTGGCATGGTGTTTACTTTTTCTAATGCAGTTTTTCATGCCGATTACAAATCTGAAAACTGTTTTGCACTATCAAGTCATGTTTTTTTTTAGTGCAACGCTGAATTTTCCCAATAACGCCGTACGGGCTTTCTTTAAATCGCCCTGTCCTAATAGTGCTAGGAAGGTGGGAGTGGTGTCATTTTACTCTGTTAAGCATGACCTTTCATATGACATGTAACAAACATCAGGTAATAATACAAATTCTTTTCCAAAACTCAAAACCAAAATTTTGATTATTTTGGAGACTGCGGCTCCAAAAAGCTGGGACTCATGAAGAACTTCGTGAAGGCAGTAGACAACACCTCAAATGCTTTTCAGTGCCTATCCAACAAGCTTCCAGAATTGAGTTATGCGAAAGTGAAAGAAGGTATGCTCATAGGTCCATAATCAAGGCAGATCGTTGCTGACTGCGATAATGAAAATTATGCATGGTTGGGATTGAAGTCTGTTGAAGCCAATTTCCTTGGAAATTATGAATCTCCTGACTTTGTAAATATTGTGCAGAAGTGCATTAGTGCGTACAGCTTGATGAGTTGCAACATGTCCCTCAAGATTCACCTCCTCGACTCACATCCCGAATTCTTTCCGGAGAACCTTGGTTCTGTCGGTGGTGGACATGGCGAACGTTTCATCAGGACATCTCGATGATGGAGTCACACTAACAGGGTCGATAGAGTGGAGCAATGTTGCCTGACTACTCCTGGATGCTTCAGCCCCACATCCTAAATGCTCAGCACAAACGCAATTCTGAAGCCAAGAAATTCAAACCAATATAACTTTAAATAAAGGACCTTTATGTTATACCTATGTATATTATATGTTATATGTTAATTGGTACTCTATTCAGCTATATGTGCTCTACTGAAAATTGTCTACGAGATGATACCTTGATACAATGTTACACATATATAAATGGTTAATGTCCGATATTTCAAAAACGGTGGGTGATAGAGACAAACGGTTTTCAAGTTGCATGTCTGAATTGTCTTGAAACAAGTCTTGGATACAAAGTTATCAATCAAAAGGTTTTTTTTTTTGTTTATCAGTGAAAATAATAACGGTAGACCTATAAAGGTAGATGGCCAGAAATTAGGAGAAACTGTAATTTTATAGATTCTGGCTCATTGCCTACAATTGATATCAGTGTAAATGCTGTTCTGTTGTTTATAGTGTTTTCCAATGTTTTATTGTCATAATTTAAATTTCAGAGCTGCATTCAGCAAATCTCTATTGCTTCAGGTGTAATGTTCGTAAGCTATCCTTCGCTGAGGGGACTCAAAATTGACAACATACTTAAGTCCTTATCTTTAGTAATATAAGTCCATATATGCATGCATATACAGCATTTTAGTTGTCGCCGTATATATACCATGTTTTTGAACGAAAACACAATAAAAATGAAACTTTTTAGTATTAACATTTTTTTTCTCAAAAAATCCTTTATATATAAAGACTGGATGAACTCTTTAAAACATGTTTTCCTACATATATATATATCTATATATATATATATATATATATATATATATATATATATATATATATTATGAGCACCCTTAATGGAGACCACGGGTCAAAGTAACTTGAGAACGGTTTGAAACCAATTCGTGCTGGAAAGCAAGAAAATTTTTTCTGGTTTCATTGGTAGTTATAATTAATTCTTAAAAGAAATGAAGATATATATATATATATATATATATATATATATATATATATATAGATATGACGATATGATATATACGCAGAAGATGATATTTCAAGCTATTAGGATATTAAATTTAATAATATTATGATTAAAAGAAAAACTACTATGAATAGCCTAAAACACAAATAGAAAATGAAATATCACGAATTTTTTATTCAGGCCTCCCTTATAACCCCCACTCCCTTTCGAACCTAAAAAATTTAATATAGCTTATAATCATGGAAGAATTAATGCTAATTTACATATAGTGTTTTTTTTAAGTTCGGTTCAATCGTTAGTGCCCAATAAAATTATTGGCTCCCACTTTTGTTTTACAGTGCATATCTCGTTTAAAATTTGTTATACGACAAAAGTGAATATAACAAAAGTTAATATCCTTTGCATATTTGCCGAAAACCCAATGGAAAACGAAATATCTCTATTTTTAATTTCAGGCCTCTCTTACAACCCCCACTCCTGCTCCATCTGCTGGGCTAATTTGTAAATCTAAACCATCCAGGGCGTCACCCAAACGCATACAAAAAAAATCATTCAAATAGGTCCAGCCGTTTAGGAGGAGTTCAGTGAAATACACAGTAGAATTTATATATATATATATATATATATATATATATATATATATATATATATGGAGAGAGAGTGTGTGTGAGAGAGAAAGAGAGAAAGAGAGAGAGCGAGAGAGAGAGAGAGAGGGAGTGAGGGAAAGAGAGGAACAGGGTGAGAGGGGGAGAGGGGGAGAGAGGGAGGGGGAGAGAGGGAGAGAGAGAGAGAGAGAGAGAGAGAGAGAGAGAGAGAGAGAGAGACAGAGAGAGACAGAGAGAGACAGAGACAGAGACAGAGACAGAGAGAGAGACAGATAGAGAGACTGAGAGAGATGTTAGGAAAATTCTGATTTCGTACTCCTCCACGTTTGGCGTAATTGAAACAAGCTGATTATTGTTAGTAAAGTTTTTACCAGGAGACAAAGCATGGCAATTGAGGATTTAACTAATTAGTATTTACATTCACATGTATTTACAACTCCCTTCTCATTAGAGCTATTGTTGATTTTAAAGGGTCCCCTTTCCACTTCGTTATGCAACTCACGAGTTTAAATATCTAACAAAGGCCATCAAATTTTGTTTACACCTCTAGTATTCGGAATTGTTAATACAATTAAAACAAACAGGAGCATAAATATTGGAACCTCATTTTCGTTGCCATTTAATTAGGTGTTTTTCCTTTAAATGAATCTGATGAGGGTATCGTATGACTCCTGTACTACAATTAAAATTAAATGAATAAAACGTTAGATTCATTTTAAATTATTTCATTTTAAAGTGATGTACGGCACACCATTTTGATGTATCGGATCGAATAATAATTTATATATATTTTCATGTTAAACTAAACACGTTCCTATACACATATCTCTAATATGTAAGGTGAATGTGTTTATTTTCTCCCTCTGCAAACCATGACCCCCCCCTTGGTCGATTTCGTTGAAAAATTAAAACCATTATATTATAATAACAAACAACTTGAATACAGAAAAACCTACACATATTTAGGATTACTTTTCGCATCTTCAGGAGAATTCAATAAAGCAGTTGAACATTTTATTCAGAGACCTCAGCTTGCAGGAGCCAAGGTCAGAGAGATTCGTAGAAGAGGCAAGAGCGATGCTTAGCAAACAAAAATATCACTGTTTGAATCAATGGTCTCTTCAGTACGTCCAGCGCTCTGACTCTCTGATGATGCTAATGTAAATTCCTGAAAGCGCTAAGCGTTTTTTTAAAAAAAATATATTGCGAGGAGCCACAAAATTGTCTTCTGCATAACCTAAACTTAATCAACCTCACCACCAGGAAAATATAAAAACGAGTAATAAATTTTACCGAATCGGCAAGCTGATGTAGAGTCATTTCAGCTTAAGTGACCGAATACCACAAAAGACAAGGATAGTTCTAAAATTTTAACGGTGGCCATCATCAAGTATATACATTAGTGTTGCTGCAAATTACCTTTCCATGACTATTTTTTTTTAGGTTAATCAGAAACACTTTTTTTTTGTGGCTCCTCACAATTTATTTTTAATAAACACTTAGCGCTTTCGGGAATTAAATTCCCATCCTCAGAGCTACAAACAATAAAACACCATACTTAAGGAGTCTAAAAACTATTTTTTAAAAATGTACAGAATTATTCATATAACAAAACAGTCAGTCACACTATAAAATTTATAACAATAAAACATATATTTAAAAACATAGTTATAATTAAAATATAATAAATTAATAATGACATATTTTCTATCTAAGCGTTAAAATTATATAAAACAAAATTACATGGTACATATATACATTTTTTTGATATTGGCTTATGTAGGAGGGATTGCGCGTATAGTAAATTATAATGGTATATTTCCTTTACCTTTGTGCCATGGAGAGTTCAAGCATAATATAATGTATTGGTGTTTGAAATTGTTTTTTGCTGAAATTGATAGTTGGTGTTGTTGACATCAACAATACAAATTCCTAGCTAGAGTAGGATTTTTGAGTAAATAGTGAGTAATATGCCTGGAAATGTTTGTATTTTTGAAGCTTTTAGTTCCTCAACTCTAAGTATCCTTTCTTGAAAGTATCTCTCTCTTATTATTTCTTGACAAGCCAAGATACATTCTTTTATTCTCACAAATTCAAGAGAAGGTATATCATCAGAGGAAAACGTTTTAAGGCGGACTGAAGCTGGAAAGCGATTCCAAGTAAGCACCAATACATCTCTCTGGCATTCTACTCAATCCTTCACAGTAAATCGAACCTTGTATTTCTCGTTCTTCTGAATACAAGCTGAGGCCTTATACTCCTGCCCTAAAGTATACTGTACACGGAGTCAGGGGATAATATCCAGTATCATTTAACAAGAACTCGGTTTTCTTTCTGAGCAAACAACAGGTTCAACTATATATGGATCTCGTTAGAAATGTTTTCTTGTCCAACCTCTACGTTTCTCTAGTGTATTCTCAGAACCATAATATATCTGTTTGTTTAAAACCCAGTCCCTTCGCAGGATGGAAAGATGCTATAATATTGAGTTCAAATAAAATGCCTAAACGATGATAGCCGTTATTCAAAGCTCTATTGAAAATATCTATAATTTTAAACTGGTTATTCATGCAAGCCATGGAGTAATGCATTAATCTATCCACTTTTAGCAGATTTCCCTTAAGGGAAATCAGCTATTGAGGTCGTACTCATGTCGCGATTTTTGAAAATTTTCTTCAAATGTTCATCGATTCTACCCAGGAGATGACGAAAATGAGGTCCGTTCGAAATTATATATATATATATATATATATATATATATATATATATATATATATATGTATATATATATATATATATATATGTATATATATATGTATATATATGTATGTGTGTATTTGTCTGTTAACGCTCGTGGGGTCGCAATTTTTGTCTGATCGTTACCAAACTCGATATTTAAATGTTTTATGCAAGAAGACAGATCAAGTTCGTTAATGGCTGAAACGGACACAAATTTGAAATATCTCCGTTACCATTCGTCGGATCAAAAAATTGTATAAAACTAATCTTATTGCAAATGAAATTTACTATACATATTGTTCTATACATTTATTCTCTCTCTTGAATATTAACCGAGATATTTGCATTTTGACTCTAAGGGATGACTGTTTCCCGCCAAAAGCTAGTTCGGCCCTTTGCCGCTACTGTTCAGCTCTCTTATGGAGATTTCTCCGTTGTATAACTTCACGTGGGAAATCTGCTTAGTTTACGCAGCCGTGACGGACTTTTTCTCTCACTGTTGGGCTTTCTATTAGCAATCTTTTGGCACCTGCACTCATTGATTTCTGTAAAAATTAAATCATTAGTCCTTATGGGCTGGTCCAATCCGAACGTTTCTACAGAGATCTCAGATGAGCCTGGTGAGGAATTTGTGTCACGATATTCAGTTATCTCTTCAATGATGGATCGCGACGAAACCCCAAAAAGGATTGCTTGTTTTCAAAATACTCCCAAAAAGCCAGAACTCGGTATTAATGGACCCAGGCTAACCAACCCAATGCCACCGGCTAAGCATCTTTGCCGACATCACTGTCAAAATGAGCTCTTGAGATAAGGTGAGACCATGACTAAATGTTCAGGAAATAGAAATTCGTTCTAACTAGTAACTAGGGGTTCTAAAAATAGGACCATACGATCAAATGGACTTAGTAACCCGCTTCTTCTAAAAAATGTTTCTATCCGACTTATCATAATGGTGATATTTTATATTTTCGAATTCCAGATGAATATTTTTTTTTTCAAAAATTTGTCAAACCACAATAGGAAGGGAAATCAACTATTGTGGTCGTACTCCACGCGATTTTCCAAAAATTTTCTTCAAATGTCCATCGATCCTACCCAGGAGAAGACAAAATGAGGTCAGTTCAAAATTATATATATATATATATATATATATATATATATATATATATATATATATATATATATATATATATATATATATATATATATCTGTAAACGCTCTAGTGGTCGCAATTTTTGTTTGATCGTTACCAAACTTGATGTTTAAACGTTTTATGTAAAAAGAAAGATCAAGTTCGTTAATGGCTAAAATCGAACAAGTGGGAGGGGGGGGGGTAGAGGGGAAACTCCGAAAATTCGTAATATCTCCAATCTTGTTGTAAATTAAATGTACTATATATATATATATATATATATACTAGCTCAGATACCCGGCTTCGCCCGGGAATTCATCTGAGGCTGAATGGTGATGGTATTTTTTAGCAGGCTTTACATTGCACAATATTTTGACATTTACCCGTCCCAGTTTTTAGGATTGATACCCATCTTTGCCGTGGATTTGCTAATAATAGAATTATTTGTTCGATAAGGCTTCACAGTCTTCGATATTTTTATATTTCCCGTCTCTTATACATGTAAATATGGTGAATTTTTATTTCAGGCCTCCCTTTTAACCCCCCTCCCGTTCGAACCTAAAAATTTTAATATAACTTATAATCATGAAAGAATTAATGCTAATTGACATACCGAGTTTTGTTAAGTTCGGTTCAGCCGTTAGTGCCCGCTAAAGTTTTAACGTATAACTCATTTATACTTAGGTATACGACAAAAGTGTATATAACAAAAGTTACTCCAAATAATAAAATAAACAACTTTTGTTATGTTTTTTTTCGGATAAACCAATAGGAAACGAAATATCGCTATTTTTAATTTCAGGCCTCCCTTATAACCCCCACTCCTACCCGTCCATAGAAATGTTGGTATGGCTTATTATAATGAAGGCCTCACTGCTAATACACATACCGAGTTTTATTTAGTTCGGTTGAGTCTTTTTTGGCAAATAATATTGTTGACTCCCGCTATAATTTTTAGCGTATAACGCATTTAAACTTCGGTATACGACAAAAGTGTATATATCAAAAGTTACTCTAAATAACAAAATAAACAACTTTTGTTATGTGCATATGTACCGAAAAACCTATAGAAAACGAAATATCGCTATTTTTAATTTCATGCTTCCCTTATAACCCCCACTCTTGTTCGTCTCAGAGAAAATTAATATAGCCTAAAGTCTAAGTTGGGTTAGTAGTAATATACATACCAAGTTTCATAAACTTCGGTTCAGCCGTTTACGCGTGAAAAGGTAACAAACAAACAAACAAACAAACAAACAAACAAACAAACAAACAAACAAACATACACGAAAGAAACAAAATGCAGATATGGTGTCTATGACATGTGAAACGAAAAGTTATCGTGAAATTTCGCGAAAAAAATCAATGTACAGACAGAGGTTACAATTTTATATATATATAGATATATATATAGTACTTACATTTATTCTCTATTTCTTACATTTATTCCCTATCTTGAATATTAACCGATATATTTGCATTTTTCAGTTTTGAGCCTTCAGCAAACCCCCACTTATACTCATAAACAATACTTATATAATGATCGGCTTTATTTGTAGCTTAATTACCAAATATTGTTTCCAAGATACCTTTATTATACTTGATACTTCCTAATATGTTCTGGTGATCTCTCCCCCCCCCCATTTGTCTTAAGTTCTTGCTCTACTAAAATTTGATTGGTTTGAGATAAAAATTATTCTGATTCATATATTCTGACAGTACTAGATAAGTAAATAGTTTTCAACAAAATTAATATGTTTTATTCTGATATATTTTAGTAATTGTTTTTCTTCCCGGTAAGAGCATGGAAGATGTGTTTGTTTACTTTTCAGACGCTGGCAGGTTATTGAAGTTGACTGAAAGATTTCTTATTTCCGTTTGTATTTATTCACTTAATGGCGTATTTAATCCAATTAACGTTGGAGTCGTGTTACCAGTATGTAGATTTATCTATTGTTAAACTTCACGAGGGAAATCTGCTTACTTTTCGCAGCCCCTGAATGACGGACTTTTTAAGACATGATATTGTCCCAGCAATTTTGCGTAGCGAGACTATGTGCAATATATAACTAATAATTTATGGTAATATGCAGCTTGGAAACCAGTAATATTATCTCCACATGGAGAGAAATTCCTTAAATGTGGAAACGGCTGATATGACCGTAGGCTAATGTTGACGGAGATGTGGTGTGTTGGTGGTAATTACTGATATTAGTATGGCATGTTGATAAGCTGCCCCAGGGAATGTCTAATAATCACTTCATATAGCACATGCACACCTCTTAGCCCTCCTCTCATGTGCAAAACTAGAACCTCTTCCATTTCTGATAACATTAAATCAACAAAATCAAAATATCATTGATAAATTATGACTATATTTATATATATATATATATATATATATATATATATATATTGTTGTGAGTTGCTGTTGTTTACAACATCCCTTGTACTTGTTCCTGTATTAAATATCTTTGTCTATTCACAAAGTACGCCCAAAATGACAAATAAACATAGTAAATTACAAACTCAAATTAAATAAGTAATGTGATGAATAAATAAACAATGATTACTTATTGTATTATAAAATTACTCATTAGAAGCTATTTTTACTTTTTGTTCAATTGCTTTATTTTATTTTCCTCATTAATGGCTAAACTTCAGTTGAACTTGTGAGTTTAATTTGAACTTGTGATTTTAAATTTTTAATTTTATTTGATCCAGAACAAAAATGTCTTGCCCAAGCATTTTTTATGACGTTATAAATGATGAAGATGTGAAGAAAATACATAGAGTATTATTTGAGGTAGACGTGGATGAAGAAAGTGGTGGTGTACATCACAATCCCCCTGCTATAGAATATGAAATAGGAGATGAAGACCTGGATACAGTTGAAGAAAGACAAGGTAATGCGGAAATATAAACTCAGAAGAATGAAAAGTAATGAATCTACAAAGAAAAAAGCCTACTTTGTCAATATAGAAGACTAATTTTATATATATGTATATTATACTTGTTTCCTATCATTTCTGTTATTTTAATTAATATTTTTTGTCATTGAATAAATTTATTTGTAAGTAACAGTATTTAACTTTAATTTCCTTTCAAATGTTGCAGTTTAAGGTTATACTATTACTGGGATTGAAATGCGATCTGACAGATACAGGGCGACTATTTTTGTAGCAAAGCTGGGCGCGACTACTGGAGTGTTAATGAAAAGGCGAATGAATGAGAGATCTCCTTGAGCAATTGCTCTGAGTTAGCTGATGAGTTATGCAAAGGATATGCATCCAGATAGATACAGTTAAGTTCGTAGAATAGACATCATCAGCAACTGCTATCAAATCTAGTTCCGTTTCCTGAAGTTATTTCATTTGGTAGAGCTGATTATTTTCTCATCTATGTAAAATGTTATAATAATTTAGTCTAGGAGTAGAAAAAAAAAAAAAAAAATCAGACATCTCCACCAAATTAGTTACTTGAATTCCTGACAAATTTAATAAATAAAATATTTGGTTGCACTTCGTTTATAATTGTTTCATTTTAAAGTCGCATAAGACGTATCCGTTACAATGCAAAAAAAAATCCGCCACGCAGGGGCTGCGTAAACTAAGCAGATTTCCCACGAGAAGTTTTACAATAGAGAAATTTCACGAGAGTCCAACAGTTAAGGAAACGGCCGAACTAGCTTTTGACGGAAACTCATGACTAGACCCGAAGTTAGAAGATCTCATTTCGTCCGTTACAATTAATAAAAATGCAAATATCTCGGTTAATATTCATGATAGAGAATAAATGCATAGAACAATATTTATAGTAAGTTTAATGCAATAAGATTGGTTTTATACAATTTTTTGATCCGATGTATGGGAACGGAGATATTTCGAATTTTCGAAAATCCCCCCTCTAAACCCCCATTCCACTGATCCGATTTCAGCCATTCACGAACTTGATCTGTCTTTTTGCATAGAACGTTTAAATATCGAGTTTGGTAACGATCAAACAAAAATTGCGACCGCCAGAGCGTTAAGATATATATATTGTATATATATATATATAATTTTAAACGGACCTCATTTTCGTCATCTCCTGGGTAGGATCGATAGACATGTGAAGAAATTATTCGAAAAACGCGTCATGAGTACGACCTCAATAGCTTCTTTGGTTAGCAACATTCGCAGGATTTTATGTATATGCCTCGTCCCGTTTTACATTACGTCATTTATCAATTCTTTTTCTACAACAGAAAGTCGTTGGGCGTATTTTATTTATTGATTTTGAGCAACCAAATGTTAGAACAGAATGTTAAAAATTACTTCTCCCAGGAATAAGCCTTTCAAATCCACGTACAATACTCTTTTAACACTCCAATACACGCGCCCCCTAGTGAGACATAAATACACGCGTGTCATCTGTCAGATGACTGTTCACTTATTTGTCAAAAGTGAATAATATAATTGTTTTTTCGCAATTTTGCAAGAATAATGGTGTATAGATAAATGAAAAAGTTCAGAAATGTTCACAAATTTGTATTTGAAAAAAAATATGTATATAAATCTTCAAAAATGTTATATTTTTGTAACACAGTTGCCACGGTAGCTTAGTTTCAATTTTATTCCTTATTACGGTTTGCAAAAGGTAAATCAACTAGTAAACCTAGGAGCACAACTCTTATCAGTCTTGTAAGATAGTTTCAGAGAACATAATAATATTGTAAAATGTATGAACACATTGACAATCGAGCCTCATTTCTAGAACTTGGAAAGTTACTCAAACAAATGGAAATTACCAATTAAAAAAAATACTAAAAAAACCATGAACCTTTGCTTTTAAAAAAATAAACTTAAACTTCACTCTGAATCAGTTTCATTACCCACACCCACCATCCATCAACACAAGAAAAGGCACAGTGTTTCAGACATAAATATTGGCCACATTCCTTGCAAGTACGTTTTGTTTTATTTTCCAAGTAAAATCCGCAGCGCTGGCGTCCACCAGCATCAGTAGCTGCTGAGTTGCTTGAAGCTCGTGGTGGTATTTGATCATTGGGAAGGAGTTCCCGAAGACGTAAGGTCATGGTGCGTGGCAAATTGCTGAGCTGCCATCGCATAATCAACTGATCTCTGATGAGTTCAACTGAACTGTCGAGCTAGGCGAGCTTGAGGAATACTAGGGCGGGGGACCAGGCTCCCCTCCCTCCAACAAACTTATGACGAAAAAACAGAACTTGTAATCTGTGAGATGACGTGCGTGTAATGGAGTGTTAAACAAACCACAAATATTTTCAATTCTGTCATATACATATGTATTTAGTTTTGGTTGTGTATTTATGAAAAATACTTCAATACATGTAGAGTAGTACACACACACACACACGCACACACACACATATATATATATATATATATATATATATATATATATATATATATATATTAATCTATCTATCCATTTATCTATATATTTGTCTGTCACCGCTCAAGCAGTCGCAATTATTGTTTGATCGTTACCAAACTCTATATTTAGTCGCTTTATGTAAAAAGAAAGATCAACTTCTTTAACGGCTGAAATCGGACCAGGGCTAAGGTAGCGGGAGGAGGGGGGTATAGAGGAGGAGAATTTTGAAAATTCTAAATAGTTCCGTTACTATACGTCAGATCGAAAAAAGTTATAAAATCAATCTTATTGAAATTAAATTTACTATAAATATTGTTATATGTATTTATTGTCTACCTTATATATTAACGGATATATTTGCATTTTTCAATTTTCAGCCTTCAGCAAACCCCCACTTCTACTAATGTTACATAAACAATACTCGATTATGTAATAGACCACATTATTTGAAGCTTAAATAAAAAATATTTTCTTCAAGAGACCTTTATTATACGAAATACCCCCCCGCGCTTTAAGTTTTTGGAGTACTTCAATTTGATGGATTGAAATAAAAATTATTCTGATTGATTGTAAATTTCAGTACTAGATATGTTATATTCTGACATATTTTAGTATTTTTTTTTCTTTCCTCTGAGAAGTTGGCAGAACTGTTCTTTTACATGTGACGCTTCCGGTCGGGAGGTTTCTAATTATCATTTTTAATTTATTCACTTAATATTCACGGTGGAGTTGTGTTACCAGTATGTAGATTTATCTATTGTTAAACTCCACGCCGGAAATCTGCTTAGTTTACGCAGCACCTGCGTGACGGACTTTTTCTAAAGTAAGAAACATCTGAGCAGTATGTATTCTATTTTTAACTGTTTATTAATGCTCCGAGCATTCAGCAGTATTCTTAATAAATTGTCAAATCATATTTGTTAATTATTTTCGTTAATTTTTGAACGTATCTCATTTACGGATGTATAAGCCGTATATTCATCCTAGAAACAAGGAATTTTACCTATACTGGCCAGGAGTGACACAAGGCCGATTTATATAGTGATACATTGGTCAATAAAGATAAGCATCGAAACCCTCAGAGGTAGCAGACAAATAGGGTCTATTGCCTAGGACGCCCATTGGGAAACTACTTCAGCACTGGAAGGCAATTTAACATCGTTAAACAATTTATACCCTCAATTTCCTATTGGTAATTTATTATTTACTATGAATAATAGTAGTGGCCAGTAAACTTGGATGAGAGATGTTTTGTCTAGGGCTACAGCCAATTTTATTTTAGTACCTTCATATATCTTTATATATTTATAAGTTGCTCTTCTTCCAGAATTTTCCTCTTGATTTTTAATAATAATTTTAAAACAACAATTTTATGAAACACTAATATGTACTGAGATATTTTCATTTTTTTTTCGTCACACTCTATTTTGATGAAAATAGGATTTGCATAACTAGACGTTGCAACATACCTCAATATGAAATTCCATCATTCTAAGGCTAGTCGTTTTTGAGTAAACATACATCACAACGAAATTAATGAAAATGGATTCCAGCAAGAGTAAAGGTAAAAAATACCAATAAAATATGAAAACCGAAAGCTCTCGAAATTAAATTTCATCCTTTACTTCCTTTAATTAAATAAAAAAACTGGAAACTGATGCTAAAAATACGGAGGAAATCTCTAAAACTGGGACAGGTCATTTTTCTACATTATGAATCAAATGCACTTCTAGAGTTCTAACATTTGGTTGCTCAAAATCAATAAATAAAATACGCCCAACGACTTTCTGTTGTAGAAAAAGAATTGATAAATGACGTAATGTAAAACGGGACGATGCATATACTTAAAATCCAACGAATGTTGCTAACCAAAGAAGCTATTGAGGTCGTACTCATGACGCGATTTTCGAATAATTTCTTCACATGTCTATCGATCCTACCCAGGAGATGACGAAAATGAGGTCCGTTTAAAATTATATATATATGTAGTGCCGTTTTTTTTTTTTGTTTTTGTCTTTTAACAACTATTCATGTTCTGTTTCTGTTTCCTTTCTCCGTTCAATAGTTTTTTTCTTTTCAATAATTTGGAGTAATTTTTACTATTTGGTTGGTGCGATAAAGGGTGTAAATCGCTAAACTTGCGTGACACCAAACAAACAAATAAATAAATTAATGTATGTAGTGCCTGATACACTTGTAGTGTTGTTATTGAAGAATTTGCATTTTTCGACAGTTACAGTATTTTTTTTCTTCTGCTACATTCTACTGTTTTTTGTGTGATTGCTAAAGTGAGTGAATTATTATCTTTTATAACATTAAAGCCTAAATTTGTATGCATTTTCGTCATTATTCAAATACTTACTTCTTGAAGAGGTTATATTTGTAGCCAAAGGTTTTCACGAAAGGGCACGGTTGGGCTGGTTGTCACATGTGACAAGCAACCACATACTAGTTTTCTAATTATTACTTTTAGCAGATTTCCCTTAAGGAAAATCAGCTATTGAGGTACTCATGACGCGATTCTTCTTCTAACCTTACCTGACGTTTCTAACCTTAACTTACCTTCGTTACTTTGTGAGATTTATGCAAATACGTTCTGTTCATCCGCCCCCCCCCTTCTTTAGTTCTTGGACTACTAAAATTTGAGTTATTAAAATATAAATTATTCTTACAATTCAGAAGCCGTTTCAGTTGGGAATTTATTTTAATTAACTGAAAAATTTCTCATTACCGTATTTAATCACGGTGGTGTTGTGTTACCAGTATACAGATTTCTCTATTGTAAAACTTCACATTTGCTTAGTTGGAAATTTGCTTAGTTTACGCAGCCCCTGCTTGACGGACTTTTTCATTACAGGCCAAGTAATGGTTCAAAACTTTAAAAATACCTCGAGAAAAGGGTCCACCTTCGGTTAAAATACTTCAGGCTGCTCTAACATCACGACAGGAAAAAAAAATGTTGTATATTGTTCAGAAAATAAACATGTTGACTACTGTTGTTTGGTTTGTCTCGAATCATTTTCTAATAGTCGCCCTGGTGAAGAGTGGATTCATTGTGTTGAAAGTAAACGCTAGGACTCATAGTGATTGCACTAAAAGATCGAAAATATTTGATTCTTATAATGGCAAGAGAGGCTTTCCTAATCACGAAGACTTAAAAAATAAACTGATATCACAGTGAATAATGATAATAGTTTATATAAAAAAATATTTATTTTGCTCTATTGCGTAGCCGACTTGTTGTAATTTTTATATTTATAATTCTTCAATACGTATGTCACTGAACTCATCCTAAACGGCTGGACCGATTTGAATGAATATTTTTGTACGCGTTTGGGTGACGCCCTGGATGGTTTAGATTCACAAATCAGCACGGCAGATGGAGCAGGAGTGGGGGTCGTAAGGGAGGCCTAAAATTAAAAAAAATCGATATTTCGTCTCCTAGTGGTTTTCGGCACATATGCACAGGATACAAGTTGTTTATTTTGTTATTTAGAGTAACTTTTGTTATGTTCACTTTTTCCGTATAACAATGTATAAACGAGACATACACTAAAAAGTTAAAGTGGGAGCCAACAAATTTATTGGGCACTAACGATTGAATCAAACTTAACAAAACACTATATGTAAATTAGCATTAATTCTTCCATGATTATAAGGTATACTAAATTTTTTAGGTTCGAACGGGAGTGGGGGGGGGTTATAAGGGAGGTCTGAATAAAAAATTGGCGATATTTTATTTTCTATTTGTTTTTAGGCAAAAGTGAACATAATAAATGTTGTTTTTTTGTGTTATTAAGTTTTTTTTTGTTTTAATCATAATATTATTAAATTTAATATCCTAATCGCTTGATATATCATGCAGGACAACGTCTGTCGGGTCCGCTAGTCAATATATAATAATTTGAGAATAGAAGATTACATTGACTTTAACAAATTTAAAAATGATTTAGAAATTTACCAATTTAAAATTTGTTTACTTCATACTAAAAATATGTGACAAATAAAAATTAGTCATTAGCTATTTCCAATGCAGAAAGGAATTGTGATTTTTTTTGTTATTGTTATTGTGATGTTTGGTTACCAAACATTCACAACCCTTTGATCTTTCATCTGAAATAATATTTATTTGCTCAGGTAAGAAAAAACGTCTCGTTCCTTCACTATTCTTTATTCGTTGTGACAGAGCGCTTTTAGAGGATACGCTCCATCATCAGTGCCCTCTTCACAATGATGTGACAGGAACCAAGGATTCCCTGTGACTCCCCTGTGATTTCCTGTGGGTCACAGGGAATCCTTGGTTCCTGTCACATCATTGTGAAGAGGGCACTGATGATGGAGCGTATGCTCTGAAAGCGCTCTGTCACAACGAATAAAGAATAGTGAAGGAACGAGGCGTTTTTTCTTACCTGAGATAATAATTCCTTTACCATCCAGCACCTCAAAAATGAATATTTATTTGCATTACGATGTTTAAAAACAATATAAAAAAAAAGAAAAGAAAAAAAAAACATTTTTTGAAACAATGTGACATCGAGCCCAGGACTCGCCTATCATCTTTCAGTTTTGTCAGTTGTTGTAAGTGATCATATAAATAAAAAGTTTGGTTAAGTTTTAGCACTCTAAATAGAAGATCATATTCTTTTAACAGGGATTTTAGTTGTATTATTCACAAGGCTTTGCCCATAATATTTTTTTTCAAAAATATTATTGTAAATGCCATACTTCTATTTTAATTGTTTGTTTTTACGAGTATATATAGTGACATTTATATTTTTTTTATAGACTTGTATATTCCAATGCGCTCTATCAAATCCTTACTCATGATCAAAAATCAAGCGTTTTTTGGTACTCGTGATATATTATTCTTCTACAATGCATCTATGGTTTATGGATCAATGTTAATCAAAGTTGGTTTCTGAGTAATTTTTCGTTTAATAAATTGACAATCATTACGGATTATGAACTAAATTTGGTTGTCGTTAAGTTCAAGAGGATAATCATAGTCTTTTACTCAAGAGGCACAGTTTTTACAGTCCGTATTTTAAGGCACCTTACCATATACAAAGCACAATATTGTATATCTTTCGAGAATGTTTTACTTTATCAAAATAAATGAAATGTCCGTCAAGCAGAGGGTGTGTAAACTGAGCTGATTTCCCACTGGCGGGTTTAATACTATTGTCACCATCTCATCTCAACATCTATTTTACATATGAAAGTAAAAATCAATGAGTATATGTGATGATTTATTGGGTAAGACCAAAAACAAGAAGGAACAAACAATTCGCTTAAAAAAATTAATAGAACGACAATTGTAGGGCATCGATAGTTTGGCAAGGTTGGTCTTATAACATTTTTCGATACGAAACACAATAACTGAGATATTATGAATTTTCACCTCATTTTATTAGCAGATTCCCCTTAAGGGAAATTTGCAATTGATGAGACGCCAATTTTTACTCATGACGCCAATTTCGATATTTTTCTTCAAATGTCCATCGCTCCTACCTAGTAGATGACGAAAATGAGGTCCGTTCAAAACTGTATATATATACCGTTATAGCAGTTGCAATTTTCGTTTGATCGTTACCAAACTCGATTTAGTCGTTTTATGCAAAAAGAAAAACCAAATTCGCTAACGGCTGAAATTGGACCAGAGGGGGGGAGGTTTAGAGAGGGAAAATTTTGAAAATTCGTATATCTCCGTTTCTATAAGTCGGATCGAACCAGTGTAGAGAATAAATCTTATTGTAAATTAAATTTACTGTAAATATTGATATATACATTTATTTTCTATCTTGAATATTAACAATATTCTCTATATCGGGGTAATTGTAACCCCTTAAATTGTGTCTTAAATTCTTGGACCACAAAAATTTGATTGATTCAGATAAAAATTATTCTGATTAATTACAAAATTACAGTACTAGGTGTAGTACAATGTTTTCAATAAAATGAATATGTTTTATTCTGATATGTTTCAGTTATTGTTTTCAGTTTTTTGTTCCGGTGAGCCGTTGGCAGCCTGTTTGTTTACACTTGAGTCACTTCCCACCGTCAGGTGAAAGATTTCTTGTAACCTTTTGTTCTTATTCACATAATATTCATGGTGGTATAATGTTAGCAGTATGTAGGTTTGTCTATTATTTATCTTTACGAGGGAAATCTGCTTAGTTTGCGCAGCCCCTGCGTGACGGACGTTTCGTAACCTCCAGTTTAGGATTAATGGTTATTTGAGGAAATTTATAGATAATTGCGTCATGAGTGCTACCTCAATAGCTAAATATATCGATAATGTTCATTTCCTTTTACAATGTTAGAATTTTACTTAAAAAGATACTAGTTAACACATTGGGTAACTTTGCTATTGAATCTCCCACACAGTACCATATAATACCTTATAAATTTAAAGATGTGAACCTTGCAAGTTGAAAGATATGAACTCGTTTAAGGTTACATATAGCAAGACTTTTCGTGAAATCCTAAATGATTTAATGCCAATCCAATATGCCTCTAAAAACTCAAATATTTGTATCATATATACGACTCTTTGTAATATTAATTCAATATTGGCTCCTCTGTAACTGAAACTATGAGTTATCTTCCCTTAGGCTTCCATTGTTCCAGAGTATCTGTTTTAGCTGTATTCGATAAATGGACAAAGGGACAGATATTCCCTATTCAGCTATACATATGAACAGACATTAAACACGAAACTCATTAAGCCTCCCTGCATAACATTCATATCAATTTCTAATAACCAGAGAAACTGAATGAAAGTACAATCAATTTAAAAAAGGAAAGCTTTGTCGTATTAACCATTGGAATTTTCCAGTCTTAATGTTAACAGATATTTCAGAATTAAATTAGATTAATGAGCGATATGGTTTGCTCTAATTTTGTTTTGTTACATTCTTGTTCTGGAAGTCGTAAAACTTAAATGGACTATCCAGATGGAATCCTACTATGAGGGGAGAAAAACGGGCTATCTACAGGTTACCACCCTTTTTTAGCCAGGGTGGGACTACGGATTTTATTTAGTGAGTTCAACACTAAATTAATAACTACTGCTTAGAGGGTAATCTAACTTTACCAGTCTAGGTTTATCTTGTGAAATTTAGTCCAACGCTTCAACCCACATGGCTTACCTGAGCCCCTAAGTGAAATGCAATCAACATACAAACATTTGGTTCATTTAAATCATTCGAAGTACAAGGAAGACATGTGGTACTCACATCAGATTTCTTTTTATTTATAATGTTTATTAAAAGTACTAATTCTAAACGATTGAACATAATTATTTTAAACTTTTAAACGGATATTCAGTAATTGGTATTATATATATATATATATATATATATATATATATATATATATAATATAGAACTACAATGGGTACAATTACCTTAAATTGGTAGATAATGAGTCTGACCTTGATAAGTGCTCCCAAAAAAGGGGGCAGCTTAATTTGTTCATTTGCAGCTTTGGTGTCTGTTTGTTTGTTACCTTTTCACGCATAAACGGCTTAACTGAATTTTATGAAACTTGGTTTGGGCAGCGAGGACTACGATCTCTTCATCTCACCTAGTTTTTTGAATATAAATGAAATTATTTTAAGAGTGACACTATAATTTAATTCCATCAGGTAGATAAATTATTAAAATAATATTTTGGGTCAATAATTTAAGGAAAACAATCTCAGTTACTCTCATTTGGGAGCGGAAGTTGGTGGGAGGCTAAAACAGTTAATTGAGTTTACTTATTTCCTGTGAAATGTGGCATTACTGGAAGTGTTTTCCACTGAGATTTACTATTAAAAACTATGCTTAAACTATATGTGCTCGCATTGGTTTTTGACGGGAAATATATTCATTATAGATTATATTTAATAGTAATAAATGGTACCCATGATTATTGTTTGAATTATTCAAAAACGGTGAAGCAAAAAGTTTAAGGGGATAGATTAGGAACACATTTTCATTTATTCTTCAAAACTAAAATTTCTAAAATCTCCTAATAAGGTAGGATCTCAATAACTTATTTGCCGCGAGGGATATTTGTTAATGTAAAGCACAATTGTTAATATTCACATAAGTCATGTCAAACACAGGCTTTCAAATATAAACTTTAACAGCCTCTATTAAAATGTTTGTAATTTTGCTAAATTGTTTTCTCTTATTCCTCGCCCCTATTTTTCTCCCTTTAGTTATTTTCATTTTTTCCCTTACCAACTGGGGCCAGCCCTCCCACCCCACGGGCTTTGTCGCTTGCTGAAATATCTCTCTCTCTCGCTCGGAGAATTAGTTTCCGGAAAATGAAATGTTTATGACGTCAGCTCGTCCAATTTGTATGTAAATTTTTCTGAGCCCTTCTATTCTCAGGTCCTACAAAGACACCTTCCCCTATTGATTGCCAAAAAGTAAAAGCTCAATTTCTGGTGTTTTGTTCCTAAGTATACTCTAGTATTTAGGGATTAGTTTTATTTTTAATGAACGAATTTTCTGGGCGTAAGCTATTGCCAGAAGTCACATATAGAGAGAGGTACACAATTCCAGTACCAAAATGACGTTTCACTTCGATGCCCTAAAAAAAAATATTTGTTCGTATTCGTAAAAAAAAATATATATTTATCATTCAAACGGAAAACCAATTATTCATTGAAAATCCAATTAAGAAGTTCAGTAAACGGTTTTACGTCTTGTTTAAGATTCTTGGAAACCCAGAATTTAAGAATAGAACACTTGAGCTTGTATGATAAAAAACTAGGTAAATCTACCTAGTGTAAACAGCCCCTGAAAAAAATGACTTTCATATTTGTACAAATAAAAATATTAAGAAGAATAAAGTCTATTTTAAATTTAGGGATTTAATGCGCAAGCCAAGATGGAGTCGTGTAATACCCGAACTACCATTTTTGTTAGATAGAGAGTTATATCTAAGTGTACGAGCATAACTACTTGCTGAGATATTAATAGTAAATTGTGGATAAACTAGTTGATAATATTGGTCAATATTAAAGAGACTTAAATGCACTCAATGTAACACATTAAACACCTGTGTTACACCATTAAACACCTGACTAACTGCAGACTTCGTCAATTTCTGAACTGAGCCGAACAACTTGTACGAACTATTAACAGAAATTAGCCGACATATTAATGCTCTCTTAAATCACTTGAAGACAATTGGCATTTATTACAACAAACTTTATGACATACCTACTCCTCTCATTCCTCCCCTCACGTTTTATTCCTCAAATTTCGTTACTAATTCAAGTGTGTGTGTGTGTGTGTGTTTGTGTGAACAATAATGTATAATACATTTATAACCTTTGCCTTAGACGTCCATCTAGGATTTATTGAAAAATTTATATTTTTACACAGTTTTAATTTAACGCTTCCTCAATTTTATTCTGCTATACTATCATACTATGTTTTAATAATTTTAAAAACATTTTTCTATATTTTAACATTTTAATTTAGGTGATTGAAAAAAAAATATACTGAGCGACATCGCCTAGTTGCTAAGTTCAGCAAATAAATACCCGTAAACAAATAAAAATAAAGAGAGTTACTTCCCACCCAGTTACTCCTTTATTCAGCTATCTTACATTTTTAGCAGATTTCCCTTAGGGGAAATCAGCTATTGAGGTCGTACTCATGACGCGATTTTCGAAACATTTCTTCAAATGTCCATCGATCCTACCCAGGAGATGACGAAAATGAGGTCCCTTCAAAATTATATATTTTTACTTCGTGTGAACCCTCCTTTGGAGACACAACACTTAAAATAACTAACAACCACTTACAAGACTTTACGTTCAAAGAAAAGACTCGCAGTAAACTGTGGACTGTGTAGAAATCAGAAGATTCACCATATATCAGATGGTTCTACATAAAGAAGCTGACATCGATTATTCAAATTCTAAAAGTTCATTTCCGGACGAACCACCAGCAATATAATTAATCTAAAATTAACTACATTATATTTCTTCGAAACATTATTGATTATTTTTATAAATAGTGGAACTAGCATTAACTGGGTTAAGATTGTTAAAGTATATTAAGAGTTATTAATTTTTTATATACATTTTCCCTGTATAACAAACCTATATAAAGGGATGTTTTTATCCACACCTCATACGTGTTTGTATTATATGCGTTCCCCCAATATTTTTTTACAATTGGTTTTACAACGAGGTCAGTACATATTTATAAAACTTTTTATAAAAAAAATTATTATCCATAAACAATTATTATTATTATTATTTATTAACGTCCACTTTTTGCAACTGAGGCTAATTGGGTCAGGTTATCTACAGGTTACCACCCTTTTCTAGCCAGGGTGGGATTTTAGGACGTTATTTAATGAATTTCGTCACTAAATAATTTCCTTTGCCCAGGCAAGAATCGAACTCGCCACTCTAGGTTCACCATGTGAGATAAAGATCAACGCTTTAACTCCATAAATAATTAAGGAAAATACAAATTAATTTAACAAAAATAAATTACATTATTTTAATGTTATATTTTAGTTTCCTCTTTCAGCTTGATGGCTTCATTTGCTATTATTTAAATAAAGTGTCGGGACTAACAGGCCACGTTAAAAGGTAATTCTTTGCCATTTTTGTGTCTTGCGTCAGTCAGCATTCATAAATCAAGTGAGTCAATGTTTCTTCAGTGTAACTGTCGAATTTACAGGGTTTTTTTTTAATCCTAAAGTGTATATCTGTGTAATTAAGTCTGAACTTTCGAGTCCAGAAATAAGTAGTAATTGTGGTAGAGAAAATGTCTGTTCGGATCGTGAGATGTTAGTCTTTAAAGCGGGGATAAATAATTTTAAATGTAATCCTTTATCTCTACTGATATTTTAAATTTTCCAATTTAGTTATCAATTCAAAGCCATTAGTTACATCAAATGCATTATCATCTACTAAAATCTTTAGGCACAGGTCTAATTATTTTGATAATTTGCGGCACTCTGCAGTAAGGTTATTTAATTCTGTTAGTCTTATTTAATGAAACCATAAGCAATAAAATAATGGACTTTCAGTTCATATTTTTAATTTTTTTATTTCTGTTTCTATATTTCATGTAGATCAATACATCTACATGTTTCATTACCCTATTTCTTAAAGGTTTTTTTTTTTTTTTTTTTTTTTTTTTTTTTTTTTAATACGGGCGTTTAGCTCATACAAAAAATCTTGGTATATTTAAAATGTTCATTTATCTTACATATTTTTAATAAGAAATTCATGAGATATATCTTATCGAGTAATTTTAGTTACTAAAGGATATTACAGCCAAGTATAAAGGGTTAAGTATAAGTTAATGCAATTTACTAACCAAGATGGGACAAACTATTATACTTCATTTCTTTAGCCCTAGAATACTAACCTACCTAAATTTTACTAATAGAGTATAGGGAAACACATCCCGCCATTTCGGAATTGTCGCTGGCGCTTCCTGGAGCCAGGTATACTTCCTCCATTTAGTAATGTTTGAGACGCGGTCAAGGTCACATTTATTTATCATCCCAGTTCGGAGCGGTACATCATCAAAGTAAAGACGGTGAGTAACATGTATGCATAGTTATTAATAAGAGAATATTATGTGCGTAATATTTACTCCCAGTTAGCAATAGTGTATTAATATTACTGGAGTATTTTTTACTCATAGTTATTAATAAGAGAATATTATGTGAGCAATATTTACTCATAGTTATCAATAAACATTAGTGATTTTTCAAAATGGGTACAGTAATACTTGTGAAATAATTCGGTATTTTTTTTTATAATTCTGTTTTGGGAGACTGACCATTATTCTGAGAATGGAGGAGCATAGAATAGCCAGTATTGAAGAATTCTGGAGAGCTTTTAATGAAGATGCCATTGATGAAGAAGAGGAAGATATGCTGGAGATTAATTCAGATGACAGTGACGGAGAATGTGGGGAAACACCTACGCACTCACAAAATGAAGGCCAATTCCTAACTACCAAAGGTCCAAAGAAATTTTGTTCATACAAGAAGAAGAGTAATACAACTACATCTTGCGTAAAATGTTTTAAATACATATTTAGTGAGCACCATGTAAAATTCTGTTCGGAATGAGGATCAATTTAAACATTTTTTTACTCATTATTTTTATATTGTATTATTTAATTTTTCAATTTATTTGCACCTATAATTACAAATATGTTAACAATTAAATAAAATGAGATTATAAAAACATGTCTAGCCATCTATTTCCAGTCTATTTCGCCTAGGAGTAAAATATACTCATAGTTAGTAATACACAACTACGAATTAAGGTTAGTATTCTAGGGTTAGTACGTCACGAAGCAAATGTATAAAAGGCATTGATGATATATTTATGAATTGATTATGTGTAAAATTGGCCACTAAAGATGACGAAATTCCAAGGAAGCCCCGCTTCAAATAACTATATAATGTTCATTAATAAAAGTGTAATTTAATACTAAAGATTGTTAATATTTAATTTTCAATTTATTAACTAATACAATAAATTCACTCACTCGTACTAAAGAAAAAAAAGTTCTTATCCAAAATCATTCAAAACTCATAACGTTGTTGTAATGGAGAAGAAAGAAAACGTAGAAAAGTTGTAGTTTAGTAGAAGTAAAAGTTGTAGTATTTGCGAGTTACAAACGTGGTCACTTTGAAAAGTAATCCAGTAAAAAGCAAGTAGAAACTTTGTCTGGAGTAGAGAGAGAGAGAGTATTTTCTCCGGAGAGCGATCACTCCTGGGAGCGAGTCCCATCTTACACCGCTCCCAGGGGGTCCTCCCTATATTTAGCTGTTTGTTTCACTCCTTTCCCCCGGCTAGATTGTTACTTTAAATGCTCATTATTAGCAAATTACCCCTAAGGGAAATCTGCTATTACGCTTTTACACATAAACAAAAAACGTTCGTCGAGTAGGGGCTGCGTAAACTAAGCAGATTAAGTCACGTGAAGTTTTACAATAGAGAAATCTGCCTACTGATAACAGTAGTAGTAATGAGTCTCTAAACCAATTTCACGAGAGCCGAACAGTTAAAAATGTATCGTGAAATTTCGCGAAAAAAATCAATGTACAGACATAAGTTACAATTTTATATATATATATATATATATATATATATATATATATATATATATATATATATATATGTTTGCTTGGTGTCAGGCTTTAGTAAACGAATTTACAGCCTTTATCATACAAACCAAAAGGTAAAAATTACTCCAAATTATTGAATATACACGTATAGGTAGCATAAAATGTAATTTTGCATTACATTTGGTATTACATTGTGTCAGAATTAAACCTTTATGACTATATTTCTCTGGAAATAAGAAGAGGTTGGCTTCTATATAGTTATAGTTTGTAAATGTGTGATTGTTTTAAATATGATAATAAAGTGTCTAGATATGTACTTTCGTTGTTTTGAAGTTCATATATACATATACACACACACACACACACACACACACACACACACACACACACACACACACACACACACACACACGCACACAGTTAATGAAACGGCCGAACTAGCAGTCGGCAGAAAGTCCCAAATAGATCCCACTTCAGCCGATCAGTTATCAGGCACACAATAAAAATCCAAATATTCAAGATAGAGAATAAATAAATGTATATAACAATATTTATAACAAATTTAATTTATATTAAGAATGGTTCTATACAAGTTTTCGATCCGACGCATAATAACGGAGAAATTTTGAATTTTCGAAAATCCCCCCTCTAAACACCCCTTCCCACTGGCCCGATTTCAGCCATTAACGAACTTGATCTTTCTTTTTACAAAAAACGGTAAATTATCGAGTTTGGTAACGATTAAACAATAATTGCGACCGCTAGAGGGGTAACAGACAAATATACAACAGACAATATTAAATCCTTTCCCGTTCAACTAATGTTAAGAACGATAGGCAAATCAATTAGTGGGCAGTTTTAGTAAGGATATATATATAATATATATATATATATATATATATATATATATATATAACTTTGATCGGACCTCATTTTCGTCATCTCCTGGGTAGGATCGATAGACATATGAAGAAATATTTCAAAAATCGCGTCATGAGTATGTCCTCTATAGCTGATTTTCCTTAAGTCTGCTAAAGATAATCGTCTTGTGTAGCTCGATCGGGGATAGCTGGTATATCCCCAAAACGAGATATATTCAAATTTGCATATTTATTTACCCATCAATTTATGTTATAACGCATAATTTTGGCGGATAATTGAAGGAAAATGAAAGTTAATGGAAAATGAAAAGAAAACTAAAGGAGGAATGATGAAGTCCTTGCACACCCGAGAAAAGGGAATATGGGAAAATGTCTGTCGTCCAGGGGCTTCGTTAACTACACCGATTTTCCACGTAGTCGCATTTATTTCCAAATGTAAAAGATCAATAAAAACCATATTTGGTATTTAGGCTACGAATAAAGTGATCCATAATACCACTATAACATGAGTAGGAGTGGGGGTTTACAGAAGGTTGAAATCTAAAAACAAAATGCAAATATCTCGGTTAATAACCAATATAGAGAAAAAATATACATAACAACATTTATAGCGGAAACTTTAAGAATTTTCGGAATTCCCCCCTCTAAACTCTCCCTCCCAATGGTCGGATTTGAACCATTAACGAACTGCGCCTTTAGATTTAGATAAAACGTGTTTAAATATCAAGTTAGGTAGCGAAAAAAACGAAAATTGCTACCGCTAACACGTTAACAGACACACACACACACACACACAAATATATATATATATATATATATATATATATATCTATATATATATACTAGCTCAGATAACCCCGGCTTCGCTCGGGAATTCATTTGAGGCTGAATGGTGGCATTTTTTTGGCAAGGCTTTACTTTGCTCAATAATTTGACATTTACCCGTCCCAGTGTTTAGTGTAAATACGTCGTTTCTGTGGATTTGTTAATAATAAAATTATTTTTTTATGTAAGACTTTACTGTCCTCCATATTGTCATATTTCCCGTTCCCTGTGGATTATGCATAGATTTGAATTATTAAGCACAAAATATTAACATACATTTGAATTAATTTTTCCCGGTGAGTTTCCTGGTAGTTCCAAAGAATTGTTGAGCGAATTTCTCTAATTAAAAAAAAATAAACAACTTTTGTTATTTGCATATTTGCCGAAACCCCAATAGGAAACGAAATATCACTATTTTTAATTTCAGGCCTCCCTTACAACCTCCACTCCTGCCTGTCCCTAGAAATGTTAGTATGGCGTATTATAAGGAGGGCGTTAGTGCTAATACACATACCGAGTGTTTTATTTAGTTCGTTTGAGTCTTTTGTGCCAAATAAAATTGTTGACTTCCGCTTTAATTTTAGCGTATAACGCCTTTATACTTCGGTATACGACGATAGTGTATATGGCAAAAGTTTCTCTTAATAAGCAAATTAACAACTTTTGTTATGTGCATATTTGCCGAAACCCCAATAGGAAACAAACAATCACTGTTTTTAATTTCCGGCCTCCCTTATAACCCCCACTCCTGTTCGTCTCAGAGAATATTAGCA
>CM032231.1:90905000-90930000 GCA_019009955.1 Riptortus pedestris | reverse complement strand
CAATCCTTATAATATCTGCCATCCACAATAAAACCTTCATTAGTTATATCACGATATGAATACTTTAACGACGTTTTAATAACGTAATTACTACCATGGGTCACAAATGACCCCAAAGCGGACAGAGGTAATCACAGACACAAGACGAAGAGGTTAACTGTAACATCTGTTACTAAGGGGTGAATACATGGTAGGTACCTGTGGCGCTGCCTAACAAGAAACCAGAGAAACCTTCATTTTTATTTTATGCTCTGGTTGTTTTTGACCCGGAAGTTAGAGGTTAACTATTGCAAGGCCAAGACCACACTGAGGCGAGGGGTGTACATGGGGAAGGTGCCAGTACCTTGACAGTGTAAATTGACACTTTGTGATTTTTTTCTGGCCACAAATATTTACTTTGTACCTTTGTTTATTTTTTTATTGTTTTTGAATATATTTATGAATGCACACAAAAATATTCATCAAAATCGGTTCATAAATAAGAAAGTTATAAATTATTTTTGAATTCAAAACAAATTAATTTTACTGTTCTCTATCGATAAACAACACGAAAATCTCAAAACTTTAAGAGGCTATAAAATCCAAACCGTTAAAGATATAACAAAACTATTTGGTATGGTATCTCACAACAATGAATAGAATACCTACAATAAGTTTCAACAAAATCTGAAATAATGGGTGTCAAAATCATTTTTTTTGTGGTTGGTTTTACATGCATTCTCTCTGAAAATGTCTGACCCGGAAAGGCAAAACATTTCACACTGGGGACAAATTGACCCGTACGTCACCAGTTAAGGGATATATATATATATATATATATCTATATATATATATATATATATATATATATATATACTCTATTTTTGAGGCTTCATCGCCCAAATAAAATAATACCCCAAAACATATGATTAATTGAAGTAGCTATTCAAATCAAATTTATTGCCTGACGAAGATGGACGCATTTCCATCGAAAATTTGCAAACCAATTAACATTCTGGTGCAGATAGCCGAAGTCCTCAAAATGAATATATATATATATATATATATATATATATATATATATATATATATATATATATATACTAGCACAGAATTCATTTGAGGCTGAATGGAATGGTATTTTTTAGCAGGCTTCATATTGCACTACATTTTGACATTTACCCGTCCCAGTGTTTAGGATTGATACCCGTCGTTACCGTGGATTTGCTAATAATAGAATATTTGTTCGATAAGGCTTCACTGTCTTCGATATTTTTATATTTCCCGTCTCTTATACATGTAAATATGGTAAATTTTTATTTCCCCTTATAACCCCCCTCCTGTTCGAACCTAAAAATTTTAATATAACATATAATCATGGAAGAATTAATGCTAATTGACATACCGAGCTTTGTTAAGTTCGGTTCAGCCGTTAGTGCCCAATAAAATTGTTAGCTCCCGCTAAAGTTTTAACGTAAACTAATTTATACTTAGGTATACGACAAAAGTTACTCCAAATAACAAAATAAACAACTTTTGTTATGTTTATATTTGCGGAAAAACCAATAGGAAACGAAATATCGCTATTTTTAATTTCAGGCTTCCCTTATAACCTTAAATCCTGTTCGCCTCAGAGAAAATTAATATAGCCTAAAGTCTAAGTTGGGTTAGTAGTAATATACATACCTAGTTTCATAAAATTCGGTTCAGCCGTTTATGCGTGAAAAGGTAACAAACAAACAAACAAACACACATGAAAGAAACAAAATGCAGTTATGGTGTCTATGACATGTGTAACGAAAAGTTATCGTGAAAATTCGCGAAAAAATCAATGTAGAGACAGAGGTTATAATTATATATATATATATATATATATATATATATATATATATATTGATTATAGGTTTATGTCTTTTTCATTATTAGCTCCTAGCGGCCTTAGTATTTATTAACGAATTTCGGATGAGATTACAGTCTGAATAGGAAGGAGAATTAGGAGAGGCAAACAAGGACTAAACTGCTTTAATAGCTTTGGCTGCAAGGGATTAAAGATATATATTGCTGCTTGTAAGACTAAATAATCTAACTAAATGCTAGTCTTTATTACTGAATTACATTCGTATTAGGCCTCCCAAATAGGAATTACAAATCTATATTAAGTTGTAAGTATTGTTTAAGAGATACATTTTTTTTCACGCCGTTTATGCGTGAAAAGGTAACAAACAAACAAACAGACACGAAAGAAACAAAATGCAGTTATGGTGTCTATGACATGTGATACGAAAAGTTATCGTGAAATTTCGCGAAAAAAATCAATGTACAGACAGAGGTTACAATTTTATATATATATATATATATATATATATATATATATATATATATATATACTTAGATATGGTATGATTCTAGACGTCACCGACTCAGTGGTATGCTTTAACTATTCTATAATAAATAACCATAGTATGTATGCTGCTGAAGAGTTGTCAAATAGGACGTCAAACGTGTTGTGTGAGAAAGTGAGAAACAAATATGAGAAAGAAGTCATATTGTCTTACATCGTCTCACCTTCCACCATTTTACCCAACAAGAAAGTTCAAGAAGAAAATTCCTTATTTGTAATTGATAAAGAATACCAGAAATCTATCTGACCTAGTTCTTGAAGAGGCTAGGAACTTTAGTGAAATAACCGGATAATTATAAATAGAGCGATGTTTTTAATGTAGAATTTATGGCGTTTTAGTTGTTTCGCCAAATTAGAACGGGAAGAATTCCGTGAAAAGTCTGAGGGACACAGCTAGTAAAAGTTTAATTAAAAAGGAGTTTTTATTTAGACTATTGTGATAGAAAAAAAATAGATTAGGAAAAACCACATTCTTATATTCTTTAAATGGGTTTTTTAATTGAGTTTTCTCCTAAAGTAAATATGCTATTGAATCGATTGAATAATGAGATCAAGCAAAAATTTGTCTTCCATCACTCTGATATTAAAGAGTAGTTTTTGAAAACATCATCATTTCAAATCTTAAAATGTTGATCCTTTGGCAATTTTGATGTTGTCAACATAATAAAAATCGTGTTTGATTTCAAAAGAGGACAAACAAGTTTATGTGCAATAGAAGTACAAGACCCTCGTTTCCGATACTTTTAAATAAAAATAATGTAATAATTTTAACTGATGAATTGTAGTTAGTGAAATGTTCAGTGATATATTTGTTAGGGATTATAAGTATGAAATATATTATGCGATTTAATTGTAACATGGTCTAACCGAGTAAAATAATAGTTTTTATTTAATACCTTCCATGTTGATGTTATTTATTATTTATTAAAGTCCGCTTTGTGTAACTACAACTAATTGGGACGAGTTATCTTTAAATTACCACAATTTTCTAGCCAGGGAGTGACTAAGAATTATATTTAATGAGTTCGTCACTGAATAAATTCCTATTGCCCAGGTGGGAATCGAACTCTCTTGGTTTACCATGTAAGATTAATTCCAACGTCTTAACTCACATGGCTAACCTGATGTTAATTTATTCATCTAAGTGTTGAAGTGAAATCGGACTAAAAGATTGGAATATTTCTCATGTGCCAAATGTATATCTACTATACGACCATTAATAGGATTCTCTACACCCACATTAAAGATATATGGCATCCTATGATTAATAAAGGTATTATATATATACATACACACTCACACTTAAAAATGACGAAGTACGTCACTTGAAAATATTTATCCCGACGAAAAATTGCTCAGAAATGGATTATTTTATTAGATGCCCTCAAAAGCACGCTGAGGTGGTTTTTATATGGTTGAGAAACTGCATATAATTTACTACTGCTCTGAATTTTATTTGAATACATGAATATTATATCCTATAACTTGACATTTGGGGATTTTATTCTATGAAAAACAGCTATAAAGATGGCCTATCAGGAGATTAGAGGGAAGTATCATGAAACAGTTAATTATTATTTAATGAGGACGTTATAAATTAAAGATATAACATAAATGTATTAATGATGACTAGTAAAGGCTCAAATCAATGCTTATTTTATTTATATATTTATTTGGAGCTTCTCAGCAATGGCGATTTACTCAAAACAAAAGCTTTATAAGTTAAAAAAAAACCAAAAAAACAAATAAAACAACGAAATTAAACAAAAAGGATTGGAACACAAAACAGAAAAAAAAACCCAGAAAAGTAACAAAAAAACAAAAAAAGTAACACAAAACAGAAAAGTAACACAAAACAGAAAAGGAACACAGAACAGAAAAGAAACACAAAACAGAAAAAGAACAAAAACAGTACAGGAACATAAAACAGGAAAGGAACCAAAAACAGAAATGGTGAACAAGTAGAAACGGTGTGTGTTCCGTTTCTCATAAATCCCGTATTCAGGAATAGAAAATCAAAAAAAGAAATAGACCTCAAAAGCTTAAATTTAAAACAAAACTGAAAAGAAATACAAAAACGGAAATGGAACTCAGAAAAAGAAATGGAGCTCACTGAAAAGAACAAAATATAAATCAATGTTTAGAATAATGTTTAGCAGGTGTTATATAAAATAGGGATGTTTCTTTCACATTCTTGAACGTCACACATAGGGCATTATCTTTTAAATTGTATTCTATATTTTTCCCTGAGTAATATCCCTAAGGAAACCAAAATAGAGAAATGAAATTCAAGCCATTGAAGTTATAGATTAATAATAAAAAAAGGGGAGAAAAACACTAGTAACTACATTACTATTCCAGTTATGACAATTTCTATAAAACAACATTTTAAAAAATAATTTGAGCAGAAATATTAGTAGTTTATTATAATAAAATGATAATTGATAATTTACGGGTACGTTAAAAAGGGTTAATCAATATAAAGGGTATTATACTAGGGTTCCTTCTCCTGCAATAAATTTTTATTTCAGAAACTGTCAATGTCATACCTACCACCAACGGATAGAATCAACCAATATATGTAGATTTTACGTATTGAACGTCATCTCTAGAGTTTGTAGTTCTCCGATGTAAGCCATCATCGACGTTCAACATCGATATAGATAGGTAGATAGATATTTCATTGGTTTATGTTTACAAACATGTTGCCAACAGTCTGGCCAATTACTGTTAGTATGGTTGTTGATATAATATAACGCATTAAAAAATGTAGAAATAAAAATAATAATTTTTTCTAAATTACAAATTAACAGCAAACGGTACACATTGGTATGTAATATAATAGAAATATCAATCTAAATAATTATAATACATAATTCTATAAATCATAATTTAATGTAAATGTAAATTAAATATTTATTTTTTTTAATGTCTAACTAAAAATCAGTTTTCTGATATATCAAATTAAAATAATTCGTCTCTAAAATTAATAACAGAATAATAATAATAATAATATTATGTAATATTGTATATAACAAATAATGTGCCGATTATTGTTGATTAAGCATCCCCCTAAAATTAATAAAATTCTTTCTTTAATACCGTTAGCTTTTGCAAACTTTTGACAAGAAACAGAAAACATCATTAACTTTATTTTCATTTGGAGAGAGAAAAAGACGTCCAATTCTTCAGAAATTTTTATTTCCGCGCGAAGCGCTTTCGAAGACCATTGTCTTAATCTTCAGAGCTACTTGCATGCGCTCATAGGGAAAGACAGCAAGAGAGTCACTTGAAATACAAATGTTTGAAGAATTTGACGCCTTTTTCTCTCTCCAAGTACCCAATATTCTTCAATTCCAACAACACTGCTGTGAAACTTTATTTTCACTTTTGTAATCCAAAATGTTTACCAATGATAGGTATTCTCTTTGAGGAACTATATATTTGTCAAGAAATTTCTTGGTGTAAAAGCGGGGCAATTCAATAGTAAATAATGGATGGCACCATTTACATGCCTCTCCAGCTTTTATTAGCAGATTTCCCTAAAGGGAAATCAGTTATTGGGGTCGTACTCATGACGTCAGTTTCGAAAAATTTCTTTTAATGTCCACCGATTCTACCCAGGAGATGACGAAAATGAGGTCCGTTCAAATGATATATATATATGTGTGAATATATATATATATATATATATATATATATATATATATATATATATATATATATATTTATATTAAGGCTCTATTGGTCGCAATTTTTGTTAAATCGTTACCAAACTCGGAATTTAATCTTTTTATGTAAAAAGGAAGATACTGGTCGTTACAGTCTGAAAACGGGCAACCGAGAGGGGGTGTAGAGGGGGAGGATTTTCGAATATTCAAAATATTTCCGTTACCATAAGTCGGATTGAAAAATTGTATAAATTCAATCTTATTGCAAATTAAATTTGCTATTAATATTGTTCTATACATTTATTCTGTATCTTGAATATTAACAGAGATACTGTTGTCATACCTATCGGTGAAGAGCGTCGTCACTGGCTGATGGTCGATTACAGCTGGAAAGCGCATTTGATGCAATGGCACCATATTCGAGCACGTCAAAAAGTTGTACGGAGGATAGAGTACAACTTTTGACGGGCTTGAAGATGGTGCCATTGCATCGAAAGCGCTTGCCAGCTGTACTCGACCATCAGACAGTGACGACTATCTCCACCTACAGGTATGCCAACAGTATCATTTATATTGGCGGTTCTAACCCTTTATGTGTATAAACAGAGATATTTTCATTTGTATTAAATGCGGGTGGATAACGGACGAGTGAGTTTCCCCACCAAAAGCTAGTTCGGCCGTTTCCGTAATTATTCGGCTCTCGTATGGAAATTTCTCTATTGTATAACTTCACGTCAAAAATCTGCTAAGTTTACGCAGCCCCTGCGTGACGGACTTTAATGTGAGTCATGATGTTCAGAACCTCGATATACTATAACATAATACATAAAATTATGAACATCCAGGTTGGGATTACTGCCACTAGATCGTTAACAGTCATAAATCCATACACACGCCTATATATATATATATATATATATATATATATATATATATATATATATATGGGGGAGCGGTGGTTGGGCCGTTTAAGGCGCATCTACCACTACCGTCTGTAAGCTGAAGGTAAAAGTAGGTACAGGTTCAATCTCCCCAAGGTAGAGCATTAGTGCTCCAGTTCGCTACCAGAGCACGCTAGTGTCACAGTGCTTATGGATTAGCAGGCTCTAACGAGTGTATACACCCTGACAGCCTCTAGGGATGACTAACGATTATGACCCTCTCAGGTCCAGCCCAGGGGCAGGCTGACAGCGTGAACTGACCACCGATCCCTCCGGCTATAAAGAGGCCCGTTAGTCTACTGGAGACAACTCATTCCAGGTCCTCCTTAGCTAACGGGGTTGTACGTCGAGTTGATCACTTGATACGTAAAAAAGTCGGTCACGCAGGGGCTGCGTAAACTGAGCAGATTTCCCATGTGAAGTTTAACAATAGATAAATTTACATACTGATAACACAACACTACCATGAATATTAAGTGATAAGTACAAACGATAATAAGGAACCTTCCGACGGGAAGCATCTGAAATGTAAACAATCAGTTCTGCCAACTTCTTATCGGAAAGAATAACAATTACTGTAATATACCTGAATATAACGTATTAATTTGATTGAATACTATTTACTATATCTAGTACTATAATTTATAATGAAACAGAAAAAATTTTATCTCAATCAATCAAATTTAAGTAGACCAAAAACTTAAGAAGGGGGGGAGGGTCTCCAGAAAACATTTCACAATAAATGTCTCTTGAAAGCAATATTTGGTATTTAAGCTGCGAATGGTGTGGCTTATTACTTAACCGGGTATTGTTTATGTAACATGAGTAGAATTGGGGGTTTGCTTTAAACTGAAAATTGAAAAATACAAATATCTCAGTTAATATTCAAGATAGGAAATAAATGCAAAAAACAATATTTATAGAACATTTAATTTACTATTAGACTGATTCTACACATTTTTTCGACCCGACGTATGGTAACGGAGATATTTCGAATTTTAAAAGTCCGGTTTTAGCCGTTAATGGACATTCTTTCTTTTTACATAAAACGACTAAATATCGAGTTTGGTAACGATTAAACAAAAATTGAGACCACTATAGCGGTAAAGACAAATATATATATATATATATATATATATATATATATACAGTTTTTAACGGACCTCATTTTCGTCATCTCCTAGGTAGGCTCGATGGACATTTGAAGAAAAATTTTGGAAATCTCGTCATGAGTAGGACCTCAATAGCTGATGATCTGCTAAAAATGTGATCACGGATCCCTCGAGTTCCATCTGGAGCGAAAGAATTTAAGGGTCTAAAAGGTCTAAAATACCAACCGAATATATATATATATATATACATACATATATGTTTCTTGTTTTATATGTGTGTTTATATAAATTTGAACCTGCTTCATTTGTCGTGTCAATAAAGGATTTCTCTTAAGTAGACTAAAGACAAAAGAAGGTTTAAGAAAGGTATATAAACGATATCAGTTACTGTTGAATAAAAGGCGTAATTATTGTTTAAACATTTTATAGATATTTTTTTTTACTCTAACCTAATAGCTTATTACACAGCCCCCGGAAAAGAGGAGGATGTAAAAATGCTGGCGAAAATTGGTTTTAAATTTCAAAAAGGATAGACTCTATTATGAAGGGGTTGTTTCCAAGGCACTCATGGGATATCCATATGAATATTTTAGTTTTATATCAACTAAACTAGGGCACCTCCTTGCGGACAGAATACCCACATGGAAGGGCTTGGGATTAACCGGGATTTAAATAACCTTTTCTCACTTTTAATTTATTGCTTTAATTTAAAACAAATTACAATGTGAGGCTGAATTATTAGAGAAAAGTATATGAAACTCCTAAATTAAAATTAAATAGTGGCTATTAATTTTCACCACGATACAGTACTATGAAATTTATACATCACACATATTTTTTCCAATTTATTAGCTTTTTAACTTGCCATATTTCATGGTTTAAATGGGAAATTTGAAATATTTTTTTAAAAAAAATGTAGGAATGATGTTAATCTAGTATAACGATAAGCCTTAACTGGAAGTAAATATACCGAAAAATGATGTCTCAGTTATAACTCGGATAAAACATTTATTTGTTAATTGATAATAATAAGATTTAATCTGGTTCTGAAATATATTTTGGCCTCTATGTGAAGATGCGTTTCTAGCAGATGTTGCTTAACGGAAATCAGCTGTTGAGGTCATACTCATGACGTGATTTTCGAATAATGTCTTGAAATGAACATTCATCGAGGACTATATATATATATATATATATATAACTCTCTATCGGTGTCAATTTTTATTTATCTTTACTACACTCGATATTTCTTCGTTTCATGTAAAAAAAAGATCAAGTTTGTTAATGCCTGAAATCAGAACAGCTGGGTGGTTTAGAGGGGAGGATTTTTGAAATTCCAAGTAACTCCGTTACTATACGTCTGAACGAAAAAAATGACATCGAACCAATGTTATTGAAATTCAAATGTTCTATAAATATTGTCATAAAGGTATCCTTTATTTTGAAAATTAACAAAGATATTTGCATTTTTCTGTTTTCAGCTTTCTGTAAACCCCCACTTCTACTCATGCCAGACAAACAATACTCTGTTATACAATAAACTACTTTATTTAATGTTTAAATTACAAATATTATTTTCAAGAGATCTAGTCGAGATAGTGCAATAAGAATGTATAATAGTATATAGATATATATAGTCTTGCCCTGAGGAAGAGAAAATAAAGATATCTCGATATATCGGCATAAACTAAGATTCATTTCAACAACATTGAACAAAACTCAGAAAACAACAACACAACACACACACACACACACACATATATATATATATATATATATATATATATATATATATATATATAGGGCGCCACTGGATGTGTGCGTTAAGGCCGGGGTACATTTACCACTACCGTCAGGAAATTGAAGTTTAAAAATAGGTGCAAGTTCGATCCCCGCCAAGGAAGAACATTAGTTTACGATTTCACTAACAGAGCGCGCTGCCGTCGGAGTGCTTATGGGCCAGCAGGAGACTAAAGAGTCTCACAGCCTCTCGGGATGACTAACGATCATGACTCTCTTAGATCCGTTCACAGGCAGGCTGCCAGTGTGAATTGGCAACGGACCCTCCGGCTACAATGGGGCCACTCAGTCTACTGGAGACTACTCATTCCAGGACTTTCTTCGATAACGGAGGTTGTACGTAGAGTTGATCACTCTCTACGTGAATCTATGTTTACGAATCCCTCGAGCCTTGCTCGGGGTTGGCTAAGGATCTTAAATGACCACAATGAAAACCGAATATTTATATATATATATATATATATATATATATATATATATATATATATATATTGATTATAAGTTTACGTCTGTTTCATAATTAGCTCCTAGCGGCCTTAGTATTTATTAACGAATTTCGGATGAGATTACAGTCTGAATAGGAAGGAGAATTAGGAGAGGCAAACAAGGAATAAACTGCTTTAATAGCTTTGGCTGCAAGGGATTAAAGATATATATATTGCTGCTTGTAAGACTAAATAATCTAACTAAATGCTAGTCTTTATTACTGAATTACATTCGTATTAGGCCTCCCAAATAGGAATTACAAATCTATATTAAGTTGTAAGTATTGTTTAAGCGATACATTAAGTATTTCTAAAACATTTTCATTAGGGATTAGGACTCATCCAGATAATATTAGACATTGCAATTTATTTATTTACGTCCACGTTTGCTACTATTGCTAATCGGGACGGGTTATATACAGGTTACCACCCTTTTCTAGCCAGGGTGGAAATAAGGAATTTATTTAATGAGTCCGTGACTAAATAAATTTCTACTGTCTTTGGTGGGAATCGAACCTGCCACACTAGATACCACTCGAGATTAAGACCAACCTGAGCCTCAGAGATAATATTAGGGTGTAAGAGATATGAGTTTTGGAAATGATCTTTGATGTCCCAGCTTTTCTATGGTTGTTCATTGCATTTAAATTTTTTATTGTAATTTTTTTCTGAAAAAAATAACATTAATACCAAAAAAAAAGCACGAGTGCATTAAACGTGTGCGTGTGCAGAATGAGGGTGTACGTAGGTTTTAGTGGAGTTAACGTCTTCTTGTTGTAGCAGTTTTATGAACTTGAGAGAGACTGAGAAACAAAGGATTAAGAGGCCAGAATACTTGCAAACATCAGATGCCTCTATGCCCTCCATAAAACGATTTACTAACAGTGAGAGCTCTACAAGGAAGGTGAATATGGAGTTATACAAAACGGTCATGAGTCTTACGGTTATGTATGGGAGTGAATCATAGACGCACGGAAAATCGAAGATCCCATCTTGTGTGGTGATGAAGAGGGTTGTGAAAAAGATATTTACGGTAGTTAGAGATCAGCACAGATTGAATATCAAAACCCGCGTAAAATTGATGGACAGGTGAGCCTGATATAATATAATGTAATAAGATATACATGGAGCTTCCAGGGAATGGATCCAGATTTTTGATGACTAAGAAAATTTTTTGCTGCAAGAAGGTGCGATATGCCCCAGAAGAGATGGCATGAGCGAGTACTTGCGATGGTTGAACTTCGGAATTGAAGATTCTGGTTTAAGATGCATGGACAGATCGTGCTGCTAGTAATGCAGTAAATAACTGAGACGCACACGTAATAAATTTATTGCTCTAATATAAATATGTTACCCATATAATGAGCCATAGACATAGCTGGTAGAAGGGCCTATCTCAATCCCACTTCCCAACCATATTGGATGTTCTTTTGTCTGTCGGAGTAAAAAGGAAAATGTCCTTAATATTTACACTCATAGGTTCGAAGGCACATTCTTCAAACCTACCGAATGTTTTACTGGACGAACGTACATGTTATCAATTCTTTTTATCTTATGAATCCTGTGGCGGCACAGTTTTCAACTGAACTGGGACATCCTTTACCCATTTTTCTGCAGGAACCCATTTTTTTCACAAAGGAAAATGTTGGACGTTGGAAGGTAGATGTAAAGAACTAAACACAGAGAGACTATCCGAAATCAATATATTCATCAACAAGAAAGCGCTTTCTCAGCAAGAGTTTCATCATCAATGCCATGCGGATCTACCTATATAGGGCAATGTGTTAAAAAAATAAAAACCAGCCTAAAGGAACATATTACATGTGAGACGGAGGTCCATGCCTTCAAGAAAAAGTAGTACCATAGCATCACTAGGGTCCTATATGAATTACTCAATGAGGCCAACAAGAATAGAAAATTTAAAGTGCAGTTGAGGAAATGTATATATTAAACGAGAGCAGGAACCTTACCTATGGAGCCTCTGATGCGTCTTGCATGAGGCGCTAGATGTTCTGTAAGGTAGACTCAGTTCGAAGCCGACACCATGCAACTTAAAGTGTAAGTAAGGGCTTTCCACTCTATTAACTTTTTGCACTTATTTATTGATTTTTATCAGGTTTTTATCTTGTATTTAAAGATAGGCGATTGTATTAATTTATATCCTTTTAAATATCGATTTTTTAAAAATATTTTTACAGATTAAGGAAACTTGTTTAGTATGTAACATATAGGTTCTTAGTTTGATATAATTGAATATTTATTTAATGTGTTGACAAGGAACAGATATGTCAATATGTTTGGAAGGCATGTCTCCGTGTTTGTTTTTTCTATCTAAAGGAAATTCAGCAAATCTAGAAAGCCATTTTTATATACTTTTTTAAACATATTTTTTCTAAAGAATGCGACATAACGAAAATGACACACAATGACACTGTGTACTGAGAAAACGGGGGGAGGTGTATATTTTACATACAAACAGCTTAGTTGGTAATTTTTATTAAAAAGCTTCTCCTTAAGCCGTTATCAGACAAAAATAATTCTTAATTCTTCACTAGTTGCTACCTGCTACTGCTTGTATTTTGATCTTTATAATGATGGAAAAAAAGTCCGTCACGCAGGGGCTGCGTAAACTAAGCAGATTTCCCACGTGAAGTTATACAATAGAGAAATCTCCAAACGAGAGCCGAACAGTTACGGCAAATGGCCGAACTAGCTTTTGGGGGAAACTGAAACGTTCGTTATCGGCCCAAATTTAATAAAAATGCAAATATCTCGGTTAATATTCAGGATAGAGAATACATGTATAGGGCAATATTTATAGTAAATGTAATTTACAATAAGATTGGTTCTATATAATTTTTTGACCTGACGTATGGTAACGGAGATATTTCGAAAATACCCCCTCTAAACCCCCTCCCTCCCACTGGTCCGATTTCACCCATTAACGAACTTGATCTGTCTTTTTACATAAAACGTTTAAATATCTAGTTTGGTAACGATCAAATAAAAATTGAGACCGCTAGAGCGTTAACAGACAAATATATATATATATATATATATATATATATATATATATATATATATATATATATATATAATTTTGAACGGACCTCAGTTTCGTCATCTCCTGGGTAGGAGCGATGGACATTTGAAGAAAATTTTAGAAAATCGCGTCATGAGTACGACCTCAATAGCTGATTTCCCTTAAGTGAAATCTGCTAAAATAAATAGTGCATTATACAATAATATAAAATATGAAGATGAGACTCTTGTAATACTCCATAAATAAATCGAAATATACATTTTTTTCATTTGTTTAGCTTTTCACAAAGGTATTTGAGAAATTTTCACTATTAATAAATGTTGGTCTTGGGCATTTCGTGGTCGTTATTTTTGAAAATTTGATCAATTTATTTTGGGTTTAAGCAAATAGTTTTAGTTAAAAAGGACACAGAACATTACAACGCTCATATAAAGAGTATTGAAATAAACAATATTCAAAAACATGTTAAAATTAGGAATGAGGGCCATAAGAAATAAAGCGATATACTAAACATCTACAAAAGGTAATGATATAAAGCGATTCATTTAAAGCATGTCAAACATGCTCGAAAAGCAATAGAAAATGTTTTCTCTGATTTTAATACGGCAAAGGGTTTTCAGGCCTACAGAAAATAGGAAGAGCTTTTTATCTTGATAAAAGCCTTTCATGTTCCCCGCTGTAGGAGACTCAAGTTCCGCCATGAGGGAACAGATTATCCCCCCGGACCAGGATATTATCTCTGGAAATCACAAAGCTAAGCCAGAAGTGGTTATTCCAAAAATCCGCCGAGTGATTAGAGGCCTGTTTGCAAGTTTTTATATGAAACAATATGGCTTACTCTCTTTGGGCTTAAGTTGTTTACTTATATTTGTAGGACTATTACAGTATCTTATAGATTTTTGTGATTGCCAAGTTTTTGTCTTCCTTCCTTGTAAGCAATAAATAAAACAAATACCTAAATCAAGGCATATATAGCATAAGTCAGTCATGTCAGCAGTCAATAAATAGTGTGCCGAACGTACTAGCTATGTTTGGAAGAATCTAATTATCGTTAAACTGAACATCCCACCAAATGTTATGGGTAAATAACTTTTATGACAGTCCTCCCTATTTTAAAATTTTAATTTCAGCCTCAACTCTACCATTTCTAAATGACAGACGCACAAATTTCAGTCTTAAAATTGCTGGCGGTTTCTCATTCAATGGGACATTGAGATGAGTTTAGAAATAGTATCTTCGCTCACGAAACTTTTGTTTCAGAAGTCTCTAACTCTTTCTCCTTGCTGCTCTAGAATGCTGAGAAACTTAGTCCATTACGGTTCCACAGACCTATTACTTCATACATTTTGTTTTTGAAGTAGAATTCCATTAAGAGTTGGTCGATTTATGGCGATTACTGCTCCCGAAATAAAATCCTTTGGCTTTATAGTGATGGCTTTCATCGTTCCAACGGAAAAGGGAGGATTTAAGTTATACGAAATTGAGCTCCTAAATAATGTTGAACTCATTAGGTTCGGTTTCGTACCAACTACAATGAAGAACATTAGTATTGATTACTCGTGTAATATGTGTACTCTTTAAACGTTCCGAAGGTGGTAAACCACTGAGACCTGATTGCTTGAGGTTCACAACCTTGGATTGCACAATCAATTTAATTTAGGGGCGAGGACAACGGCTCAGATAGGTCGACTATACCCGACTCACGGGGCAATTCAGTAGATATTTGAAGAAAAAAATGGTCCTTGTTATAAATGTCAAACTAATACAGCAGGGGAATCACTTTTGTCTCAGTTTAAAAAAGTCCGTCACGCAGGGGCTGCGTAAACTAAGCAGATTTCCCATGTGAATTTTACAATAGAGAAATCTGCATACTGGTAATACAAGCCCACCATGAGTAAATACAAACGGTAATAAGAAATCTTTCAGTTAATTTTAATAAATCCCAACTGAAACGGCTTCTGATTTGTAAAAATAATTTATATTTAATAACTGAAATTTTAGTAGTCCAAGAACTAAAGAAGGGGGGCGGCGGATGAACAGACCGTATTTGCATAAATCACACAAAGTAACGTAAGGTAAGGTAAGGCTAGAAACGACAGATAAGGTTAGAAGAAGCTTCCACCTGAGCCGAGAAATGACGGAAATGGCCGATCTAATCCAAACTATACCCGTCCACAGACTTCATAAAAATGCAAATATCTAGGTTAATATTGAAGATAGAGAATAAATGTATATAACAATATTATGATATAATATAAATATATGATATAAATACAAAAAAATAATTTAAAAACAAATTAATAAAAACATATTTTAAAAAGTCCGTCACACAGGGGCTGCGTAAACTAAGCAGATTTCCCACGTAAAGTTATACAATAGAGAAATCTCTATACGAGTGCTGATCAGTTACGGAAGCGGCCGAACTACCTTTCGGCGGGAACCATAGCTCGTCCGTTACACTTAATAAAAATGCAAGTATCTCGGTTAATATTCAAGATAGAGAATTAATGTCTAGAACAATATTTATAGTAAATTTAATTTGCAATAAGATTGGTGTTATACAATTTTTCAATCCGATGCATAATAACGGAGATATTTCGAATTTTTGAAAATCCCCCCTCTAAACTCCCCCCCCCCTCCCTCTGGTCCGATTTCAGCCGTTAACGAACTTGATCTTCCTTTTTACATAAACCGATTAAATTCCGAGTTTGGTGACGATGAAACAAAAATTGCGACCGCTAGAGTGTTAACAGACAAATATATATATAGTTTTAAACGGACCTCATTTTCTTCATCTCTTGGGTAGGATCGATGGACATTTGAAGAAAATATTCGAAAATCGCGTCATGAGTACGACCTCAATAGCTGATTTCCCTTAAGGGATCAGCTAAACTAAATTAATACACAACTGTGCTAAGGTTAATGGTAATATGTGCAAACGGTTTATTTTAACGATATGAATAGTATTGCCCATCCTTGAGAGAAGAAAAATTGTTAGCTAGTTAAGATAAGTATTAACTATAAAAAGTCCGCCACGCAGTGGCTGCGTAAACTAAGCAGATTTCCCTTGCGAAGGTTTTCAATAGATAAATATATTACAGGTAACACTACCTTGAATGTTAAGTTAATAAATACAAACGGCAATGAGAAATCATTCAGTCAATTTACAATACAAGTTAATAATCTCTACAACGGAAAGTGGCTGAATTGTAAACAAAGGGACCAGCCAACCGGAATGACAAGCAGCTAAAGAAATATATCTGAATATAACATATTAATTTTATTGAAAACTATTTACTATAGTTAGTGGAGTAATTTGAAATGAGTCAGAATAATTTCTATCTCAATCACTCAGATTGTTTAGTCCAAGAATAAAAGAAAGGGCAACAAGACGTAATTTCATTTGTCTTTGTAGTTTTTTAATTATCTAGTTTCATTATAAGATATTTTTTTTGTTAAATATTATGTTTCGTTTTCGTTTTTCTTTATTGTGTTTTTTTATTTGTTGATTCTTGTTTTTTTGTCTCTTTGGTTGCGTTTTATTATTTGGTTGGTTTTTTTTAATTGATTGCGTTTTGTTATTTGGTTTCGTTCTTTGTTTGTTCTGTTCTAATTTTATTGTTTAAATTTTTTCTGTTAATGTTTTCATTCCTTATTTTGTTAATATTCACTTTTTTTTGAGCAATTTCGCCTCGCAGGGAACGCTCCGCAATAAATAAATTATACATTAAAGCACAAACACGATGAACACACTTCGTAAACCAATAGCCATTAAACGCGGTGGTAAGGTGGCTCGCTCTAGGAGCTCTAGGATCCACTGATTTGAATAACAAATTGATTGAGACAGACTATTTAGAAGCTTTCATTCAAGCCTGCTCACTGAGTGATGAATGAATTCTCTGACATGGATACCAGTGGAAAGAGAAAGGTTGGGGGGGAGGAGGGAGGGTTATTTTGAAAAATTACTCCAGTCCTCCGATGTCATTTTCCTCCGGAAGTGGCTATAAAATAGTGCTTCCAACCTCTTATTAATTGACCGAGCTTGCCTGTGATTTAAATCGGCCTGAGCTTGATATATAGGCCAGTAATTGTCAATCATGCATCTTCCATTTTAATTAAATATTTTTAGAAATAAACTAATATAGTCAGCTCAATTACTTCTTATCATAGTTTATGCAAAATGTAAAATTGAACTAGTATATGAGCGGCTGTTGAAGCAGCCACCTGCCACAATCATCTGTATTTGTACTTGGGAACTACAGCTAGTCGTCCATTACAACTGTCTCCGCTTGATCTTGTGGATTTATTCGGAATTAATAACTTCAACTTCAAGGTGGTCTGAAGTCAGGCAGTTAGTTGGGTAGTTTTAATTATCTTACTCATTCAGAAGAAGAAACACACGGAATAGTAAAAAGTCCGTCACGCAGGGGCTGCGTAAACTAAGCAGATTTCCCACATGAAGTTATACAGAAGATAAATCTGCCCAATAACAACTGTAGTAGTAAGGTATCTCTAAACCTATTCAAGAGGGACGAATAGTTACGGAAACGGCCGCCAGAGCTCTCGGCGGAAATTCCCGAACACAGCCGACTCCTGCCGACTACACATATAATACAAATGCATATATCTCGGTTAATATTCAAGATAGAGAATAAATGTATAGAACAATATTTATAGTAAATTTACTTTGCAGTAAGATTGATTCTTTACAATCTTTCGATCCGACGCATAATAACAGAGATATTTCGGATTTTCAAAAATCCCCCTCTAAAACCCCCCTCCCACTGATCCGATTTCAGCCATTAACGAACTTGATCTTTCTTTTTACATAAAACGATTAAATTCCGAGTTTGGATACGATCAAACAAAAATTACGACCGCTAGAGCGTTAACAGACACACACACACACACACACACACACACACACACACACACACATATATATATATATATATATATATATATATATATATATATAATTTTGAACGGACCTCATTTTCGTCATCTCCTAGGTAGGATCGATGGACATTTGAAGAAATTTTTCGAATTTCGCGTCATCAGAAAGACATCAATAGCTGATTTCCCTTAAGGGAAATCTGCTAAAAGTGGCAAGAAAATGAAAGCACGCCAGCAAATCCAGCATGGAGACCCATGACATCATAATTCACTAAAAAGTCCGTCAGGCCCACGTGAATTTTAATAATAGATAAACCTACATACTGCAAACACAACACCACCGTGAATATTTAAGTGAATAAATACAAACGGAAATAAGAAATCCTTCCCCTCCCGGCGGAAAGCGCCTCAAATGTAAAAAAAAAGAGGTCTGCCAATGGCTTTCAGTTATTGTTTTTGTTTCCGACACCGGAAAGAAAAACAATAACTGAAACATATCAGAATATACCATATTCATTTTATTGAAAACTATGTACCATACATAGTACTGTAATTTATAATGACCAGAATAAATTTTATCGCAATCAATCAAATTTTAGTACTGGAACCTCTCAGTTTCATATGCCTCCCCTGAGAGGACAGTAAACTAAAATACGAGCGAGCACTTCAGAAATGTAAGTAACAATTTATAATTATATTTAATAAATAGATTATAGATGTAGGTACCTACTAATTCAATATATGCAAACGAATTATTAAGGAATCTGTTAAATTCATGTAATTAATAATTTTTAATATTTTTTTCTTTTAAAAGTGATGGCCGTTGAAGATGTGGAAAATTAACCACGAAACATGTAGGAAAGTTTCAATAATGTTTGTACCGAAAAAATGTTTTATTATTGGAGATCCTTGCCTTAAAATCTGAATAATATTTAAAAAAGTCCGTCACGCAGGGGCTGCGTAAACTAAGCAGATTTCCCACGTGAAGCTATACAATAGAGAAATCTCTATACGAGAGCAGAACAGTTAGGGCCGTACTAGCTTTTGGCCTGAAACGTTCCTTATCGGCCCACATTTAATAAAAATTCAAATATCTCGGTTAATATTCAAGATAGAGAATAAATGTATAGAACAATATTTATAGTAAATTTAATTTACAATAAGATTGGTTTAATATAATTTTTCGATCCGATGTATGGTAACGGAGATATTTCGAATTTTCAAAAATCCCCCCTCTAAACCCACCCTCCCACTGGTCCGATTTCAGCCGTTTCAGCCTTCCCTCGGGAAATCATTTGAGACGGAAAGATTCTATTTTGTTTTTGGCACTGCTTCTACATGTACAACTGCTCTTCCCGTCTGGGAGCATTTGTTCCCGTAAGGGTCCGATGGGCGACCTATAGAAAAAAAATTTAGATTTTATGAATAAATGAAAATATGTCTCTAATGATTCCCTCTCCACTGTTTTGACACAACATGAATAATTGAAATCATAATAATGGGTAGCATTTATTATAATTAAATATCATCTATAATGTACGTATTTTCTATATACAATCTCGCTTATATACCCGGCGATGCTCGGGAAATCATCGTTTACTGACTAATGATGGTATTTTTATAGAAAATCGTTGAAATACCAATGGGAATCAGAATATCGCAATTTTTCATTACAAACGTTACTCTAAATAACAAAATAAACAACTTTTGTTATGTTCATATTTGCCGAAAAACGAATAGAAAACGAAATACCGCTATTTTTAAATTCAGGCCTCCCTTACAACCCCCACTCCTACCCGTCCCTAGAATAGTTGGTATGGCTTGATATAATGAAAGCGTTAGTGCTAATACACACACCGAGTTTTATTTATTTCGGTTGGGTCTTTTGTCCCAAATAAAATTGTTCACTTCCGCTATAGGGTTTAGCGTATATCTCGTTTATAATTTGGTATACGAAAAAAGTGTTTATAACAGAAGTTACTCTAAATAACAAAATGTACAACTTTTGTTATATGCATATTTGCCGAAATCCCAATAGGAAATCATTATTATTAATTTTAGGCCTCCCTTATAACCCCCACTCCTGCCCGTCCCTAGAAATGTTAGTATGGCTTATTAGAAGGCGTTAGTGCTAATACACATACTGAGTGTTTTATTTAGTTCGGTTGAGTCTTTTGTGCCAAATAAAATTGTTGTCTCCCGCTATAATTTTTAGCATATAACGCCTTTATACTTCGGTATACGATGATAGTGTATATAAAAAAAAGTTTCTCTAAATAACAAAATAAACAACTTTTGTTATGTGCATATTTCCCGAAAACGCAATAGGAAATGAAATATCACTATTATTAATTTCAGGCCTTTCATATAACCCCCACTCCTGCCAGTCCCTAGAAATGTTAGTATAGCTTATTATAATGAAGGCGTTATTACTAATTCACATACAGAGTTTGGTTTAATTCGGTTGAGTCTTTAGTGCCAAATAAAATTCTGGACTCCCGCTTTAGTTTATAGCGTATAACTCATTTGTGCTTCCGTATACGGCAAAAGTGCATATGACAAAAGTTACTCTAAATAAAAAAAATAAACAACTTTTGTTATGTGCATATTTGCAGAAAAAGCAATAGGAAACGAAATATCACTATTATTAATTTCAGGCCTTCCTTATAACCCCCACTCCTGCCCATCCCTAGAAATGTTAGTATAGCTTATTATTAGGAAATCGTTAGTATTAATTCACATACCGAGTTTGGTTTAGTTCGGTTGAGTCTTTTGTGCCAAATAATATTGTTGACTTCCGCTATCATTTTTAGCGTATAACGCCTTTATACTTAGGTCAACGACAAATGTGTACATAACAAATGTTACTCTAAATAACAAATTAAACATCTTTTGTTATGTGTAGAATTTCCGAAAATGCAATAGGAAACGAAATATCGCTATTTTTAATTTCAGGCCTCCCTTATAACCCAAACTCCTGTTCGTCTAAGAGAATATTAACATAGCCTAAAGTCTAAGTTGGGTTAGTAGTAATATACATACCAAGTTTCATAATATTCGGTTCAGCCGTTTATGCGTGAAAAGGTAACAAACATACACGAAAGAAACAAAATGCAGTTATGGTGTCTATGACATGTGAAACGAAAAGTTATCGTGAAATTTCGCGAAAAAAATCAATGTACAGACAGAGGTTACAATTTTATATTTATATATATATATATATAGAGAGAGAGTTTTGAATGGACCTCATTTTCGTCATCTCCTGGATAGGATCAATGGACATTTGAAGAAATTTTTCGAAAATCGCGTCATGAGTACGACCTCAATAGCTGATTTTCCTTAAGGGAAATATGCTAAAAAGGCACTTTGTATATATATTAAAATAAATAAAAAAAATATACAAATATGTATTATTGATATTATATAACTTGAAGTTGTATCACTTTATTTTAATCAACTCCTACTAGCAATATTTAATTATTGTAAGCAATGAAACTACACAATAGAAGGGCGTAATAACGGTGTAGTTGATCGCCCAAGAAAATCTAGTCTAGCCTATACAGGGGTATATAATAGTACCAGCTTGATTGCTAAAGTTTACTTATTACAGAAATGCATTGAAGCCCGTCGAAGTCAATTAATTATACGTGCTTTATTTGTACTTTTACAAATAACGACTTGTATATTCAATTAAGGATAGATATTCTATTTAATAACGATTTTTGTATTTAACTACGCTTGATTTTAGAATTCTGATTTAAATGATTTAATATTGGAAAATATTAATAAAAAATAAATCAATGATAGGGGGTGGACATGACAAAAGAGTTTAGGGGCTGCTGAAAAATGTATTCAGCTTCCACACAAAAGATGTCGTTCCATGTACCTTGACAGGCCCTGCTCAGACGATATTAATTTATTCATGAAAATGTGACACACTGCTTCCCGGTATAATTACGCATATTAAAAGTTTATAGTAGCGTCTAAATTAAAAGATAAATATATTTAGATGGGTGTAAATAAAATATTTCATTAAGTGAAATATTAAGTTCATGTATAGTCAATTCAGTGGAAAATCAATAGAGATGGTCTAATGTAATGAAGTTTTTTTTTTCGTAAAACCAATTATTGAGCATGTGTGTTTTAGATGATTTCCACTAAGGGAAGAAAAAGAAGTCCGTTCAAAATTAAGCATATATATGTATATATATATATATACATTGTTACGATTATTACAAAAATAATAAACGGAGTTTATTTAGAGTTCTTTAGGTTTGCAAAATTAAACACATAAGCTTGAGAGTTTGTATCACTGCACAATTTAATTGATAATGCACAACACACTTGTTAAATTGTTCTTAACTATTACTCACAGTATGCACTGATAGCTTTAATTCTGATTCCACAGTATTATATCTCACGACCACTGAAGTTCACAAAAACACGGCACTGCACTAATCTTCACAAAGAACGCGGCATTGCTTTCGTATATGGCTAAAATCGGGGGGGGGGAGGGGGGAGATTAGAGGGGGAGAATTTTGAAAATTCAAAATTTCTCCGTTACTATAAGTTGGATCGAAAAAGTGTATAGAACTAATCTTATTGTTAACTAGCTCAGATACCCGGCACGCTCGGGAATTGATTTGAGGCTGAATGGTGATGGTATTTTTTTGGCAAGGCTTTACTTTGCACAATATTTTGACATTTACCCGTCCCAGTGTTTAGGGTTAGTCCCGTTGTTGGCATTGGTTAATAATAAAATTAATTTTTTATTTAAGTCTTCACTGTCCTCCAAATTGTCATATTTCCAGTCTCCCGTGCATTATGCATAGATTTCAGTTATTAAGGACAAAATATTAACATAGATTTGAATTAATTTTTCCAGGTGAGGTACCTCATAGTTCAAATTGAAATGAATTGTTGAACATATCAAAATTTCTACGAAAATTACTTGCTCCACATATTGTTCCTGGAGAAATGTATAAAACAAAAGTTAATCTAAATAACAAACTAAACAACTTTTGTTATGTGCATGTTTGTCGAAAAACAAATAGACAATGAAATATCGCGAATTTTTATTTCAGGCCTCCCTTATAACCCCCACTCCCGTTCTAACCTAAAAATGTTAATATAGCTTATAATCAAGGAAGAATTAGTGCTAATTGACATACCGAGTTTTTTTAATTTCGGTTTAATTGTTAGCGCCCAATGAAATAGTTGACTCCCGCTTTAGTTTATAGTCTATATCTCGTTTATATTTTGTTAACCCTAGAACTACCAAGGGGGGGCTCCTTGAGCCCACAACTTTTTGGTTTTGTTCCCTATCACCCAATTTTAATGGGATATTTTTGATATTTTATGTATTCCTCAGAAAAACATCCTAGAGTGAGGGCATAACAATAAAATTAAATAAAAAAATTTCTATGTTGAGAAACAAATTTTTTTTTGACGTATGGGCTCGAGGAGCCCCCCCCCCCTTGGTAATGCAAGGGGTAGTTATACACTTAAGTACCAAGGGGGAGGGCTCCTTGAGCCCACTGATATTTAATACTACTTTTAACGAGTAATTCAAGTGTTATTAATTATATTGCTCAAATAATAATTACTTTGATGTAATTTTAACATACACAAACCTTCTCAAGTTTTTTTTTCTCAAAAAAAAATATATATATTCTCCCCATATAATTTTTTTTCGTATAAAAATATATTACTGAGATGGTTATAATTATTGCTCCTGATAGGTACTATTTTAGAAAAGAGAAGATTTTCTAGGTTGTTCCCAACTAGGGGAACAGTTAGTCCATGCTGCATCCTATATAAACACTCGGGAAAAACATTATTGTGCAAAAGCACCGATAATTGCATTACGAATCTGATAATTAGATTTTAAATTATTATTCTATTATAATCTTATAATAACTTAGATATAGATAACTTTTTATTCTAACAATGTTTAGATATGTTCCTCCAGTAGAATAAAATTACATTTAATTTAAAGTCATCCTTTTTTCCCCATCCGAACTTTTTTTTTTTATTTATTTTTATTTTTGTATTTAATTTTTTTTTTCACAGGTGTCATAAGAAACGTTCATTAAACATAATCCAATAGAAATAAAAATTTTAAAAAAATTATAGAACCAAAATAAAAGGTTTTTAAGGTTGTGGGCTCGAGGAGCCCCCCCCCCGGGGGTAGGCAAGACAAAAATAAATATGACTAAAGTTACTCTAAATAACAAAATGAACAACTTTGGTTATGTTCATATTTGCCAATAAACGAATAGAAAACGAAATACCGATATTTTTAAATTCAGGCCTCCCTTACAACCCCCACTCCTGCCCGTCCCTAGAAATGTTGGTATGGCTTGTTATAATGAAAGCGTTAGTGCTAATACACATACCGAGTTTGATTTATTTCGGTTGGGTCTTTTGTCCCAAATGAAATTGTTCACCTCCGCTATAGGTTTTAGCGTATATCTCGTTTTTAATTCGGTATACGAAAAAAGTGTATATAACAGAAGTTACTCTAAATAACAAAATAAACAACTTTTGTTATGTTCATATATGCCGAAAAACCAAAATGAAACGAAATATCGCTATTTTTAATTTCTGGCTTTCCTTATAACCCCCAATCCTGTTCGTCTCAGAGGATATTAATATAGCCTAAAGTCTAAG